>VXAA01000162.1:162863-282920 GCA_013399115.1 Anseranas semipalmata | reverse complement strand
GGCGGGGGTCGCGGTGCCCGGTGTCGGGCTCGCTCGGGTGGCGGCGCGGCCGCGGGAGCGCTGGTGCGTGCCCCCCCTGCCGCTCGGCCCCGCTGCAGCCGCGCTTCTGCCACCCCCGGCTGGTCCGCGCGGTTCGCGGGGTTACTTTTAAAAAAAAAAAGGTATTTTGCCTGGGGACTTGAATCTTTTTTTTTTCCCCCCCCTCGCTTGACTGACTTTCTCACACTCCTATTCCCATAGCCTGCCAGCTAAGCCTGAGTCATCCTGCCAAGAGCTAGACCTGGCCTATTCACAAATTTGCTCGCTCGCTCTTTCTCTCTGTGTCTTTCTTTTCTTTCTTTCTTTCTGTCTTTTTTTTTTTTTGAGTATACACAGTAATGTTTTTCCACCTCCTCCAGTACCTGCTCTGCACCTGTACAGGGCCAATCCCACACGTATCACCTGATCTCGCCTTTTCAGAGACCGTGAGAAAAATAAAGTTCAAGAAAGAAGAGACATGTTTGCAGATCTCACCGGGGCAAAGCCCTTGTCTCTGCAGAGGCTTGCCTGCATAGCCATCAGAGTTTTGAAAAAGAAAAATAAATAAAAGAGAGTGTCATGTTTAAAACTACAAGAAGAGCACAAATCCAGGCTTTTTTTCAGCTCCTTGATCAAGCCACAAGTCTTAACTTAAAAACAAAGAGCAGCCTTCAGTGTGTGAGATTTAACTTCAGATGAGCAATATTTGATGTGAGCTTCAGTTAGACATTCGGACAAACTGCGGCCTGAGACAACTGCGATGAAATGAAAACTGCAATACATTTTTGAAGAGCCTAAGAAGTTCGGGTGGGCCAATATTTTTTAATACTTGGGGGACAAAAATAATAGGAAGGTCATCATGATTCCTGAGCTAGTGCTCCCCCTCCCACGGGGATTTGCAAAGGAAATGCGAAGCCGGGCAGCCGGTCCCTCCTGGGCTGGGAGCGAGAACAGGCTGCAATTACGTCCATGTTTATGGTAGCCCAGGAGCTGCTAACCACCTCTAATTGCTGGCAACAGGTCGGTTTCTCTGGGGATGGAGCGGGGCAGGCGGGGAGCGCAGGCTGTAATTATGGGGCCGCCAGCGCTCGCCCCGGCCGGCCAGCTGGGGAGCGCCCCTGGCTGCTGGCAGCAGCTCCCGTCCTGTGAGCGAGGGCTGCGGGGCCTTGTCCTGGCCCCCTCCCTGCCTGCTGCATGCCCAGGGGAGGCTTTCGCTCGTGGCGAGCCCGGCTTGGGGCCTCGAGAAGCGGCAGCTCCTGCAGGGCGTCCTGCAGCCCCGGGCTGACCGCTGCACGGGTGGCAGCGGCGCCCGTGTCCCTGCTCCGGGTCCCCGCCTCTGCCTGCCTGCTGTGAAATGCCGTACACGTGCGAGGGCTGTGATCCCGCAGAGGAAGCGTGCCTGCGTGTGAATTCCCCGGGGATCAGGAGAGGAAGGGGAGGATTTACATGGAAGGATGTCTCTGGAAATGAAGTGGCCAAGGCCAAGCTCCAGCTGGAAGGCGGTGGCGAGGAGGCTTGTAACCGCTGGGGGATCTGGAACAGATCCTCTGGGCTTCTCCAGCTCCGCATTTGCTTATGAAAGGGCTGTCAAGGGGGAGAAGATGTCCTGAGATAAGGGGCTGCCCTGGGGACCAGCGTGTTCCTTGTCCTGTGGTCATCTGGCAATGGTTTTCTCTGCTCAGGCAGTAAGCTTGGGTTACAAATTGGAAATTGTCCAAAGAAGATTTGGGAAAAAAATTTAGACAGCTCATTGGGGCATTACTGACTCGCAGAACATCTTGGAGGGAAAATGTGTCAGCGAGAAAATTTAGACTAGTCCCGGGCATGGGCCCAGGGGCAGGGAGGTGGAATAAAACAGGATGCTGCCGCTGGTGTGGCACGCAGGAGGCGAGGAGGTGGCAGAGCTGGCTGTGCCTGCTCTCCCGTCCTTTAGGAAGCAGCCCAGACCTGACCCAACCGTGCGTCTGGAGATCCAAGAGCTTCAACATCCAAAGGTAGCAGGAAATATAAAGAATATAGAAAGCAAGTTGCTCGTAAGAGCTGGGGTATTGCAGGGAGAACCCCCGACACAAGCTGGAGCCCAGGAGCAGCACACCAAGCCCTTCACCTTCAGGTCATGGACTGAAATTCTAGCCGGGCCACAACTGGAAGTTGTCACCACCCTGGAGGCTGGAAAACAAGTGCCGCGTCTCGGGGACATGTGTCCCTGGTGCAGATGTCTCCTCTGGGCGGCCCTGCACACGTGCCCCTACTCGTGGTCCCCAGCAGGAGCTGGTGTGGGAGCCACGCGCAGCCACCCCGCTGGCAGAGGCGGTCTCTGGCAGCTTCGGGACAGGTTTCAGGGATTATTCCCCTCCGTAAGTGTTTGCCAGATATCTAAGGCAAGGTCACTTTCAAACTGGCGTCCTCATGAAGCTTCCTAGACAAAGCAAAGCTTTCATGGACATTGCTTTCCTGCACACCAGGTCCTCGAGGTAAAAAGGGCAGAACAGCTTTCATCAGCAGTATCACTGCCCAGTCCTCCTGCTGGCAGGAGCAGCTCACCGGGCAGGCCGGCAGCCCCGTTTTCCAGCAGATCCTGCCCTCTTGGACGCTGGGGACCTGTTCCCCAGGGCCTGCTGAGACCCAGGACCCCAGCACAGCTTCAGGGGCAGGGGCACAGGAGCCTTGGGGCTCTCACCCGGCAGCTGCTCCCCTGGTGCGTGCCCTGCGGGAGCGGGGAACTTCAGCTCCTCCCTGGGTGCCGCCGCAGAGAAGAGGCTGACGTGTTGGTTCGCTTTGCTCCAAGCTGCGTGAGTCAGGCTGGGTGTGGGGGAGCTGCGGCCGCCCCGCAGCGACAGCCCCTGTGCTGGGGAGGGCACCCGCGGGCTCCAGAGAGTGGTGGCCTTCCTTCGGTCGCCCACATGGCCAGGCAGGCATCGCGACGCAGAAAGCCATGGGATGAAGCAACCGAGGCTTTGCTGGAGTAGCAAAGGAGCACCCTGAGAAATTCGGGTGACTCTAAGGGCAGAGACCCAACAATTTCCATCTCCCCATCCCAGCGCAGGCTGCTGCACAGCTCCGCACCAGGGAGGGCTCTGGGACAAGAGCCAGGGTACCTGGATCTCTTTCTGAGCTGATTCCTCTTGGCAGGCTCCTATCCTGCTGAACCAGGGAAACGCTGCCCTGGGAGCTGGGGGGGGGGCGTTCTGGCAGCTGTGAAATGCCACCCATGCGGATGGGAATTCCCTTCCTGCCCTGATAACCATCACGTTATTTCGCAGAGTGCTGGTTGGGCTGGAGCAGCCACATATGTTAATGGGCACAAGATGGTGCAGCCCCAGCTTTTCCCCTTGTTCCCAAAATATTTGCAGGGCTTGGACCTGTATCTGCATCTGCCACTGCCATTGCCAGCTGGAGTCTGTGAGCTGCCTTATACCCTTCTCTCCAAGATGCTCTTTTCATGGGATATGACCTGAATTCACTAGACCATGAATTTGCAGCCTGCTGGCCGTGCCAGGGCAGCCCTTCTCCAGCACAAGTCAGTATCTTTTGCAAGGTACGCCAGCCCCAGCTGGCAGGACGTACATCTTAGCCTGCATCCCTCTGAGAACCAGAAATCAATGCATAGTCGCTCCCCAGAGGAGAGGAGCGTCTCTCGGTTGTTGTCCTCCCCATGTGCGGTGGGAGGTGTTGGCAGTGAGAGCCACCTAATTTATTTATTAGGGTCCCACTTGCGCTGCTGCCTGAGGCTGCTGTCGCTGTCGCGGTGCCTGTGTGCTCCTAGGGAGGCACGGGGGGGCCCTGCCTCACCCCTCATCTGCTGCCCCCGGCCTCCAGCCGAGCACCCCTTTCTGTTTACACCTCAGTTTTTCTGAGCCACGAAGCCATCTGGAAGGGTTGGCTGCTGCAGCGCCGTGTGCCGAGCCTGGGACGGCGCGGCTGCGGGAAGCCCCGCGGGCTGCCTCCCAAGGCGGCTTTTCAGTACGCTCAGCCCAGCCGTGCGGTTTGCAGCCCAGCTGTGAGCAGCTGGAGCAGCAGGGCCGGGGCGGGAGCGTGGCGGGGCAGGAGCCTCACCAGCCGTTGCGGAGCAGGGGAATTGCACCCGGTGTGCCAGCGTGGCCCCAAGCGTCGGCACACGTCCTGGCTGCCTCTGCCCCAGCCCCGCGGGTGCCCACGTCGCAGCTCCGGGGTGATTCAGCCTTCCCTGAGCACAGGCTCTGAAATCCTCCGGGGCCAGCTCCTGCCCGCAGCCCCCGTGCTCCTCCGCAGTGATCAATCCTATTTTCCAGCACGTTTCCCTCTCCTTGTCATTAATCAGTCCGAGAAAGGAGGCTGAACTTATCGCCGCCCGCAGCTCCCTGTTGGATTCACCAGCTGATTGTCCTCTCTTATTTATGAGGCCATGAATCAGCAAAGGGGGGAGCGGTGTGCGAACTGCGCGTGATCCTAAAGCCCTGGCAGCAGCTGAGATGCAGCCAGGAAATATTTGGGTTCCCTGGTCCCTTTGGGAAGTGCTGGGGCAGGAGCCCTGCCCTGCACTGGCAGCTGGCTTGTAAATGTCCTTCACAGCAGCAATCAGCTTGCTGCAGTATAACGTAAATAAATTTAGCATTCCTTCTTCTGCACCTGGAGGGCATTGGATGCGCTAGGTGCAGATTCAGTAAAATCCAGATCCATCCTGTTGTACCAAGGCCAGCCTAGTGCTGTCCTGCCGCGGAGGGCAGGGACGAGGGTGCCAGTCCCCCGGTCTGGGGACATAAATGCAGGCATCCGAATGAGTGGCCGGGCGCCCACCGGTGCTGAGCAGCCGCTGCTGGGGCCGGTGGCTCTGTGGGCGTTCAGGGCTTGTGTGCTGGGGTCTCGACCCGAGCCCTCGCCCCTGTGGCTTGGCACATCCCCCTGCGGCTGCACTAGCCCCCGGCTGCCCCTGAGGCAGCTTGAGAGAAACCTGGTGGATTTTAGAAGCAGAAAAGTGCATTCCCCCCGCCTCTTCTGCTGAAAGCAGTGTGACATGTTGTAGATTACACCAATATTATAAAACAATGTATTTTTTTTTTCTTTTGACCCCTGCAGTCCTGCTGCTCGTTTCTGCAGTCCGGGTGTGTTGAGCACCCGGGGTCAAGCAGTAACACATCCGCCAGCCCCTGCCGGACACCTCCGTGACTGTCAGCAGGCTGCAGAGGTTTATACATCAGGGCCAACGGGCTAGGAGCAGTGTGAGAGGGTTGCTGACAGCGAGTCAGAGAGAAAGCTCCAGGACGGCTTTACTATTTGAAGTGGCAGACAGAGGCTATGAAAAGCAAATATACCCATTTTTGGATGATAAGAAGGATTTTACTGGTGAATGCTAACGGAGAAGACCAGCAATGTGCCATCCTGCTTGGCAGTGTTCCCATCATCAAGAGTTGCACTGTGAATGTTCACCACTTCAAGCTTTTAAATTTAGAACACTTTATTGAAGAAAACAGGGGATGCTTCAGGGTGCAGTACTTTGCTCCTGTAGGATACAGCCTTTGCACAGTGAAGTGGCGAGTAGATGGACTCCGATTAGTCTGTGGTACGATGAATCATTTGCACTTGGCGCCTGATCTCGCCAATGCCTTCAGTTTTGTTTGAGCTTGGCAGTGTTATGAAGAGAATCAGCCTATCTCACTAATATTTTAATGTGTATATAATTTGAATGCTGCATTCCTAAAGTCAATATTTATTATTTAAGGTGACAGCAGAACTAAAATGAGTCCTTTAGCTATGCCCAGAATACCAAGATGATTGTATGTTATTTAGGCTGGTGACCCCGACTTCATACATGTGTGCAGGGCACATGTTTGAGATCACACTGGAGAATAGTTTTTTTCAAGCTAGCTAATGCCAGAAGAAAAAAGGTGAAGATCTTTTACATGCTAGTCAACAACTGATGTGTTACTAATTACTGTAATAGAAAACATTATCCCTCAGAGGATGTTGTTATTTTATAAACAAGGGGATAATTTACAGCTTAATTACTTACATCAAGAGTTAATTGCTAAGTGTAATGAATAAATACATTTGCAAGTACAACATTTACTTTGCACTGATTCCAGTAGTCTAGGCATTACGAGGCAGATCTTTATTTGATAAGTAATCTGGAGCATCATGTGAAATGACATCTAATCCAAATTCCAAAACATCCTGAAATAAGGTTTCAAGGGCCTTGTCCTTCTCCTCGGGAGTGAAGGGCAGTGTGTTCATCAGCCTCCTCAGAAACGCGTTCATGCCGCTGTGCTCACCAGTGCAGGAACGCATGGGGGAAGGCAGAAATCCCCCAAAGCAGCGCAGAGAGCTGAGCACCGAGCCCAACCCCAGCGCAGCACACTGTGTTAATACACGTGCAAATTTTTTAATACTAGAAAATGCAAAGAAAGAATCTAGAGACCAAGTTGGGGAATGTCTGCCGGGGTGCCCAGCCACCCTGCTGCCTCCCCACCGCCCCGGCAGCCCAGCACGCTGCAGGCACCTGCGCCACGGCTGCTGCTGGTGCGCAATCCTGGGCTACCGGTGCCCTCTTGCAGGCTCATATCTTTATTGGAGGCTGTTAAAGGCAAACCTCCCAACAGCAATAATGTGACTACAAAGCAATTCTAAGAAAAAGTACGTGGGAATAGGAGAGATACTGAGATCCCAGCCAATTTCAGTACAATACAAGTCTGAAGTATCCTTATAAAGTTAACAAGTCGAATTTAAATGTATACAAGGCTCAGGAGCATACAGGAAACAGGATCAGCCAAACCTTCAAAGGCACATCATTGTCTTTCAGAAGGTCCACTGAAAGGCTCATGCCATAAAAAAGGTGTATTCAAGTGGCTGATAAGGTGATAAACCCAGCGGAGAAGTGCCAGCAGAGAGTGGGCATGGATGCTCGCTGCAGGGATGGTAGGGTGTCCTGGTGCAATGTCACAGAGCACTATTGTCCCGCTCCCTCCGCTATTGCCCTGCAATAAAACGGGATGTAAGTGGGGGGCAGTCTGGCAGGAATTTCCTCCGGGGCCGGCAGCGACCCTTGTCACCGGCTGCGTGTGCCCTGCTGTGCAGCGTGCGAGCCGTCGCTGCCCCGCTGCGGGGGAGAGGCAAGGCAGCAGCGCTGCCGCCTGCCCGCGCCACCTCCATCGGCCCCGGGCAACGTGAGTGCCCTGGGTGCCAGAGCCAGGGGAGGGCGAGCCAAGAGGGCCAGGAGCCAGCCTGCCTGTGCCGCCTGCCCGGGAGCTCACCAGGGGCTCTCGCTCAGCCTTGCAACGTGGAAACCCTGCCGGCTGGTCCCAGCCTGCTCCTCTTGAACTCGCTGAAGGACCCGATTGATGCCCAAAGGTGCTCGGGAGGGGCTGAGGACCCGGAGTGCGTTCAGGCTGCCGGGGTGGTGCTGGCGCGGCCAGCTCGTGGTGCCTGCTGCTTCCTGCTCTGCTGTGCTGCCCAGGGACAGCAGGCTGTGTTCTGCACTTACCACGTGCCGGTGTGTGTTTGTACATTTTACCCATCTGTTGGAAGCGCCACGTGACTTAAGCAACCAGCCACGCTCTCTAAATAGCAAAGCATCAATAACAAGGGAGATCGCAAACCATCCACAGGCTGCAACGTAGCGGCATAGAAAGAGTCTAGAAAATGCCCAGCCACACAGACACTGGAAAAATCAAGGTCATTTCATGGCTTGTTTGTGAACAGGAAGCAAAACCACTCCGATTTGTTGACTCTGAAGAGGCCAGCAGATCTGGAATGTGTGTTGCAGGACCTGGCGTGCAGGAATTCATGAAACATAAGGCCTGTCAAAAATAATTTTTAAATGAAATGCAGTGTCCTAGCAAAACACATGCCTCACACATAAAACAAAACCAAAGTACAAAATGTGGCATTTAGAGGCTGGATTCTGTCTAAAGTGAATAGAAGCCACATGCATGCATCTGAGATCAGATTTTGGCCTGATTTTAAACTTTGTTCACAGAGGCTGCGATGAGAACAGGCAAATAAAGGCTCTGTCTGCTTTCATGACCCCCTAGCCCCGAGCTGCATTTTTGCACTTCCCCGAGAGGGAAAACCCTTGGTTTTGCCCGCAGAGCCGCCGCTGTGCGTGTGCTCGGCCGGCGGCACGGCCGCGCTCCGGCGCTGAGGATGCTGAGGATGCTGAGCACCACCGGTCCCACCCGCAGCCTGCTTCGTCCCGGCCAAAAAGCAGGGAGTGGCACGTGCCTGCGCAAGGGGCGGCTTTGGGCAGGGCGAGCGCTGAGCAGCGAAACGCTGCCTGGGGTTTCCCACGGAAGTGTTAGCACTGAGGCTTAGCCTGTATTAATTGGGGAGAGGATAAAATAATGCTGGCAAAATGTTGTCAAATACTTCAAATTAATGATTAATTCTAGATGGAGTGATACTGTTTGATGTGGTCTTTGCTGGTTTAAACAGGACGAGGGTGATTCACTCTAAAGGAATTTATAAAAACACAAGTATTTGCTCATGGACAATAAATACTGGGGCAGATAAAAAGGGAGATGAAGTGTTCAGCTCCGTGATAGCGGCTCCGCTCGAGAAAACTTTTGACCTTCTCACATCTTAAATCAAGGCGGCTCCCCCTGGCTCTCCTCCGGGCCTGCCCTTGACGCCGATGGGACGGGTACGCGGCAGCACCGGGCCAGGCGCAGGCTGCGTCCCCAGCAGGTCCCTGTCACCTCCCTGCTGCCCTGGTGTCCCTCCCGTCCCCGCGGAGAGGCCGGGGCAGCTGCCGGTGCCCGGGGCAGCATCTGACAGCGGTTCATATAGCCTGTGTACAGGGTGTGATCTGTCGGTGCACGTGTTGTAAATGCCAGCACATAAGCCACGGTGGATCCTCCCCAGCTGGCTTTGGGCATCCGCGCTGGCGACCGGCTGTGAAATGGCTGCGAGAAGCGGGGCGCGCAGCCCGCGTGAAGGAGCAGCATCGGGCGGCGGCGGCAGGGCTACGCGTGCCTCGCGGCACCCCACGGCCACCTGATGCTTACCTGGAGCAGGGCGCGCAGCCCGCCTTTCCCGTGGGAATGCACTCCAGCCCGGATAACCCCTGAACCTCGCTGGGGCTCTGCCAGCGACATGAAAGCGCTTACGTCCGCTGATTGCTCCGACATGACGCCGGGTTTATTGGGGTGAGATTAGCCGCTCGCACTTTAAAGGCAGGCCTGGCACACAGCATCACCTGCTCCTTCCCTCCGGGAGAGGCTCGGAGCCTCATTTCGCTCTGGGCTTCATTTCTTTACAAAAACCCCTCATTTTTCCCCTAGGAGGGAAGGCGCTGAGGCCTCGCCTTCCAGCAGCAGCCGAGCTGGTGGCAAGGCCATGGCTGGGTACAGGGACACGGGGCACAGCCCACATCCATCCCTGGGCGCGGAGGCAACGGTGCCCGTGCGGGGCTGGCTCCTGCCTGCAGCACGGCTGCTGCTATCGCCTTGCAGCCTGTCAGCGAGCCTTTCATCGCGAGCCCTGCTTACAGCATCCTTTGCAAAACACCTAGGCTCTGCGCGGCCGCTGTGCTGGTAACACTTGGAAGTGACAGCGGCGTATGGTTTCAATTAACCCGGGGGCAGCCAGGGACTATCTGATTGCACAGGAGTGGAGGGGAGAGGAGAAACGGCCTTTCCTAGCGGCAGGGATGGAGCTTGTGGTGAGGAGCTTCTAAAAAAAGCAGATGGTTTCTCTCTTTCCTTCCTTCTCCTTTTCCTCTTTTTTTTTTTTTTTTTTTTTTTTTTTTTTTTTTGGTANTTTTTTTTTTCTTTTTCTGTGGAACAGACAGCCCAGCAGCACATTTTTCACCATCAAAGCTTTGCTGAAGGGAATTCTCCACTGCTATTTCATTTCTTCCTGATGTTCACAGATCATAAAGCAAACGGCCTCTGGAGGACAGGGAAAGCAGTCGTGACTGCAGAGCACGGGCCCCACACCTTCCACGCATGACAGCATTCGTTAGCCAGGGGATGCGCGCATGTGCCCGCACTTGGATGCTCGGTGCCAGCCATGGCGTGGCAGCCGGCACAGGGGACGTGGGACAGGCAGAGGTCTGCAGGGCACCTGCAGCCCTCGCAGGGCTGTCCTCACCCCCTTGTGTCCGTTGAACCAGGCAGCGACGCGTGGCGTGCCTGTCCCCCCGACGGCCTGCAACAAGTCCCGCTGGAGCCCAGGACACCTGCGCAGGGCTGCCGGCCGTGAGCAGGAGGCTCAGTGTGAAAGCAGGCGCCGAGGCCCCGGGGCTGGCCCCGCTCGCTGGGGTTGCTGGTGCTGCACTGGGGTCAGCACGGGCAGCTCCCCGCTGGGGCTTCCTCTCGCAGCCTGCCCGAGCCACGCGGGCATCCCAGGCACGAGCAGCCAGGGATCCCAAACTTTCTGTCTGTGGGAGATATAGGGAGGGAGGCAGTCATCATCCAGGGCATGAATCCACAGCTCACTGTGTGCCAGCTCTCCAAAACAATCTCTCTTCTGTGCAACATGTTCAGTGCATTTTGGAAGAAAGGGAATGAAACGAAGAGGTGGAAATGGGAAGTTGGAGTGAAGGGAAGATCGATCTGTCCTGCTAACCTGAGGGCTGCTTTCTTAAGGCACCAGTTTCAGACCTGGGAATGTTGATTGCTGCCCCTTCCAGCATTAGAAGCACCATGGGAAGATGCTGTTTAAAAAGGAGGAGATGAGAATTCAGCCCAGGAACAGCAGGATGGGGAGGGATAGGAGTGAGAGACAGAGAGGAGTTGTTCTTGCAGGGCAGTTAGGGGGCTGGAGCAGCCCTGATGGATCTGACCTTCTTTCTCCCATGCCTCGGACACAAAAGTGAGTGTTTGCTGGTGAGATGTGGATGCTGCAGACCTGGGAGACGCAGCAGCACAAAGGAGGAATGAATCACCCAGCGGAAGCAACGTGCCGGGGTAGCTCAGGGACAGTGTTTGCCCTGGGCAGGCAGCGATCCTGCCCTGCTGGGATGCCACCAGCACATCATGGAGGCTCCTGGGCAGGCAAGGGCTGGGGCCGCTCCCTGCGGGCAGCCAGCCGTAGAGGAAAAACATACAGGAGAACTGGTGGAAAGACAAACGGGGCTGAAAGGATCATCCAGACGGGAGGGTCTGGAGCAGCTCCCGGCAGGAGCAGCAGCAGCCAGAAAATAGCCTCATCAGCAGCTGCAGCCTGAGCCACGTGTGAGAGGGATGAGCTGGCGTGGGGCTGCAAGGAGAGGGACGGGGAGGGATGGGCATCTTGTGCACCGTGTCCCTGTGGCCCTCTTTCACCATGGCTCGCTCAGTGTCACGAGCTCACGTCTCTCTGCGAGCATATAGAAGAGATGCTAGGGAGAGCAGGGAAGACCAGCCAGACCTGCACAATTTATCGCAGCGGTTTGTGTTGCGTTTGTCACCTCCTACATCAGCTTTATGCCTTGAAGATGCTCCTCACCTAAGGAAAAACCTTTTGCGTGGTCCGTACCCAGGATGGTGAAGGGATGCTGCCCCAGAAAGCATGCAGATGGCACGGAAGGGATGGCACAAGGCGATGCCACCCTGTTCCGTGCTGCTGCCAGCAGTGCAGAGCATCAGTGCTGAGCTGGATCCGACCCCATGTCCTGGGAGGTGCAGGAGCCAGACTGGCCGGGGGGAGCACAACAAAGCCCTCCTGGTGCTCCTGGGTGTCAGGGGAGGGAGCTGGGACAGGGCTGCCTGCCCAAACCGTGCCCCGGGAGCTGCTGATCCAAACACAGCGGGTTTAGCACAAAAATTGGCTCCCCTGCACTCTATGCACCAGTGGGATCCTCTGCACCCCCCGGGGCTCTCCCCAGCACCTCGGGGCCGCTGTGCCCACATGGGCGCCCGTCCCGGCCCCCAGTTAACGGGGTGGGGGCGGCAGGGCTCGCTGGGAGCGCGGTGCAGCCGGCAGGCCCAGAGCGAGCTCCGCCAAAGAGTTTATGGTTTTCACACCCCGTCAGTCTGATGAATGGCCCCGCTCCCTAGGCGCTCAGCGCCTGCAAGGGTCAATTACAGCGATTACTTCAAGGAGTCAAACCGGCTGCCGGCAGCGCCGGGGAAAATCTTTGTTTCGGGCTCAGCTTTGTCAAGGGAAGGCAAAAGCGCCGGGGCATGTGCCGGGGGATGACAGCCTCTGCTGTGCACGGGGCAAGAGCAGGAGGTGGCAGCTCAGTGACCTGCTGGGAAGCAGCCCCAGCAAGCTGCCACGGGCAGCGGCACCCAGTGCCCCCAGCCTGTGCCCGGGGCCCGGGGTGCCCGGGGTGCCCCGCTCCTCCCGCGCATGGGGCTGGCGGCAGCGCTCACCCGTCGGGGTGCGGGCCGGGGCTGGGATTTGCGGAGATTATGCCGGAGGAATTACAAAGGAGCAGACTTTCCCACAGACGCTTCAATCGCCGCTCTGAGAAAGTGTGTGAGCTGAGCTGGCCCGCCTGCCTCACGGTGCTTTGGGGAGCGCACAGGAACAGCACACACGGTTTTTAATAATTAAGTAACTTTAATTGTCCTGGGAAAGCGGCACTTGCCTTGGGGCACTCTGCGCAAACTCATAATTAATGTTACCAGGAGAGATTACGGGAAGGAGAACTGAGGAATGATTCACTTTTGCTTTTTAAGCCTCCCCACGTTAAAGCCGTATTATCCCCCAGTTTAAAGCCCCATTTAGCCGTGAAGCAAACCAGCGTGCCGGCAGGGGGGAGGCAGGGGCAGGCAGAGCACCCGGACAAATTGCAAGCTGCTGGGACGGCCCCGACAGACGGAGGGGCTGGGAGCAGCCCGGCACTGCGGGCACGTGGCCGGCACCCGAAGGAGCAGCGCTGCTCAGCATCCTGTGGGATGCTCAGCACCAGCCCCCACGTGCAGCCCCCACGGGAGGCTCCATGTCCCCATGGGCAGCTCCGTGCCGGAAGGCTCCAGCTTCGCCTCCCGCCAGCTCGTGCAGCACAGGGCTAAATCCTGGGTTAAATCCCTGGATTTGGCAAAGCGCGACCTCCTCCTTGGAGTCAGAGGGTGGCTCATCCTTTGGAAATCCGATTTATTTCTAGCAAATAAAATAAGTGTTTAAAATGCTAAACCTGGCTGTGCTCCTGCACCGCAGAGGTGCCCAAGTCCTGCTCCAGTTGCCCGTGGCTCTGGGAGCTCCCACAGCAGTGCCTCCCCAGTGCCCTTCCTCGGGCAGCAATTCACCCTCACTGGCTCAGCACTTTGTCCCCGTGTCCCTGGGTGGCTCAGCTGAGTCCCGGTGCTGCAGAGAACTTTGGCTGGCCAAAACGGCCCCGCAGAGGGGTGCCAGCAAGCCCCGTGGGGAGCCAAGGTGGGAGGTTTGCTGGCTGCGGCATGGCACACAGAGGTGGGTGCTGATGGAGCAGGGCTGGGGGACGCAAACCCTCCCCGGTGCGCGCGTCGCCTGAGAGCTGCGGCGCTTGCTGGCGCGTTTCACCCGCTTTAAAACCAACAACCCATTGGACTGGAGCGGCTCTTTTCTTTCTTTTTTCCTTTCTGTTTTTTTTTTTTTTTTTTTCAAAGCAAATCACTGGACTCACACAGGACGCAAGGTATTTTACTCTATAGAAATCCTTTTTTCAGGCAACTATGTCAAGAATGTTTTCATACTTTGGGCTGGATGGGAAAAAAAAAAAGGGCTTAATCCCCTGAGATGGTTATTTCTCTGAAAACAGACATGCAAATGCTGGACTTGTCAAACCTTAAAATGTTTTCTTTATTCAGGGAATTACTGCCTGCCTGCTGAGCCCGGGTAATGCTGACAGGCTAAGCCCGGGGCCTTGGCAGCCGAGCATGCAGAGTGTGGGAAAGGGCGGCTGAGGCACGCGCCAGATAAGATCATACAATAAATGATACAGCCCCGCGGAGCGCACGGCCACTTTCATATGCAAACAGGCTCCCGGTGCACGCACACGCGCAGGCTGCGCCTCACCTTGTGGCGGGGAGGCTGCGGGGGGGCCGGGCGGCCGGCAGCCCCCAGGACGCGCGGCACAGCCAGGCAGAGCCCTGCAGGGACCGACCCCACGTCTCCCCGCTGCTCCTGCCCCTGCTTGTGGGTGCTCGGGGCTTGCGCTGCAGCCGGGGCTGCGAGGAGGGGGAATCGTAATTTAAGTGCATTTCTGGTTCTTTCTTTCGAGTTGGGGGTAAAGCCTGACAATGCGACCCGAACGGCTCAAAAGGGGACAAAGGCGATCCCAAACGCATTGTACTTTAATTGCATTTTGCTAAGCTAGCATGCTGCTCTTGGCCTCCCTTACGATTTTCAGCGCGCTCGCCCGGGGCTGGGCAATGCAGCGACAAATTCCGCCCTTTGGCAGGGATCCATTTATACACAGGAGCAAAGAGCGTGACCCCGCTGCCAGCAGCAGCGAGACCGGGGCTGCCACATCCCTGCCACCACCCCGCACACGGGGGCTGCGGGAGGCTGGCACGAGCCTCCCCAGCCGGCACCATCCCTCCCGCTGTACGTGTGGCACCTGAGCGTTTATTTTAATAACCTGGTGCCCGCTGATCCACAGCGGGCAGGGTCCTGTGTCTCCGAGGGGAGGCTTTCAGCACAGCCATCACCGCACTTTCTCGGCCCGCAGGAGCCCAAGCGCGGGTGCAGAAGGCTGCCGTGCACACGAGGGGGGGCAGAGGCCACCTCCGCTGTCCCCGCGCGCCGGCCAGGCACGGCCGGGTTCTCCCCGCGGCGCTCAAGGTAGCCGGGGGCAGAGGCAGGGCTGGGGCATCCTGGCCTCTCACTGCCGGCTTAATGCGGCGCATTCACACAGATAATCTGTCAAGAAAAAATGAGCCAACAAGCTATCTATTCTTGTCTGTGCTATTTTCCCATGTCAGGAACAGGCTGGGCTGAAAAATGTAGGTTTCCCCTTTCATCTTGCCTTTCAGAGCCCCCTGAACAAGATGCCTTTCTTTGCCAGCACTCACTCAGGAGATCTTGCCTCGAACGCTGGAAAAAGGATTTTTGTTGTTGTTTTTCTTTTTCTTTTTCTTTTTTTTCATATCTATGCCCAGGCCTGGCCTCTGGTCTCCCAGGAAGCGAGGTTTCAGGGTGCTGGGGGTGCCGCTGACCCCCCCAACTCCCCACCGTTGTTGCTGTCTCTCCATGGAGCTGAACAGGGGCAGCAGCATTTCCCTTTCACCATCGTGAGATTTTATTTTTAACTTGAAAAGAAGTGCCTGGAGAGGCCAAAATAACAAGGGTGACCCCTGGTGACAACCACCCACCCCGCGTGTCCCTGTGCCCCGGGCACAGCAGCAGGAGGGGCAGGCAGGAGACGTGCACGTGCTGCCTTTGGTGGTGGCAACACTTGCGCTCCTCGATCCAGGCATCTCGGGATTGTCTGCTCTTTTCATACAGTTGCGTTGGTCTAATAAAAGCAAGAAACATGTTTTTATAGGCTTTGTGGTCTGTCTTTCATTAATCATGTTTCTGTGTGTACTTGCTGGTTTGTTCTGCTCCAGCGACTGGCAAAACCACCAGCGCTCCAGCTGCATGGCTCTGCCGGGCTGCCTCTGTTGATCTATGGAAGTGGTTTTCAAAAAATAATATTTGAAATGGCCAGGTAACGGCCAAGTGCAGGAAGAGGACGTATCAGCAGCACTTGTAGAGCACAGATCCAGCTATCTGGTTTCTTGTAAAAGCAAATACTTTAAAGGGTTTTAGGCTGCTCTGCTTCCTTCGCTATTTCAGAAGGACAGAAAATCGCGGTCCCATTTGCCATGGTTTCCCCAGTCTGGGGATCACATGTGGCAAGCGAACGAAACCTCTCTGAGACCCAGCTAGCAGTGCCCATGGAAGCCCTTCTTTCAGCGCATCTTTTTGAAAAGAAAAAACAAGCAAAAAAACAACCCCCCCCAAAACAGAGGTAGGTGGTCTTGCCTCCTCCAGACCCAAGTAGAAGTAGAAAGTAGAAGTCGCACTGTGTTCCTCGAAGCTGTGAGGAGCCTGTCCGCCCCAACGCCGGGCACTGGAGGCCAGCTGTCTCTCCAGCTCGGCATGACACACAGCCCCTCGTAACTTTTTTCTTGGAGGCTTCCTAGAGATGGGCAGGAAGAGGAGACGGAGCGCCGGGAGGCAACGGCTGTGACAACCTGCCAGGGAGCGGCTGGTCGCTGGGGGCCGCATCCAGCCCCCCAGCACCACCGGCTGTCAGGAGGGCTGGGAGAGGCTCCCTCGGGGAGGGCTGCGGCAGGAGGCTGGCAGTCCTGGTGCTGCTGGGCCTCCCCGTGCCCACAGCGCAGCCGATGCAGCGCATCCGACGCAGCGCCCGCGGGCACGGCCACCAGAGAGCTGTCGGAAGAGCTGAAGGGCACGGGGATGCGGCTCTCCCTCCACACATTCCGGATGCAGGGTTGCTGGGAGGAACCTCAGGGAAATGGGGAGCAGACAGAGCAGGCAGCTAATTGCAAGGAGCAAAAATACATAGGTGAGATAAAAGAGAGCGTTTGCATTGTCTGGACTCCCCCAGACGTCCCAGGTTTGCCTCCGGCTGTTTGGCAAAAAACTCTTTCCAGCCTCTGAGGAGGTCATGGTTAGTCTGGAATCAAGCACAACCAGCAGGCGATGAGAGCAGGCAGAGAGGAAGAAGGCATGAAACCAGCTCCTCTGTATTTGGGGGAGGACTGGGAAACGTGTAAATGTGATCACTTGTGGTGCTGCAGCACCGCGATTGCCGCAGCTTTTGCATTCCAGCACCCGGAGACCCCACCTGCGGCTGGAGCTGCTCCAGGCTCTGCAGAGAAGAGCTCCTTGCCTCAACACACAAAACAGGAGTGGAAATGAGCACGAAACCACTTTCCCACAGGCAGAGTGGGCCAGGGCTGGAGCCGACATCCCCTTGCTCACGTCCTCAGCCCCGCGGTAGATCAGGGTTCTCCAGCATGGGAAATGCTGGGGGTCTTCGAACCTGAGCCTGGCAGAGCCTCCCAGGATGCCACTACTCCCTGCAGCCCCAGGCCCAAGCGCCAGTGAGGTGGCTGCATGTCGCACCCGCAGCATCCCCAGTGTCCCCACATGTGGCCACGAGCCAGGTGAGTGTTCACTTGCTTTGGGGTCCCAAAGCAAAGGGGCTGAGGCCATGGGCACTTTATAGGAATGAGCGCTGTGGCCTCCCTAGGGCTGGGAAACCCATGCTATCAGAAGAAAGGCTTGGCCTCAGCACACAGGTGAGGTCCCATCCCTGCTGGCCCCATGGCCGCTGGCTGGGAACCACCCAGGCCGCCGCAGCAGACGGGTCCAGTGCCGGTCACACTGGCCCCGTGTCACCCGCCACAGCGCAGCCTTTGCCCCCAGGGCCCTGTGCAGACTGGGCACGGTGCTGCAGGCTCTGCAGCAGCACGGGATGCCGAGCAACCCCCGGGGGGAGGCTTCGCTCTCAGCCCCCCAAAGGGTTAAGCATCGTGCACGAAGCCACCCGGGAGCCCGCGCCTGCTCTGCCCCCTCTGTCTCCTTCACCCTCCGAGGGCCGGGCTGGTGCCAAAGTCGGAACCTGCTAATCAGCAGCTCCCAGCGGCAGCCCTCCGTCTGCCTTGACTCCTGGCCAAGCGCGGCCGAGCCTGCCGGCGCAGGAATGTGTGAGAGCCATGTGTCACTTCTCCAGACTGTGGGAAAGTGCTGCTCCAGTGAACTCACAGCAGCTGCCCTGCCCCGGCCCGGCCATGCAGCAGGAGAAACAGGAGCTGGGGCTCGCAGCCCTCGCTGCCGCGTTTTCCCCCAGCCGTTTCCGCACGGGTCCTCTGCCAGCCCCCAGCCCCGCGGGGCACAAAGAGCATCTGAGCCCCCAACGCCTGCAGTGGCCGCTGGCCTCCGCAAGTGCCACAGCCCTGCCCGGCCCTGGCCGCAGGAGGGATGGGGAAGGAAGAGAAGGAAGCGTTGCTGCCCTGTTTGTACTTAGAAAGCACCTTTTCCCCCAACAGTTTTCTTTTTTTTTAAGCAGAGGAAGCAGAAGCGGGCGCGGGGATGCTGTCAACACGAGCCCCGCAAGCCGGGAGCTGCCCCAGTGCTGTGGTGCGGCCGCGGCCACCCCACCGCCACCTGGCACTTGTACAAGAGCCTTCATCTTCAAAGCCTTCGGCAGACAATGGCCCCTTTCAGTGCCTGGGGCCGGCCCTGGTCAGCCCGGCTGGGGCTGAGCCGCGGCTGCGGCACAGGGACAGGAGAAAGGCGAGGGGCAGCGTCCCCGCAGCGCAGCACCCATGGGTGCCGCTGTGGGAGGGAGATGCTCCGGCAGCCCCCAGCGCTAAACTTGCACACAAGCAAGACCAAAGGGGATGGAGGGGTGGGAGCGACCCTTCCCTCTGCCCCAGAGGGATTAATGGCCGGCAGGGGACCAGGAGAACAGGGTTGCGCTTGGCAGGAGGGCAGAAATGCAAAGCGCTGAAGCAGCACATTCGGTGGCCGCCTTGTGCCCCCGCGTCTGCCGCCAGCCCTCGCCGGCTCCTCCTCGCCTCGCTGGCCCCAGCGGATCAGGCTCTGCAGACAAGCATCTATCGCTGCCCTCATTTTCATCTTGTTCCTTTAAGCCTGCCATGGGCTCTTGTTAAAACTGCTTGCTGGGGACTCATTAACTTGGCAGGCTCAGTGAACTCAGATCAATTAAAATAAAGCTCCTTAGGTTCTCTGCCCTTTGCTGCGGTGCTGCCCTGCTCTCCAGCTCCCGACCACGACCACACTGTGCAGAACGAGGGTGGGCGCTGGCGGTGGCCTGGGGGTGTGCTGGCCAGACCTGCTGTGCCTTGCCATTGCTCGGGGCTAGTGCTGCCTGATTCACCCGAGAGGCAATCCTGCAGCTCTTCCTGTGTTTAATGAAATGTTCTGACGTGCCCATTGCCAATGGTAGTGTTAGGGGTGTAAGTAGAAAGGCAGAGTTACCCCTTTGTGCCCCAAAAGCACTCCGGATGCCCCGCAGCCTGTGGAGAGGTGGGACATCCACAGTGCTGCCCGGCCACCAAATTTGTGACTCCGGTCTGCCTGTGGTGCGCTGTTGGGTGTTTCAGAAACCTTTGGAGAGAGGTGCTGGCTATCCATCCAGAGCTCCACAAATTCAGAAGCCTTCACATCCCTGCTTTCAGCTCCTGAAAGGACCCAAAAGCTGTTACTGGGTAGAGAAAAACAATTAAGAGCTGAGAATCCCAGCCCTTTCAGCCACTTTTAAACCTGTTGACCAAAACCAAACCAAGCAAAGCTCTAATGAAATTAATTGGGATTCTTCCCTGTATTGTGTCAGTGCAAATCAGGAGTCTGCTGCAGGCAGACGATGACATTACTGGGTACAAAAATTACTGGGGTGTTAGAGACCATGGGTCAAACCAAGTGTCAGATGCAAATACTCCCAAGCTGTGGGAAAGCTCTGGCCCAGACACTGACTGAACAGGGTGACATGGGCTTGTCTTTGTGAACCAGAGACCACAGCATGGCCTTCTTGGGCCCCTTCTGTCTTAACAAGATCCAGCACAGAGAGAAAATCCGGGGCTTCAGCACCGCACCAGCAGCTTCTTCGCCACTTGCTGCAGCGTGCTCGCTCTCGGACTTGCTCACTGCAGCAGCTCCAGGTGAAGGGGAGCCCTGATGCAGCACTCCGGTGACAAAGCCAAACCCAACCCATTGCCACCACCGGGCTGGAGCTTGCCTGTAATTTGGCCAGGGCTCGGCCAGGGCTCAGCACAAACCGGCCAGAAGGTCCAAGCCCTGCACGAACCTGTCCCGCTCCTCTCCCCGGTGAGGGCAGCGCCTCTTTGCTCTGCTTACCTCCGCCAGCGGACAGGCAAGGAAGAAGGGCTTATCCTCAAGCAAACACAACGTTTATAGAATGGAGCGGATTTTACACTGGACGCATGCGAGGACAACGTCAGATGCCTTACATGCTGCAAAACCTATTGCCAAGCTGCGTCCCCTCCCGAAGCGGAGGCAGATCCTGCTTGCAGGCTGTTGGCCACGCTGCTTCTTGCCTGCAAGTATCCCCACATGGCTTCTGAAGTGGCGAAAACATTTACAGCTGGTGCTAGGCGCAGACCTAACCCCTTGCCTGAAAGCCCTTGAAGCGGGGAAGTTTGCCTGCGGAGGAACTGAACTTGGGAGCTTGGGGTCAGCAGTTCCTACTTGCCAGAAACGAACAAGAAAAGCAAACAGCTCATGCAGCCCTCCTCTCATTTGGGTTTTGTTACACTTCCAAACACGTCAGTCAAATATTCAATAAGGATCAGCCAAATCTTTCCAAGGCTTTGAGGCTCAGTTTCAAATGAACGTTGGCCTTATTGACACTTTGCAGAGGTTCGATGGCGCTGGAAGGAGGCAAGGTGGTGCGGGCGGTCGCGCAGCCCCGCTGCTGCACGCGAGCACGCACGGCATCCCGCCAGCGCTGGGCGAGCTCCCTGCTGCAGGCAGCTCTGGCGTCCTGTCTCTGTCCCCTCTGTCCCTCCGCAGTGGCTCGTTAGAGCTGGTCCCAAAGCCACTTGTCTGGCGGTTGGTAACCCACACTCAGCACCCAGACTGGATGCATCCAAGGCCAGCGCATGCACATTTCTCCTTTTTCCCACTGCACTTACAGTGCTCTCCTGTTACACTGGGGTGCCAGCTCTCACCTGGGGGCTGAGCGAGCCGGGCTCTTTCCCAACCGTGCCCCCCTCGGCCATCCTCAGCCCCGTGCTCACCACTGACCCCGCCGGAGCTGCGTGAGCCCGGTGCCGGCAGGGCCGAGGTGCCTGCAATGTGAGCTGCAGGCTCGGAAATTAGGGGCAAGGAAAAGGAAGCCCGGCATCTCCCTCAATTCGAGCTGCAGCAGAAGCCAACTGGGAGGCAGACAGCTTGGCTGGCAGCGCACACGAAATGCCGATGGGGACGCAGAGCCGGGCCGGGCTCGGGCAGCTTCCCAGCCACCCGACCTCAGCTGCTGCCCGCTGGCTGGGCAGCTCTGGATAACTCTGGATAGCGTTTCTCCTCGCTGCCGATCCCTGCTTAATGGGCACATTGCTGGGATGGCAGAGCCACCCCGAGCCCTCAGGCACTGGGCTCGGCCCCCTGTCTCGAATTCAAGGCACCTGCTGCCTCCAGGCAGCCTAAGGGGCTCCGCCAAGGAGTGGGCTGGGTTTGGAGCCCCAGCAGTGGGTTCCAGCCCCTGCACGAGCGGTTCCTGCACCGCCACGCGCAGCTTGGGAAGAGCAAGGGGTTTGAGCAGGACTGTGGCTCCCATGGCCCCTCGGCTACCCCAAAATTGTGAGGGACCCGTGGGTGCCTGGCTGGGTTTGGTGGTCCTGCACCCAGGGGCTGAGGTGCCACCTCACCCTGCAGGTCCTGCGCTGGGATGCTGTTCCCAGAAGGCAGGGAGGGGGGGGAACCACATCCCCAGCCCCACAAGTTCCCCTGGGTCTCGTGCTGTCACAATGAGCCACTGGCCCAAGGACAGGTCTGGGGGTCACCATCACCCTCCCACTGTGACCAGGGAGGAGCAGGATGCTGTGACAAGGACCCAACCCCGCCACATGCTGGGAGCTCTCACTTCTTTAGAAAAGCAGGGGCTTCAGCACAACTGCTCAAAACCACCCATTTAATCCAGAAGTTTTGATATTTTAAAAATATTTCCTTTTCTAGTTTCTTTTTTTTTTTTTGAAGAAAAAAGTTGTTAAAAAATATCTCTTTTAATTCCAATACTAGTGTGAAAAAACAAATGTTGTTTTGTGCTTGAAATATTTACCAAGCACTTTCTGCAACAATTGTTTTTTTAATACCAAAACCATTCAACCAAAAGCTAGTTCTTTGATGTGAAATTTTTATTTTGGCCAAAGTTCCCTATCTGTAACCTGGAAGCATTTCAACAAACCACCAGCAAATAGCTCCCGCCCGGGTCGGCCCGGCTGGGAGAGAGCAGGCGCGGCGGCAGCGAGAGCAAGCGCCGAGCTCCGGGAAGCGGGGAAGCCAGAGCCTTCACCCAGATACCTCCAGGGGAAGGGAGGGGAGGAGGAAGGTTTTAATGAATTAGTCCTGGGCACTCTGGAGCATTTCCAGTTTGCAAATTACCACTGCTTTATTAGGCTCTAATTCAATCCGCTCCAGGGCATTGCTTGCAAAAGCCTTTATAAAGAGGAGCGGGGCGAGGTGTCCGGGGCTGCTGTGCGCTCTGCAGCCGTGCATCCCAAGGGGTGCCCGCCCCGGCCGGCCACCGGGTCTGCCCTGCTTCAGTCCCTCTTCCCCATCCAGCAGGAACAACAGGGGAGGAAAATGTGCCCCAAGGGTTGCTGGAGACATGTAATTTCATGAAGTGCCCCTGCTGCATGATAAATCCCACGACAAGAGCCGTACAGAGGTTGAGATTAAGTTGCGGGGGATTAACGCCTGCCCCCACCAGCCCAGCCCGGGGGCTGAACCCCACCTCCTGGGGATGGTCACCGATGGAGCAGGTCACAGGTCTCCTGCCGTGACCACCCGTGGGCTGTCAGCCAGACAGGCCTCTGGAAAAACAACCATCCGTGCTCACATGTTAGCACCCCAGGAATGCCCTCACCCTATGAACGAGACTCCGTGCTATAAAACTAGATGGTTTTCATGGATGGAGAGAAAAAAGGGGGAGAGATCCTACAAGGGCAGTAGTAGAAAGTGGCAGGCCCGAATCCCCTACCCTAATCCCTAAAAAATCTCAGCGCTGGCTCTGCTCCCCGCACACAGCGCAGTGTCCCTGTGCCTTCAGCGCTCGCTTGCACTGGCGGAACGCTCCCCAGCGGGGCGAAAGGAGAGGGTGGGGAGGCAGGGTGAGGACAATGTATGGGACTCATCCAGGCCACTCTTATCTGATGGCTGCTGAGTGAGGTGTGATGGGTTCCCCCACAACAGGGCTGTTTTGTCATCTTATCAGATGGCATAAGCCCCGTGCTCTGGCAATGGCCATTAATCACCCGGCCGCAGCTGCTCCTCCAAAAAGAAGAGGCTCCCCCCACACCATTTCCCATCTGGGGGCTGCACTGCTTGCACCTTAGGAGATAGGGTTGTGGGGGCATTTTGAACAGTGGGGTGGGTTTTACTCCTAGCAATCCCATTTTGGCCCTGCCAGCATACCACAGGGCAGCATCACGCCGGAGGTGAAGGATGCCCCTGGCAGCACGCGACCCAAGGGGACACCGGTGGCTTATAGCCCTGCGGGGCTACTGGCTGCTGCTGCCACCAGGCAGTCCCCACGGGTGTCCTTGACCACTGATCTGGCAGAAATGCGGGCCACCAGCTCAACCACGGGCACAGACCCGAGCCTGAGGGGAGCCGCTCTCACAGCCTGGCTTCTCCAAAGAGGATGAGCGCGATGTCTGCCCCTGCAGCCGGACCCACAGGCTGCAAAATTTTGGTCAGGAGGAGCAGCAAGGGGCTGGTGCCAAGGCAGTGACCTGTGCGGAGCCTCCGGCGGTGTCCTTTTACCTCTCCCCTCCAGCCAGGGTGGCCAGCGAAGCTGTCTGCATGCTCGGGCTCTGGTGCCATCAGCGCGGGTGGCATTTGTCCCTCGGTCACGCTTTCCCCGTGCCCAGATGGCGCAAAGTCCTCGCTGTCCCCGTGTCAGCTGAGGCGGGGGGGCAGCCCAGCGGCTGAAACCGAAGCCAGGGCAGCCGCAGGCCACGTGCGCGTTCCCCTCCATGGAAATTTTAACTCTGGTGGGAGCTTTCTCACAAAGGGGCCAATAAGGGGGCTCGTGCCCCCCCGCAGTCATATTTATTTTCCTTTTTTCCATCAACCTCACATGGGACCGCTGAAGCATTGAGCCACTCTGGGGATTTATTGTCATTTATTGTCACTGTGCTTCCCCTGGGGTTGGCTGGATGTGCGAGGCGTTTCTGCACCCTGGCGATGCTTGCTGGGGCATCCCGGGCTGTGCCGGAGGGGCCAGTGCCGGGCCCCCGCGGGGCCATGTGAACATTATGTCATAGGCACTGCAAGGCAGTGAGTGAGAGCTCGTTCCAGCACGTAATGGAAAGCACTTGTCCCTTGTAATGTCGTCTGGCCGTAAAATGTCAGATAGATGTAAAAGTTAAAAATACATCAGAGAGCAAATAACCACAGCGCAGCATTTACCCCTGTGTCAGGAGTGCTGCTCGCCCCCCCGGCAGCTCCAGGCACCGCAGAGGGGGGCCAAGAGCCCCCCAGGCACAGGCTGACCCCAGGGACAGCTGGAACAGAGCAAATGTCACCCGCGCTGCGTGACACCACCTCCGGTGGCGGGTGCTGACACACCGATGACAGGAGCTGGGCTGCGTGCTGCCGTGGGCTTCAGCCCCGTCCGATGCGTTCGGGAATTTCCCGGGGCAGGTTTCCGTGTGCTTCGCTCGGCTGAAGGGCAGCGCGTGCCCCGCTACGCGGTCAGCTGGGGAGACCCAAGGGCAGGCATGCGCCCGGCCACGCTGACCGCGGGAGGCAGCAGCCGAGGACGCAGCCTGTTGGATTTTAGGGGGAACAGGTCCTAACGGCAGGAATTTTCTTGTACAGCCTCCTCGTAGCGGTGCAGGGGAGCACCGTGGATGGGGATGTCCATGCACACCTGTTAAAGGAGGAACAGGAAAAGTCCCGAAGGTCCCAGCTCAGCCACCACCACGAGAGCCTTGGTACCCTACAGCACTGCACGAACAGCACCAGCCCAGTCCGGGTAGGGACTTGCAGGGTGTAGCGTCCCCTCCGAACAAAACCGAGGCAGCACCCCAAAGCAAAGGGACATGCGAGAACCTCAGGAGCAGCAGCTGGAGCAGGGAACGGCGCAGGCAGAGGGGCTGGGGACACTGTCGGCTGCGCAGAGAGGTCACCCTTGAATCGAACGGGAATTGCTTGCCATTGTGGTGGGATGTCAGAAATTTCCCCGGTGTATATATACCCATACATCTAAACATGGCTGTAACAGTTGAAGCAGATCCCAGAGCCTTGGAGAACATTCCTGAGAAACCTCTCGCTTCTGCAGTGCCAAGACTTCAGAGCATGGTCTCAGAGCTCCAAAGGTACGGCTTGGAAGTGAAACAGGAGCCTGGGAGAGGAATTCCTGCAGGAGAGTCCCGCAGAAGGGCAAGATGCGGAGGAGAAGGAGGACTTGGAGGAACAGGTGCAGGCAGTTCTGCAATGCTCACCCACGTCCACAAATACCCTAGTGGAAATAGTGAGAGAAGCAGGGAGCAATGGTGCAATAAATCTTTCAAAAGAAACAATAAGACCAGGACAGCTGGCATAAAAAGGAGCACGTTCCCTTGGCTACCATAGGCTTTAAGAATGAAAAAATTGGAATGGGTGAGAGACAACGTATTGGCAGGGGAAGGGGAAAAACAGTGATCCCAGGGAAACTTCAATCCTGAGATCCTGAGAAAGGTTCCTGGGCGATCTGGGTACTTTTCAAAAGGCCTGGAGGAGAGATGTCTCTGCCCAGCACAGTGTGCGAGGCTGGAGGAAACCCAGCCGCCTGAGCTCCGCCGGGTGCTCCGCACTCTGCTCTCCCTGCCAGCACCCTGGGGACCTGTGTCCCACCCTCGGTCCCCAGCGCTTCACCAAAGGAGTGTCCCACTGCGCCGACACCACCTCCACCCTCAGCCCTGCTGCCCCCCGCTAAGCGTTCGCTGCCTGGAAAGCCATTCCCTTCTCTTTTCAGCTGTTAATTTGCTACTTTTTAGTTTCTTTGCATGGCCCTATTCCTCTGGTGCTGCAAGAGGCTCCAGCAGATGCTCCTGCGTCCCCCCCTCTCCTATTCATCGCCCCTGCACAGCGCGAAATGGGAAGCAGCTCCCCCCGGGCTGTCCCCGTGCATGCCCCCAGCTTGTTCTCCCGGCTAACTCCCAGCTGAGGAACCCGCTGGAACGCTAAAGCCGCCGTAATGAGTAACACACTTCTTCAATGGGACGATGCTCTCAGAATGCACCGCGTTTTACAGCTACCATAAATAATGAAATCACTATTTGTAAACTATACTTTAAAGAATCCATTCTTTTCCAGAGATTTCAAAAGCATGTCATTTTCCATATCGTGAAGTTTGCCAGTTCATCTATTTTTAGCAATTCTCACTCTACTGATGTGGTCAAGACAGTCCTTAAACAGAAAAGAGTGGCTGCGTGCCTCGAAGGTATAAACAGCCAGACATGTGATGGGAAATGCTTCAGAGGTGAGCGTGTCAGACTTGCAGACATCAAAGTTGTTGGGTGGTGGAACTGCAGGGACAGACCCGTGTGCAGGCTGGATCAACAGGCATGGAAAAACATCTTAAAAGTGCCTTTTCTTGGAGATCTGAAGAGTCTTTAAAACAGTCTCACAGCCCAGGGAATGAGACAGATCCCACAGAAAACTCGCAGCACGGCCTCAGCTGGTACCAGCACCTCCTTGGAAGCCTTAATTTAGTAAACATGAAAATTAAAAAAAATAAATAGCAAGGTTGTGTGAGGCTCAGGGCTACAGCTGAAGATCCATCCCTCGAGTCAGGGAAACGTCGCTGGACTCGAAACACTTCTGGGCTAGGGAATGTCCTGCATGCCCCATGGCCAAGGCTGGGTCTTGCTAGTCATTAGCTTTGGTGTTCTTATCCCCTGGAAAAAATGCAGTGTGCTCCCTCGCGTGCTTTTGCAAGCCTGCATCACCATTTCCATGCTGTCCCCCACCAAGGTGTGCTCGAGCCCCCCGTGCTGCCTCAGCTCCAGGTTGCAGGGGCTCGCATGCTCTCCTCGAGTGCCTCCGTTCCTCATTTAGAGTTTCAGTTTTCACCACATTGAGCAATTCAAAGGCCCTGTTCTGTCTCAGCGATAAATTTCCTTCTTGTGCGCATGCTTTTCTCCTATTTAAAAGCCATTGACCCTTTTGCTTTAAGCACGTGTATGTTTATTAGGTTGCTAGATAAAACAACTGGGTCAAGCCTTGCTGCTGCTGAAGTCTCATTTTGTTTAAGACTATGGAGCCTCTACTATTCCATTTCAAACCTCATGCCTTTTGCCTTCCCTGTCCAGCACCAGCCTGCACTTTCTGTTGGTCGAGCAGAACTCCGGCCGCGCAGCGCGGGGTCCCCCCGCTCCGTGCCGAGCCCTCGCCCCTGCAAGCGCGGCAGCAGGAGCAGCCAGCAGCGAGCACCAGGACGTGCCCAGCTGCAGCTCGTCGTGGGGGCTCCCGAGACACGCGACACCCCCAGGCTTGCACAGGACCAGTTCCTCCCCAATGGGAGGTCCCCCTGACTTGCGGGGGCTCACATTGCCTCTCGACCTTCTCCCTGATAAGCCGTGCCCCTTTGCCTCCCATCACCAGCCTCACCGTGCCAGGCCCTTCCCGCGGCCTCTCCCCACGTGGCCGCATCCTCCTCCGGGTGCTCATTCCAAGCCGGGGCTCCCAGCGCCTGGCGGGTGGGTGTCCCTGCACCGCCCCGTCCCCGCTCCCTCCACGCTGCCTTTCTGGAGCCCTGCGAGTCCCGTGGAAGCTGGCCCCGCTCCAGGGCCCACGCGGGAGGCGGCGGGGCGGGAGGAGGAGGAAAGCGTGGAGCAATCCGTAACCTTTGTAGGGCTCCCGAGAGCAGCTGTCTGGCAAATGTCAGGCGCTGTCTAAGGCTATTTTGGGCACTTTATTTTTATAAAGGATGCTTTGAGGTGGGGGAAGGGCACGGAGAGCATTTCCTCACTGCCAGCACCTTAAAGAATAAAGCCCCGGGGAGGAAGGTTCAAGGACGCTCCTTGGTCACGCGGACAAAACCGTGCTTTGGAGCGTCCCTGGAGGTTCTGGGGCGGGGAGGACACCAGAGATAGGCCTCAGCTTGTCGCATGACTGGAGACCTCCAGAAGGAGCCCATGTGCCTCGGGAGCCGGGGTGGTGACACAGGGGTGGCTCGTCCCATGGGCATGACCTCAGTCAGCACCATCGCTACAGGGGGGACAAGCACCCATTCTGCCCAACTCCCCAGGGGGACTCTGGGTGACAAACCCAATTCCACAGCTTCTTTAGAGGACATCAGCCACTCCTGTGTCTGATCTCTGGTGTGTCACTGTGTCACGGTGACCCTGGGGGAAGGTCCAGGCCCCTGCAGCCATGTATCTCTGCTGGAGAGCTCGCAGAGTTGCTGCACTCCTGAACATCAGCTGGTGAAGCAGCTCCCGGGCTCCTCAGCTGAAGCTTGGCCAGGTTAGTAAGGCAATAGCTGTTGAGTGGCCCTCTGAGAGCTGTCACAAATGCAGTCTTAACTCTGGGTGTTTTCCTTAGCTTTCCCATGGGCCCGATCTGCCCAGCCCCAAAGAGCCCTCAGACTCCGTCGCTTTCAACAGAGCCAAGACCCAGAGCCAAGGTATTACACAAGGAGAAGCATAACATCTAGAGATCCTCGTGTGAAAGATTACTCGGAGCGTAACTGGAACATCCAACACGAAAACGTTCCTGTTGAAAGAAGTGGATGTTCTTCCAAGAGTTGAAACAGTTGCAAAAAGTCACCGTGTTTGTCTTTGGAAGCTTTTCTTCTGGTGAGCCTGGAAAATAAAGTAGTTCTCATTTGTAATAGTCGGAGGGTTCATCCCCCCCACAACGTGCCTCTATCAGAGGCAAAAGTAGCGTGGAAGTAGGAGAAACAGCCCCTCAACATTTTTTGCTATAAAATGCTACACAAAAATGTAAATACTTAAGAAATCGCTGTACACGGCTGCCAGGTGAGCAGCTGTTAGCAGAGCTCGCTGGGGGACAAGGGCAGGTTTTGGTGCAGCAGAAGCCAGCCCGCGGCACAGGAGCTGTGCCTGGGGCATGCAGGGGGCTGGAGGAAGTGCCCAGGAGGGTCTGCAGCTGGGACGGGCAGTTCTGCTCCCCAGGAGCATGAGAAGTTTAAAATTACAGAAATAAGGTGGCTGCTGCCCGGCAGGACAGAGCACGCTGGTGTGCTAGGTGTTTTCGGACTGGTAGGGCCGGATCCATCCCAGGGCATTTCAAGCTCCCCGCTGGGATCTCGGAGCTGTTGGTGGCTACCTGTGAGAGCACCCGGAAGACGAAGGGGTACCCCGCAGGCAGTGAACGCAGCACCCATCCTACCGAGGGAAAAAGGAGGCGGCGGGGCTGCAACCAGCCACTGCGCTTCCAGCCCCAGAAAAACGCTGGCGTGAATAATCCAGCACAGCTCTGGGAGCATCTGGAAGCAAGCACAGGGATGAGTAATATCTGACATGGATTTGTCAAGAATGAACACGTCAGGCCAACTTAATTTCCTCCAGCAGCGGGGTACGGCGGGGCTGCGGGGCATGCGGGGCTGCGTGGCCCCAGGGGCTCTGCCCGTGCCCTGCCAGCAGGCAGGAGGCTGCGGGCAGGGGGCCCCGGGCTGGGTGCGGAGCCGCGGGTGACAGCACTGAGGCCCGGCTCTCAATGGCTCGCTGTGGTGTGGGGAAGCCGCTGCTGAGCGCTCCCATGAGCGGCCAGCGCGGTGGAACAGAGAGCGCATTTATTGCGCTTGCATGCCGCGTGGGGCTGCGGACAGAAAAGGGATTGTGGCAGGCTGGAGGAACGGGATGAAAAGCCGTGAGGAGGTGCTGGCGAGGGGCTGGAGGAGAGTGGAGATGGTGTGCGGCCGGGCGTCCCTGCCAGAGGTGGGGAGATGTCCCCCGGCCCGCTGCCTGGTCAAACCCAGGTGACAGTCACCCCTGGGTGGACACCGCTGTTACCAGCTACCAGGAGTCACCGTGCAAAATGAAACAAAGGCAAGCGCGTGCCCCCAGCCCCTGCCTGCGGCAGGAGGAGGATGCCGGGCGGGAAGCGGTGCAGGGGAGCCAGGCGCCTCGGGGCAGCCACCGGCGCGCAGGGATGGCTTTCACCCACAGAAACTGCAAACAGAAATGGAAAATTGTCTTTGTCAGTCTGCGGAACGAGCGTGCAAACAACCCCCCAGATCCTGTTTTTTCCATGCTCCCAGAAGAATGTAAACGTTTTTAAACAAAACCCAAACTTTTTTAGCAAACTGAACAAAAAAACGAAAACAGAAAGCAGCCCAAACTATTAATTTGTGGCAAAGCCCAGCAATCCTCAAACGCAACAGCGGCACAGCCCTGGGGGGGGCACAGAGACCTGCCGCCGTTTCTGCCCTCCCTCGGGATGCGAGCCCTTCTCGCCACCCGGAGAGGATGTGGCCGCATCCTGCACCGCCGGGGCCCTGGGGGGCAGCGCAGGGAGCAGGCCCCCGGCTTGGCGAGGGGCCGGGGTGCCGGGGCCATGCGGCATCCCCGCGCCGCGGCAGGGGATGAAAGGAGGCTTCGGCGGCTGGCGTGCGACCGCGCGTCCCCCGGGAGCGGCCGCCAGCGCGTGCGTCTGCGAGCGGCTGCTGGCCAGCCGCCACGCTCCCCTCCGCTTATTTACGGTGGTTTATCAGGGGCTGCGGGCTGCGATAAAGTTTATGAAAATAAAAGGCGTCTCCAGCAGGCTGCGGCGAGAGCGGGCCCGGCCGTTTCTTTCCCACACTGATTAGGATCTGGGCAGGCTCCTGCGCTCCAGATCTCCGATGAAAGCAGCGGGACCGGCAGCACTTCCCTTCCTGGCCCCCGCTCAGGGCCAGAGGCAGCGAGAGGTCAGCGCACTGTGCACCACGCAGCGTGCGCTCAGCCTCGCACGCCGCACGCCACGCAGCGGGCACCGTGCCACGCTCGCCCAGCACCGCGCACCATGCGCGCCAGGCACTGCGCGCCAGGCACCACGACCACCCTGCGCTGTGCACCGTGCACCACGCAGTGCACACTGAGCGCTGCGCGCTACGTGCTGTGCACCACACACAGCGCACCACGCCATGCACATCAAGCGCTGTGCACCACGCTGTGCACACTGGGCACCACGCCACGCACGGCGGGCACCGTGCACCACCTCAGTTCCCACGTTCCCACACTGGGAGCCGCAGCCCGTTCCCGCTGAAGGGGCACACGCGCGTGGGGCAGAGCCGGGTGAGGCAGGGGGCTGGCACGCAGCTGGGGCAGGGCCGGGTCTGTCCCCTGCGGAGGCGGCGGGTCCCTGCCCCTCGGCACGCCGCCCTCCCCAGCCCCGGGACGCCGGGCCCGTTTCCGCCGATTGTTCGCTGGCGGCAGGGCCACAGCTTCCTCCCGGTCACGAGCCCGACCGTCACCCTGCGCTTCCAGGGCAGGTGGGCTCCGGGGAACAAAGCCTCCCGACAGGGGTACGGCCAAAACTCAGCAGGCTGCGTTAACAGGGGGCGGGCAGAAGCTCGCAGGCCCTGAGGAACAGAAACCGGGCAGCGCCACAGGCCGGAAAATGGGAGCTGGAGCCGGATGCCAGCGGAGTTAGTAGGAATTTTGGCAATGGCAGTAAGAGGAGAAGGATCAGTCCCCCCAGTGCTGCTGGGCTTGGAAACATTCAGTTATGTGTGGGTTTTGTGGGGGCGGTTTTATTGCCCCTTTTACCTCCAGCACGCTCTGGAGGTGCTGGGAACCAAAACACTCCCCAGCCGCTCCGGATGAAACCTCAAACCACACGAAGCGCGCTTGGCTGGGGCTTCGCTCGCAAGCTGGAAGCGCCGGCTGGTTCCTCAGAGGAGCCTGGAGTCCCCGAACGGATTTGGGTTTCAGCTCGGCTCACAGAAGCGCAGCCCCCTCCCAGCAGCGCCGGGGGCACGCCACCGGTCCCCGCGGAGCCACGATCGATGGGCGCTGGCGGTGCATCAAACGCAAATTCAGTCATTTACAGTAAAATCAAAGAGGGCAGAACAATGAATGCGAAGCAAGGTTAAAGCACCTTGTTACAGGAACAAATTGTTCATCTGGCAGCAAAATAATGGGATTTATGGCCCTGCAGGTTTAGAGCCAGATTATTTGTGGGGACATGTGTCTGAGGCGCTCAGCTTTGCCGGCTCTTCCCATAGAGATGTTGGGTTGGCCCCTCCACATGCCGGGGCCCAATCCTGCCCCTGCATGGAGGGCAACTTGTAATCGTAAGCCCCTGGAAGCCAGATAGGTGTTCAAGCTGCCAGCACCGCATCCTGCCCCCAGCCCTTCCCTGCCCAGCATTTGGGGGCAGCGCTGCCTTTTTCCAACCCTTACATGCCTAACCCCAGGCGGGTTTGTGTGTCTCACACCCGCCCTCGATCGTCCCAACATGGGACACAGCGGGACCCCCCCTGTCCCTCCACGTCCCCCGGCACAGCTCTGCCCGAGCGCTGCGTGGCTGGGCTTGTTTTGGACATCTGTTGTGAGGCACTTCATTGCCATGGAGACTTATTTTACAGACAAATAAATATTTGGTGCTCTTTCCTCTTGCCTTGAAAGTCCGTCCCCTCTCCCCCCGCATCCCTGTGGCATGTTTATATTGCAGGGTCTCTGCTCCTTCAGCTTCGCTCATACTCCTCTCCTGCCTATGCAGCACATCTGCTCTCTCCACGTCCTTCACCTCCTCCTCCTCCCCCTCCTCTTCTTCCTCCTCCTCGCACCCCTTGCCAGCCTGCAGCGCGGTGCAATGGGCCCCTCAGCCACCCCACGTGGCCCTCCCGCTGTCACGTTTCTGTGTTGGTGCGTTTTGGGGAACCCAGGTCTGGTTGAAGATTTGCTGTCAGCCACAAAAATACAGCAACTGGCAAGGTGAAAACACCAATTCCCAGCTTCTGCACGGCTGTTCCTGTTGTTCTGGTGGAGGGCCAGCATGTTTCACCTCTTCTCCTCCCTTCTTCCTCCTCCTCCTCCCTTCCTCTCCCCTTCCCGGTGTTTGTCAGGTGCCCCTGCAGCAGGATGCTCAGCTACCCCAGCCCTCCTCCACTCGTTCCAGCTGCAGCTGATGAGTTTAATTGGGTCAAAATTGCTCCTTGCCCCAGCTAAATGCCTGGACAAACAAGCATTTGACCCATGCTGCTTTTCCCCCTGTACCTGCCCTTGTCCCCGCAGTGATGGGGATCCGTGTGCCACCCGGGTCCAGCAGCATCCCCTGCACAGCAGCAGCGGGGACGAGCAGGACTCTGCTCCTCCTGGATAAGGAGCTGCCTGTCTGTGGAGAAAGGAGGCAAGAAAGAAAGAAAAAAGCGTATTTTGGCACGAGGAGCAGAAACGATGCTGCAGGGATGGGGAAGAGGGGAGGCATTTGCGGGTTCGGCCACACGTGGCACACAGAGGCTGGCGGTGACGGCCGCGGGGACAGGGTGCCGCCAGCACAAAGGCCCTTTCTGCGGGCAGCATCGTGCCCTCGCGGGGACATGGGACACAAAGTCCCTTCTTTGAGTCCCTCCATGTGCCAGCGCCCCAAACTTTCTGGTTTCATTAAGAAGCAGGGGAAGGGGAGGCAGGACACAAACGAGCCTCCTTCATTAATAAATCCTCACAGCTGTGGAAAGTTTGAGGCAGCGAGAGCACCCAGACAGAAAATTAAAAAACTAATAAAGTCCTCAGTGTGGGGGCACTGGCATCAGGTCAGCTTTACTTCTCGAGACACCTAATAAAGAGGCATTCCAGGACACTAACTCATAAGGGAAATCTGCAGGGGTCAAGGGGAACAGTGGAAAACTAACCATGGTAACTCCAGCACGCTGGAAAGGCAGCAGAAAACCAGCAAGGAGCTGGGGTGGGCTGTTCCCCCCCCCCCATCGGTTGTTGGGAGAGCGGCTGCTGGCTGGAGCCCGTGCGATGGCCTGGGACGGAAGGAGGCGGCGGGGACACTTTGCCACTGGGGACCCAGGGGTGCCAGGTCCCAGCCAGGCGGGGACGTGCCCGGGGCCCCCACTTGGCGCAGGGCTGCGTGCTGGTGGGTGGGTGAGGGCTAACCAGGGCGAACGTGCGGCGCTGGAGTGCCTCGGTAGCCTCACCGCCCGGCCTGGAGACAGGAGTTGGCGTATTTGGCTTGTCCGCTACCTGCTCGTGGCCAGTGGATCTCAACACCTTGAAAAAAATCCTGCCTTCTTGATATTGATTTATAGCTTTGGGAACCTATCACGCAGTAACACAAGGCTAAATTAGTCATTAACAATATTTCGACGTTACCTATAAATCTGAATTATTCTGTTTCAATTCCTTATGGGTAAAAATCTGAAAATGACTCTTTAATGCTTTACCTTTCTTCCCAGGCCCACACTTCATGCAGGTGGAGCCACCACAGCCACCCGGTGGCATCAGGCACCTCCCCTGAAGGAGGGTGGTGGGCACAGGGGACCTGCAGGGGTGGCAGAGGGAGGGCACAGGGCACGTAGCCAGGGACGTGGTGGCTGCTGAGATGCTCTGCAGAGCTCAGCCAGGTTTGGGTCAGGGTCCTGGCCAAGGGAGGGAACGTAAATCATTTTATGTAGCGTGCTTAATTGAGCTCTTTGCAGGGGGTGCCTTCTTAATGGGGTGATGGCACCAATTACCTCATTAGGAGAGAGGGGCAGCTTTTACAGCAGAGTTTACCCTCAGCAAATTCACGTTGTGGCTTGCATCACAGCCCTAGGTCTGCTGCCAGTCATCGCCACGCACCCGACAAGCACCCGTAGTGTGCGTGCGGGTGAAGTGTACCGTGCAAGCTGTGTCAAAAAGAAGCGCAGAATCGGCCAGATTGAGTATTTCAGCAGAAAACCACGGGTTTTCGCCGCTTGCCAGAGCCCAGCCTGGAGGGCAGTTTCACAGCCAAGCTATAAGCCTGGAAAACGGGGGTTTCTAATGGAAACGTTGACATAACCTGTAGCTGAGACAGCAACAGCTCCGCTCACGTACGCCGACGTTTTCATCGCCGATCCCCCGGCTCCCAGCCAGCCGTGGGCAGGGACCCGCGCAGCCGGTGAGCGGGGTCTGGCCGCATCCTGCCATGCTGCGTGGTGACAGCACCCCTCTGCTGCAGAGCCGCGGTCCTCAGCCACCAAAAAGCCCAAAGAAAAAGGCAGAGCAGTTCAGTTGGTTGTAAAAATTAATGAGTTCAGATACAGACTTGCTTTATTCCGGTCCAGCTGCGTAACCACGGCGATTGTGTCCGGCACACTAGACAGTTACATCAGCTCCACACCCCTGTACAATAAGACTCTGTTTGATCTCAGAAACAAGATCAGACTCCTGGGCTTTGCACATCCTGCTTCCTACATATGTAAAATCATTTTATTACCAGCCAGGAGAGTTCATCTAAGCTGCTCTCGCTGTGCAGCTGATGTGGAGGGAACATGCCCCTGTCTGCACTTCTTTTGCCAGATGGAGATCTGCGGAGGGGCTGCAGAGCTGCTGCTCCTCCGAGTTCAGGTTTCTTTTTTTTTTTTTCTTAATTCCTCCTCTGAGGCTGGAGACTCCGGGGCAGGAGCTGCGGCTCCTCGTGTGCCTGCGCAGCCCTCGCGCAGTGGGAGGTGTGTATGGCTCAGCTCTCCTGAATGTCGGTGGGAAATAAGCGGCCGTGTGTTTTTGCTTGGCTTTATCCCCTTTTGTCCCATCTGCCCAGGAGAGGAAGTTCCTTATAAAAAATCCGCTCTGCCCTTCGAATAGCTCCTCAAATCCCCCTCTGTTTGTTAGCTCTGTGAGACACCGGGGAACTGTCAGACGTTTAGCATCCTCCCTGTATTCAAACATTTACCCTGTCCCACTGCCACCGAGGCAGTGACTATGCCCAAGCTGCTGCCGGCTCAGCCTGGCCAGCCACAGCACCTCGGCTCCTGTGCCATTCACAGAGCGCTCAGGGGAGCTGGAGCCAGCGGCTTGGCTCCAACCACAGCTCCTTAGTGCCACCGCGGCTGCCCCGCTGCCTGCCCTGCACGTCCCGGCGGTGGGCTGCATCCCAGCGCATTCCCAAAGCAGAGCGTGCGCTTTTCGGCCCAGGCTTCCCCCGCCGCCAGTGCCTGCAGGGCTGCGTGGCCAGGCTCGCTGACTCGGGGCAGCCGGCAGCTGCCGGGTGGGAGCTCTCGTTTACTGCTGGGCTGTGGTTGGGCTGAAAGCAGCAGCACAGGCGGAGGGAGGGGAATCCCCTCCTTCCCATCCCGGCCCTGCGCACTCATCCGGTCTAACTGGAGCAGCTATTCCAGCGCATCTAGCTTACGGCCTTGCTTCACCCCTGGCAGCTTTCTTCTAGCTCAGGTCTCCTGTTTTTTGTTAGATTTCCAGTCTAGAGGTTTTGAGGTGCTTGCAGCTTTGAACAAAGCTGTTGGGGACCCAGCCCAGGTCACACACCCAACAGCTCAGCAAGCATAACGCCGGGACGGCTCTGCTCAGCGGCAGCAATGAAAAGCGGTGCCAGCTGGTGCCAGCCAGGCCTTGTTCGGAAAGGGGAAGCTGGTGCCCCTGTATCCGATGCAGTAGCACAGTACCAGCGTGGGCACAGGCATCCCTGTCTGCGCAGCCCTGCTGCCCCTCGCCTCTTCCCTGCCGGGCCCCCTGGCTGGCACCCGAGCTGCAAACAACAGAGGCTTCAGATATCGGCGGGATCTGGGCTGCACGGTCACCAGCTGATTTTGTGCTCCTCACCGGTGTGTATTGCCAGGATTGCTACCAAAACTGCGCACGTATAATGATATCCTCCCGGGTTGTGCTCCCCGACTCTTTCGGCAGCTTTCCAGCTGGTTTTCTGCTGCAGGTCTCTCCATCATCTCTAGACCCTGCTTTTTGTAAGTGCATTCTGACCTCAGCTCGTGACCGTGTGCGTGTGTTTTCACAAGCAAAGCAAAACAAAAAATCCAAGCGCCCCTCCAGACGTTCCACTGCAGACCCGAAGCGCGCTCCATCCCATGGGGATTTTCCCTCTGCTAGCTTGTGATCGCCCTGCGTGCCATTCCCCCATCGCTCTGACGATGGGGACGTAAGGCCCAGCAAAGCGCAGAGCCACCGGTCCCCAGCCCTGCCGGGTCTGCAGCCAGCACCCTTCTCATCAATCACCCCCTGTCAGACCGGGAACCTGAGCAGCCCTGGTCCAGGCCGGGGATGCGGGGAGATGTCCCCTCCGTCCCCTCCCGCCCGGCCTGTTTGACAGCCCAGCTCGAATAAACAAAACCTGAAAGGGCCAAGGCAGCTCCAAAGGAAACTGTAAACGATCCCATCTGTGCGTCTTGGCTAATATCTCGTCCAGGAGGGGGGCGTGGGGGAGAGAAAACAAGTCGAAGGGTCCTTTTTTCGCTCAGAAGGAAATACCATTGCACTCAAACGCTGCTACTGCTCCAAATCTCATTCCAGAGCCCAGGCTCCTCCTCAGGCGGGTTTCTTACTGGAGACGCCGGCAGGAGCCTGCAGGAGAGGTTGCCATTTGCAGGGATAGTGAATAGCAAAGCAGAGCTGCACATGCTTGAGCTCAGCGTTCAGATGTAGATCAAGAAACGAAAGCAGATGATACGTGAAAAAGTCATATTCTCTAGTGATAAATGTGTTCTGCAAGGCAGCAAGAAAGCACCCCTGCTTGCACTGGAGGATCTGAGCTGGCTGCGTTCCCGCCCGGTGCGCAGGCTCAGACAGGGTCACGGGGGGGCTCTGGAAGGGGCCCAGTTCTCCGAGCACCTTCGTGTCCAGGCGTGCAGCTGGGACCCGGCCCTTGCCAGCACGGTGAGGGGGCAACGTGGGCAAGGAGGGCCCTGGGGCGGCAGCCCAGAGCAGGAGCACCCACTGTTAGGCAGCAAAAGTGCCCGGGTTTGGAAAGTCAGGGTAAATCCAGACTCCCCTTGCCCTTCCCTGTTCCTGAAGCCTTCCCGTTTTCAGCTTTTCCATTTTTCAGGGCTGCTGAAGGGTGCATTATCCATGTCCCCACCTCCCTGTGCTTTCCCAATCTGCCTTCCACCCCCCAGCACCAGGCTGGGCTAAGCGCTTGATAAGGGATGTTGCGATTGTATTGGCAGCCTCAGTGCATGACAAAAGCACTGGAAACCACAAAGGAGCTTTATCTCACCCGGTCTCCAGCTATGTTCCCCAGCCTCAAAGGCTAGGGATCGTTAGTAAGGGCACTTTGCATCTTCAAAGAGCAGGAGCAGCTTCAGGCTCAGCCCAGGGTACCCTGGAGACCCCGCGATGCCACCCTGGGGGAGCCCGAAACCCAGCTCTGGGCCTTGGAGCTGGAGCCCACGTGTGGCACAGACAGCAGGGCAGACACCGGGGATGCGCCTGGGAGCTGCTCGGCACATCCCCTGCACCCTGCTCCTAACACCCCCGTGAGCCCCAGCAGCCTGCAGAACCGGGACAGCATACTCAGGCGTCTTTGTCAGCCATAAAAGTTTTGGGGATCTTTGTGCATAATTGTGAGCAATTTGACTGGGTCCTTTTATAAGCCAAATGTGAAGTTACATGTCCAGGAAGAAAGAGTGCAAACGGCTGTATCTGGTGTGAAAGCAACAGCTTGGAAGGATTTGGCTCCAACAACGATGCTGTGGCTAAACACCCAGGAGCTCCTGGGACAGATAACAGGGAAGTATTTATCACCTTCTGGTGCTCACACTGCAAGCAGTGTGCTGAAATGTTGGTGAGTACCAAAAGAGTCAGAAAAAAATATTTGAAGGAGTGAGGCATGCAGTTCTCAATCTATTTTGTGTAACACCAAAAAAATGAGCATTTGCTTATATCTAGAAGTCATGATAGGAGGAAGAAACAGAACAACTACTGAACTTAGTAGAGAAAGTTACAACAGGGCACAAAACCAGGGAAGGGAATCAGGGCACATTTAGCAGCAAATCAGGCTTTTATCTTTAAGGAGAAGGGTTAGAAACATCTGTAACAAGGCAGGAAAAGGAGAGAGAGTCCCAGTCCAAGGAGAGATGCTTCCCTGCCCTCAGCCCTGCCCCGTGCACTCCTCCGGCCTGTGTCTGCTTCACGAGCGGTCCCCATGAGCCCTGCAGAGCGGGGGGGTGCTGCCTGCACCTCTGCCGCTGCTCATTAGCTAGCGAGAAATAAATCCCTTTTATCTCTGCACTCGTTCTCTAGGAATAATAATCCCTTTTTGTGTGCACCCACTTTAAGTTAAACTTCCCAAACTGAGTTGTAATTGCTGATAGTAATTAAGTTAATGCATATTTACAGCCATGTAGAATTATAGAGGGTCTCCCATAGTTTTATATGGGGCATTTTCTTTAACCTGCTATAACACCATTAACAAGTTGTTCAGCATTAATTGCCTCTATTGCGATCCTGTCCCGGTGCTGCGGGGCAGGGCAGGGCAGGCAGATGGCCCCCCCAGCCTGGCAGGGATGCTTCCCCCCCTTGCACGCCCAGCCTGGCTTTAACTCAAGGCAGAGCTTGGTCTTCTGGGGACTGTGAAAAGGTCTGGGGTCTGCTCCGGGGTATGCCAAAAGTAACCCTAAAGGACACAGGGTGCCTGGCTGGGTGCCTGGTCTTCGTGCCGTGTATGGAGAAACCCTGGGTGAGATGGGCAGAGCCATCAGTTTGCAGTAGACACCGGTGACCATCACCTGTCTTTTCTGCCCCGTTGCTCCAGGTTTGCCAAATTCCCTCTGTAGCCGACTTCCCGAGCTGCTTGCAAAGAGAGCCTCGTGCACCCCGGTGCACGCGAGGATGGGCACGGGATGGCTCAGCCCCTGCCCCGGGCCCGTCAGCCCCCACCCCCTGCCAGATTCTCTGCTGCTTGCATTCGTGCTTTTGTGCTCACCGAGAGCCCCAAAGCGCTCAGCAAACAGCGTGTGTGGTGAGAGATCACCTCGTGTAATCTCTGGGCGAATCTACCCATTATACAGTAGGCTAATTAACTCCGGTACAGGGTCACGATGAGCTATCGGCTCCAGGAATGCCGTCCCCGAAGGGAAGTAAATATCTCCGCGAGAGCGAGGAGCCCCTTTCTATGGCAGTGAATCCTGATAAAGAGCTTCACTCCATTCTCCTGCTGCTGGCTCCAGCTTAGCTGTTTTAAAGCCGATTCTGCCCCGCACTAATCTGTAGGATCCATTCAGCCCAAAGCTCAACATCTGAGTCTATTTGCCGAGTGTGCAGCTGTGTCAATTTGCAAAGACAAAGGAAAGCTCCTCTGTCAACAGGTTGGGGAGCTCAGGTAGCACGAGCGAATTGAGGGCAAGAAGTCAAAGTGGTTTCACAAGCCATCAGCCCATGCTTAAATCCCAGCCAGCATGAGGGGCCGGGGCAGCGCAAGGGATAAAGGGAGCACGGAGGTGCAGGCGAGCGGCTGGCTCTGTAAGTCCACCAATTAGTGCTATTAAAGAAAGATAATTAGATCTGCTCCATGGAAACCCCAGAGGAGGCAGAATGCAATTTCCATTTGGGCTTATTTTAATAAAAGTTGGAAATGCCAGGAGATGCCAAAACAGTGTTGCTGGCAATACCAGCAGGGCCCCCGGTGTGGGGCAGAGCAGTGCTGGGGCACGGGCAGGTGCCGCAGCCCGCCGGGACGCCCGCCGCTGTCTGCTCGGCACGCATGCCCAGGGATGGACATGGGGATGCTGGCAGCGAGCGCTTTCAGATAGAGAAGTTCAGCCTCTGTTGCAGCCTCTGCTTCTCTGGCAGCTTTGTCTTGCTCTTTCTTTGAATATTTAAAACAAAACACGCATAGGACTTGGGCTCAGAAAGATTTTGCTGAAACTATAAATTGGCCTCTTGGAAGCCACTACATGTGGGAAAGAGGAATGTGAAAGAGAAATGACTGAAAGGCTGCAAACAGCCGACCGAGGCTGATTTTGGTATCGGCCATGTGCTGTCCTCACCCCCAGCAGCTGTCCTTCCCCTTTGCCTGCCGGGCAGGGATGAAGAATTTAACTTAAACAAGCTGTGTTTGGAGGCAATACTATTCTCAGATGTGCAATAATAAACACCATTAATATTGCTTTAATAAGTACACTTAATCACAATACACATAAAATACACTTTAGGTGATGTTATAGTGAGCAGGGAACACAGGTGAAATCTCATGTTTGTATTATTTCATGATACGACGTCCAAAATAATATTCTGCCCAGCTACTTCTTCCTTCTGACACAAATTGTCAGGGCACGTGCATGCAGATGTATGACCAGATGCTGCATTCTTCTCTTACAGTTAAGCATATTTATTTTGATAAATGTCTGGGAATATAACACCTGTAACATTAATTTACACAGTCATCCCTTTCAAATATATTTTATACCTACTGTACATTTTTATTTTGAGATAATAAATCACAAGCATAAACCTTATTAATCATTTAAACAGCCCCTTAAAACACTGCTGAAAAGATTTTCCAACTCAAACACCTTTTAAGACGCCATGACATCATGTCTGCCGGGACATTGTTGTGCAGCGAAGATTGTGAGACATTTTCCCCCCATAAAGTTGCTGTAATAAAGTTTGTCATTGCAGTCATTAACTTCATGTTTTCTCCTCTTACCTTCTTCCTTGCTCTGGAGCTACCCATCATCAGGGAGAAAGAGAAAACATGCCTCAGTGAACAAAACCGGGGGTCTAATCATGGAGGATGCCACTAGGCAAAATGTCCAGTGACTTCAAGAGGAGCCACCTCCAGCCTTGCTTACATTAACTTCTGGGCTACTTGTACACTCCTGGGCAGGCAGAACAAGCATGGGAAGAAGGAGGAAGAAGAGACTCCAAATTCTACCCAGAAATGGAGGAAAACTAGGCAAATGGTGTCGCTTCATGGAACCGGACATCCCAGGAGGAACCGGTCCTCACTGGAAGTCTTCACTTGTGCATCTCCTGACCTACGGGAAGCTGCTGGCTCAGCTGACGGGCTCAGTGGAGGCTTTGCCTACTGAGCAATGCAAAGCTAGGTTTGACTAAGCTGAAGGAAAGAGTAGAAGATGTAGGTGTTGAGATTTTATCAGATAGAGGCTGTAGGTGCTTAGGCAGTAGGAGCTTCTGTGTGAGCAGAAAGCCACGTTAAATCTGATATTTGGAATATCTACCTCTCTCCTGTTCCTGGAGCTGAGCTCTGCGCTTTTTTGAACATGCATAGATAGGTGCTGCATGCCTTGGGTGGTCTGTGAAACCAAAACCTCAAAGGTGTCGTCACTGCCAGAGCCGCGTGACTCAGCCCTGCTCCCCGGTGCTGGTCCTGTCCCAGATGCGAGGGGGCTCGTGCAATGAGCCTGCTGGGCTTGGCTGCTTCCAGAACCGTCTCCTGGAAGATGGTCGTGCTGGGGAGGGCAACGCCGCAGCATGCACCCCCTGCAAGAGGGGACAGGAGTCTGGCAGCGCAACCAGGACAGCAGTTTCAGCCCCTATTTCTTAGAGCTCGAGGATAGAGGGGCCTCCTGCATGCAGGCACACAAATTCAGCTGAATTCAAACATTTCAGTCCATAGAAGGCAGCTCCACGGTGCAGGGATGTGCATGCTGCAGGCGGGTCCCAGCAGCAACCGGAGCAGAGCTGAACTTGCCTAACCCTCAGCTTCACCGCTGCCTCTCCAAATTAACGCACACAAAAGCCTAGGACAAGCTCCGGTATGGTCCAGCTGCAGCCCCTGCTACCCTTGTGCTTCTCAAAAGCCACCCTGGCCAACTTTAAGCCAATTACCAGGGAGACAAACACACCTGCCTAATTAGAAACCGCCTCAGCCCCGCACGCAGCACCCGCGAGCCATGGCGGTGCCCTCCAGGGCCGGGGCAGCGGCTGGGCACCACCGCGCGCCCCTCGCCACCCTCCCGCTCGCCTCCCCGCTGGGCAGCGCGCAGCCGCCGCTGGCTGAACAATTAAGCTATTAAGTAACTCAGTTAATACATTCGGATTCTGCCCTAATACATTTCTAATAACCCTGTCTAATAAATTCACAGCAATCTGGGAAGAATGCTTGTTGCCGTATTTTAAAGGCAAAAGTGATTTACGTTTGCTGAGAGGACAAAGACAGCCACATATGATTTATTACTATCAGTCCCTGTATCTTTCATCTCTTTAATTATTTTCTCTACAGGCAGCTTCAAAAGTGCTCTTGAAGGCTGAATGCTGAGCGTTTTTCAAGTTCGGATACTTACCATTTATAGGACGGAACTCTTGTTTTTTCCTTCCTATCTGTAGCTTCAAATATTAATCCCGGAGGCTGCGATTTGGTTTGCTTAGGTTGGACTTAACGCAACAGATGATTTTGCGTGCTTGGTATCGTAATGGAGCCAAATGCCTGAAACCTCCAAGAATTTGTCCATCAGCCATACAACATTTCCAGTGGGAAAGCCAGCAACAACCACCAGCCTCCATAGGGCTGACTGTGATTCTAACAAGATTTACCTCTTCTTGTTGGACTACAGGCAGGAGTTTGGGGAGCAGTTTGAGGGTTGCTCAGGTTTTATTGGGCAAAAAGACAAACTTTCACACCCTTCCCAGAGAGAGGAGCTTGCCCGGCATTGACCACGCAGCTGAAAGGGAAGATGAACAACAAACTGTTGAAAAGTCTGAGTTCAGGATGGAGGAAGCACAGTTGCGTGAGGAAATTAATCTGGTTTCCAGCAGAAGAGAGATGGGCAGGCACGGCCAAGCCCAGGACTCGGGGGATTTCCAGAGGAGCCGAGCAGAGCTCAGGCTCGTGTCCCATTAACACGGGAGCTGGACCCATCTGTCACCCGTGTCCTCTGGAAAACCCAGCTTAAAGCAGCGGGGCAGTACTTGTGTTTGCATCCTCTCTCTCTTGCATACCCCAGAACTTCCTAAGGTTTGACATAGCCAGATTTAATCTTTGCCCAACTTCCAGTTCCTAGCCAGGGCTCAAACTGTGGGAATTTTTCCTGCCAAGACTGTCTTCCAGCTATTTCCAGGTAGCCCTCAAAACGGGCCTGGCTGCGATTCAGACAGGAAAAACCATTTCTACAAGATTTCCTGTCTGGCTTTACGAGCCCAGGAGCTCTGGAGAAATACCAAGGAATCACCCAAACTCCTGATAAGCGCCTGCCTGGCTCACGGACGGGCTGGACATCAGGGATGTGGGACCATGCGCGGCTCGTTCTTCGTGGAGGCCCCAAAACTGCTCGTCCTGAGGTTGCCTTGGCTCCCGCTGCAGGCAGGGGGAAGAGGCAGCTCCAGCCCCCCGGGGCCTGGAAGAGGGTTTGTTTTGCAAAGCTCCTGCTCAGCAGCGTCACCAGGGCACGCGTGCACGCGGGTGATATGTGGCACAGCCCCGGCCCCCGGGGGCTCGCGTGGTTCAAGTGCTTGGTGCTAAACAAAACACTCCGTGAGAAGCAAGGAGCTTCCAGTGGGCTTCTCCTCCCTCGACCGTCCCGTGTCCCACTCCCCTGAAGCACGCATCTCCTCAAATAACTTGTCTCGCTGTGATTGCCTACAGTCAGAGGAAACTCTTAGCAGCATTTTTTGGGGTCAGTTTTTCATGACTGAGACCTAGTCATGCAAACAAAGATTTATTTTTTTCTTACCAAAACAACATTAAGGAGAAAATTCTTTCCCATGGACTAAAGCCGGGTGGGAATTTTTCAACAGAATGTCAAAGCAGAAAGTTTCGGGAAAAGGGTCAGTTTGGGTGCAATTTGAAATGCAATTTCTCTTTCAGTTTTTAAAATGGGAAAATGCACACTCCTGGTGTCAAATGATTGTCATGCAAATAGGAATATAGTTTAAAAATATCGTGGTCAAAAATATATTTTAAAAGGTTGTCTAAGCTAAACTTTCATTTTGTATGTAATGGTTTGAGATTTCTAGTTTGCAAAAAAATATAGAAGTAAAGTAACCCTCACCAAGATTTTGTCTTTTAATTAGGTGCAGACCAGGAGAGATTTCAGCTTTCAAAAATCTGAAATCTTTGCAGGGCAGAGCAATTGCTCCTCCTACTTAATGTGCTCTTCCTAGCTAGAAATATGGTTCTTCCTTAGCATTTCTTTCTGAATACATCTCTCTCTTGGGTGCAGGTCACTAGCGCAGACTTCTGCAGTACGGAGATACAGCAGGGAAAGCATCCTGCTCTGAAATTTCTGGGCAGCATCACTGCTCCTGTCCCTCAGGCACCAAGCGGTCTGCCAGACACGGGTTTCAGACAGAAGTCGTGTCAATGTCTTCGAGTTTAATGGCCCTTTGTGGAGCTCCTTGTCACCTCTTTTCTCAAACTGATGATTAAAAATGGGCCTGGCCACCGAAGCTTTACCAAGAGAAGAGTCCTTGCTAATTCTCTTTGGTAGCTAGAACCAGTGCTGGGATTATTTGTGTTGGCATCATCTGGTTTGTACGCTGGTTTTCACAATGAATGAAGCTAGGTGCTCGCTATGAATTAAAAACACAGAAGAATCACGATTGTTCAAAGCCAGTCAACATTCAGCTGTGTTGTACCAAATAACTCAGAGCTTTGGGGGTACTTAAAAAAGAATGAATGTCATCACCCAACCAAAAGCCATGATGCACCAGTGCTAGGACCTTGGTCTTATCTTATATTTGAAAGGCAGTAATATGCAGGGCACAGCATCTCTTAACAAGACTGTGTTAAGGACTATGTTCAGCAGGGTTTTGCTGTTGTTGTTGAACTACATTCCCCATGGGAATTTCATGGGATACAAAAAGAGATAACATGAAGTTTAAACAAGCTACTACCAATAAAGCTTTGAACAATTTGGCAGTCAAGCCAAAGAGTGCAGAATACCGTTCTCACCATTTTCTACAATTACACTCTCACCAGTGAGGCTAGCAGAGGGAGAGGGAACTCCTGAGCTGCAGGCAACTGGAACCCTTTGGAAAGCAGAGCTGAGCTATCCATCTGACTGCCCAAATAAAACGCAGCAACAATGGAAATGGAATTCATTAAACTTAAATAGACAGGATTTTATCCTTGTTGGCCTAACCTTGGTTCCTTGTACATTGAAGCCTTCCATTTGTGGGCTTGGACGTTAACAGATGAGTTATTAACTAGCCGTGGCTAATTATAGATAACTGCATCACCTTCTTAAAAGGGAGCCATTGTCAAGGCCAGTTAGGGCCAAAGTTGAGGTCTTGTGAAGTTAATCTTATTGAAAAAATCACTCAATAGAAAATATATTTTTTCCTTCAACTTCCACTGAAAATCAGTTTTATGGGAATATGAACACTTTCCTAAAGTGTTTGCAAAACAACCATCAAAGCAGGGCAGGAGTAGAACAGGTTCGGCTTTCTTCGTTGTCTGAGCTGGCACTGAACAGCGCCCATCAGCGAGGAGGAAATCATTACGCCTTTAAGCTTTCTTGCATTTAGATGATGCACAATATTGTTAATGAACACAGTTACGGGCATTTGCCTTCCCCAGCTGTATGATTTTTTACTTAGCACCGTGCTTTGAATCTTCCCACAGACCGAAAGAATGGTTGTCCCAGGGAGGAAGTGAGACCGACCCGCCTGACGAAGATTGAGTTCACTGATGCATTTTGATGAGGCAGAAACGCAGCGCGGAGGAATTAAAGGGATAATGAAATAATCATTTCTGCCCACAGGAGGAGGAGCCTGCCCCCAGCAGCCGCCCCCGGGCTGGTTCCCGGGTGGGTGTCCTGCCACGGGGCCACACCAGAGCCCACGGCGAGGGCAGGCAGGGCCTGAACGGCGTGAATGGAGCGAGTGGGTTAAGCTCCGGGCTGCTGCTCGCCCTGAGCCTGGAGCGAGCTGTGAGACTCCAGACCTCTCCAGAAAGGCTGCGAACGGAGGCATGTGTGACGTTGGCTAAGGCTTTCTAATTAGACGGAGAAAACAAATCTGCTCCACCCCAGGCAGCTGCAGCTCCAGCCAGCATGTTACTTATTAGCTCAAATTATTATTATTATAAAAAACACTCGACTTTCTTGTTCAAAAAGTAAAAAGGGATTAGCGGGGTCTCTCAGACGTCTCTCCTCAGACTAACCTCCAGCATCTCAGACAAAGCCCCCACCAGAACAGACGCTTTCTCAGTCCAAGGACAAAACAGACCCCAAACGGCTGCAATAGAAAGTCAAAGGCAATACTTGACAGCGCACTCAACTCTGTTTGCTGACTTTTCCTAATGCATACAATAAAGTTCAGCCCAAATATGTCACCGCTGCCAATTACCCAGGGCAACAGCCGGACCCTGGAGCTGGTAAATCAATGGGGGCACAAGGGGAAGCTGCTTTCCCCAAACCTGAAGTACGTGGAAGACCATAAAGGCGAGAAGCACACAAGGACGGATTAGGGGCTGCAGAACAAAATGCACCGGGAGGGCTCCGGGTCCCCTCTGCCCACCGGCCCTGGTGGCCGGGGCTTTCCCAGCCCCTGTCTGCACAAACCTGTCCCTGTGGAGGCTGCATCCCATCGGAAGGCTGGGGAGAAGGGGATGACTTGTCTATCGGACAGGGTGCCAGGAGTGCCCCAAGCTTCAGCAGCGAGGGGTCAGGGCCAGCTGGGACATCAAAGGCAACTTTCCCCAGGGATGGCAAAGCCCTGGGTGGCGTGGGAGAGGGCTACCAGGGCTGGTGTTGGCACGTTTGGTTAAAAATGATTTGATTGGCAAATCCAAGCTGTCTGGAAGTTAGTGAGTAATCAGCATGAGCCACAGCTTCGGTGTGAAGAGCTCTCTTTAACCTTATTTTCCTGTTAAGCGAATTGCACCACACTCGTCCCATCTCTGCCAGCTCTGCTCACAGACAGGCTTTTCCCAGTTTTGCAGGCTGGAATGCTGGAATAAATGGAATGCAGTAATTTGCATGGAAATGCTTGATTTGTCTGAACAACAGTTGGCATATTTAATCATGCTGCCCCATATGGCTGGGTGCCTTGAAAACACAGTCCTGCAGGTAACAACACTTCTCTGGATACAGCCCGAGTTTGGCCAATGGCCGAGCCTTTGCCCCACGGGTGTCATCACCACTTCTTCAGTCCTTACCAGGAAAAGCTGTGGCTCCAAGGAGCCCTCAGAGGACCACAGTATTTGCTTTGAGAGGATTTTGAGAAGCGTGATGCTCAGCCACTCCCTGCCTGGGCTCCACAGCACTGGGGGCTGTGTAATGGTCCAGAGAAAATCAATTGGACGCTGCATTTCAGAGATAAGGGCTGGGATTTTATTCTGAATAACCTGGTGACCCCAATCAATCTCTGTCCCCAAACTGTCTAAAAGTTTGATGCTCTAGTCTGCAATTAAACCTCAACAACCAAGAACTGCAGCAGATGTTTCAGTCAAAATACCTTTATTAACTATTTATTTTTGATGCATATCAGGAGATACCAGCCAATGCATTTAAAGGCAGACAACCATTTGCTGCCTGACTGGTACATGGTCCCATTACAATCTAAAGTTACTTTTCATCTACATTTTCCATTTTCCATTTTTTTAAGCTGATAAAAATAAAATAAGCTATGAAATCCCCCAAACTTTCCTCATGACAGTCACTCTGCAAAAAGAACTTGAGCCAACAGTTGCAGCGTAAAGAAGAGAGCTTGAAATGTGAATGAGGAATTTGGCTGCAAACCCGAATGGAGGGGGGAGGGAAGGGAGGACGTTCTCTCGGCTGTGCGAAGGAGCTGCCTAACTCGGCTTTGTTGGCTTTGCAATGCCGTAACATTACTTTCAGGAAATCTTGAATGAAAGAAAAGCTGCTAGGAAAAGTTTTTGTTTGTTTTTTAATAAAAGATAAAGTGTAACTCCAGTCTATTCAAAGGTGCTGTGTTTTGAGCCTATGTGCATTTTCAATTTTCAAATACAGGTGACTTTATGAGAGGACTTCTTCGCAAGGTTGGTCCTGCCCAGTAGGTCTAGCAGATCTCCAAATGAAAGCATGCAGCACCAACTGACGTGTTTGTCCCCAGCACGGTCAAAGGACAGGATTTGGGTTTGTATGCAGAAGTCAAGATGCAAACTCATTATCCAGTGTTGGCACATGAATCAGACCCCGGTGATCCCTCTCCGGTGAGCACAGAACACAGGAGAACCTTTCCTTGTGGCAGTTCTCGCAAGCACAAGCCGTTTGTGGGATGGGGACATCCCACAAATTGCATTTAGCGATTCACCTTCACACTGTAGGAGCACACCAGACCGCAACACAGCCCAGGGCACCTGGGCTCACTGGGGGCAAGAGGGCACCCAAGGAAGATGCTCCTCAGGGGATGCACACAAAAACCTGTGCTTTTGGCTCTGCACCTTGCTGGGCAGCTCAGACAAGGGTCCCCCACCAGCTGACGGGTGGTGACAGCCCTGAAGTCCGCAGGGGAGCTTTGCCTGGTGCCCGTTCAGGCACCAAGCACACTGTCAGCTCAGCCCCAGCCAAACGCCTTGGGCTGGCCCCGTCCAGGGCCAGGAGAAAAAGGGGCCTTCAGCGGGAAGGCGTTTTTCATTGCCCTGAGAGCTGTGTCTGATTGCATTGTCGGAAGCAGCAGGTAGCAGTGAAAGGCTGGGGCATTCCCCTGACCAGCCCCAGACCCCGTTGTGCTGCCTTTCAGCACGAGCAAAAGGTCAGCCCGCAGCCACGGCTCCGAGCCCTCGCTGTTTTGTTACGATTGTCACAAGGTAAATTAATCAGATTTACGGCATTAAGCCTTGCCGTATCTCGAGCCTTTCACTCCTTTCTGGCCCCAAAACTTGCCTCGTATGAACGGGCTCTTTGTTTATCCTGCACTTACAGTCTTCATTTGGTGATGGGGAGAAGCTAAGGGATGACAACTGCGAGGGAAGGGCTGCTGCCGGCAGGTGCCTGGCGACAGCAGCGCTCGCACCCCAAAACCTTTCACAACTCCCTCTACACCAGGGCAGAAGCTGGTGGCTGCATTGCTTCAGATATTCCTCCCAGCTAACCAGCTGGGGAAGGCCCTGTTTTCAGAGCTGCACATCTTTTGGGAAAAGCAAGTCCCCCCAAATAAATACAAGAAGAGAGCAATTCCAGAGCAGGGGCAAAGCATCATGACTGGGAGCACAAAGCACAATTTATGCCCTCCTGAAGTACTTGCAGCATATGGGACCACTTACACACTTGTTTTCCTTGGTCAATCGGTCTGCAGAACCATTGAGGAGCTTGGTCTTATTTCATTTTCTGACGGGGATGCTGAAATGCCGGCCCCAGGCTCATGGGGGCTGCCTGGATGCGCTCCCCCACCGGGCACGGGCAGCGGGGCCACGCGGAGGCTGCAGGGATCTTTATCCCGCCGCCCAGGAGAGCACCAGCGTCCTGCTGGCAGAAATTTGTCTGCAAATTTCCCCTCATTGAAGGGAGCGAGGGGGCCCGCGGGACACGGGCTGATATGAGAACTTGATTAGGGCCAGGGCAGGCGGTGCGGGGAGATAGAGGCACTTCAATAGCCCTGCCTTTGGGGGCCCACGCTGCGTTTCTCCGCACCGCTTCTCACTCAGAGGATTGCATCTACGACTGCCGGGTTTTCAGTGAGTCTCATTTCTCCAGAGTATACAGCTTTAAAAAAAATATACTTAATCTATCCATATGGCAAAGCAATCTTTAAAGAAACAGCAATGAAACAGAGAGCACAATAAACTGGTGAATGTGAGTGTAGTGAAACTTGCAGCTAGAGTGGAAAAGGATGGGAACCACTATCAGCAACCTTATCTTATGCAGGTGCATTTGATTATCCTCAGGGCAGCTCATAACCATGAAACATGAAATAGATTAATGCAGTTGTTTTGAGCAATGGCATGCAGATAAGGGGAATTATACACCACATTTGGATGTTTTGTTTGTATTGACTTTTCTGCTTCAAGTTTTTAACTTTTACACACAAAAAAAATGAAAAGCAAGATGACAGTGTATGGTGTATACGGTGTGCACATTAAAATGACCTCTCCATAATCAGAAAACATTTAGTGTGCATTTAAGTTTAAATAAGGGAACCACAATGACAGCCTAAATTCCTGCCATCCATCACTCTTTGCAAAAGGACCTCTTTCCAGAGACAGCTGGCATGCTGAGCACCTTCTCTCCGAAAATAAGCAGCGTGGGCAAGTTTGCATATAATCTTTTGGCCTAGTGCTGGTATGTAACCCAGGGATGCCTGTAACTTTCAGAGCATGAATGGAGTCATGTTGACTGAAAAACGAGACTTCACTGCGAGCTCAGGCTCCCCCGTGGCACAGATCTGTGAATAAAGCCAGCAGCATCGCTTCAGGGGCTGTATCCTGCACACCTCCCAGCCACGCTCTTCCTCCCACACCAGCCTCCCAAGCCCAGCCCCGCTGACTCACAAAAACTGGGAGGGCTTTGAATACCTGGATCAGATCTTCCCGACAAGCAGAGCAGGGATCCTGTTGTTGGCACTGCTCTGGGTGCCGCATGTGTCCTGAAATAAGCCTCAGCACACAAGGTTTGCCCATCCTGTCACCTTAGTTTACCAATGCGGGCATGGCTGAATTTGTAGATATTAGGGGGAATAGCCCTGTGTGGTCATTCCCCAGGGAGGGCCAGTGTGGTACAAGACCAGACCTCTGCTCGAGTGCCTTTGGGGTGCTGGCAGTAACTCACCCCCAGATAAGATGCCTTTGAGAGAAATGAACAGATTTTTAGTGGCAAACGTGGTCCAGGTTTGTCAGTCCCTGTGTCCCACTGGAAAATCTGCCCGAACTCTCCACCTCCATTTACCCATCCAGCACACAAGCTCTACCTGCCCCACAGGGATGAGGTGTTTGCAGCAGGTTTTTGTATTTTCAGATGAAAAAGCCTTAACCAGAGTATTTCCTAAAAGAAAAATAGATGTGATTCATGTTTTCAGGCACGTCTACTTAAATGTTTTGCCAACATACATCAGCTACAATCATCATGATTATTTCCTCAAGATTAAAAAAAAAAAAAAAAAGGAAGAGGGAAGAACAGGCACTCCCCAACCATGCCCAAATTAAAGAAATGGTGTCATTTTTTTGGCATTGTCATTATTTTCATTTCTCTCTTCTCCCTCTTCCCTACAAATCATTAAAATCGCTGAAATGATTAAAAAAATACCACAGCAGATGTCTGGCCTGTTTGATCCCAAGCCTGAATAGGAACAAAAAAGAGGAGTTGAGACTCTGATTATGGAAAAAAAAGTAGAAGAAAAAAATTGTAAGAGGGAAGTCATGAAGGAGAAGCTTTGGCTTTGATCTCCGCCCTGCTCCGGCTTTGCCAGGGGAGCTCTGCGGAGTGAAGCCAGGCCACCACGCGGAGAAGCACAGGGGCAGCATTTTACGTGACCTGCTCAAAGGAAACCAAGTCACTCGGAGCGAGATTTCCATCCTTCGGGTAAGAGAAAGAAAACAAAATACAGATTGGGTGCGTTTAGAATGAACATAGACCTCAAATCACCGATGCTATTTTCACTTCTACGCAACTGGCCTATTTTAGCTTAAGGAGGCTGATTAACAGGCTGCCAGCCTGGGCTGGCTTGTTCCTTTTAATTCCTAATTTGTATACCCTCATGTCTGCCCTGCTGAAGGGAATCCAGTGCTGAGGGAATGGCCATTTGAAATCAGAGTGACAGCAGCAACAAGCATGAGCAGGCACGCAAAGCTATCCTGCTCACACGGATCTCAGTAATTTTCAACAGTAAAAATTACAGTGGGAATGATGAGGGGTCATTTCCTATGTGCTCACTGCTAACACAGTCCCCACGTATGCTGGAGAGAGAGATTTAGGTTGTTTACATTTTCACCAGAACTCCATTGCTCCTTCGTCTTTGTTGCCATTTAAACCACAGTCTCCAAAGGTTGAGCTGCTTTCTATCTTGAAAGAGAATGATAAAATCCTAGAGACGGTCTGGGAGCAGGACAAATTACTCAGATCCTTCCAGAATTTGGCACTTCTGATAAAAATATGGTCCCCTGGACCTGTAGGTGTTTTTTTTGTTCGTTTGTTTTTGGTCTGAGAAGCACTGCTATAATCAGAAGAGATGGTAACAAAAATGGCCCAATCTTAGTTATCACACCTTCTCCTTCCTGGACTAAGGCTGTTACTGCTTCTTGCAGACATCTCCCAAGTGGGTCAGGTCCACAGCTCCTCCTCGCCAGCATCCTGCCTCTGAAGGCCAGCTCAGCTGTTTCCAAAAGGGAATGAAGCCCCAGGAAATGTGGAGGTGAGGTAACCTACCCGCACAGATCCCACCCGAATTAGTGACAGTGAGTGGCTCAAGCTGCGAGGCACATAGCTCCATACATCTTCAAAACATCTTTTAGAGAGAGATTCCTCTTTTCAGACATTTGCGTTGAGCCAGTTTCCAGGTGATGAAGCTACTGGAGAGCAATGCTCTGGCGGGATCCACATTACCCAAACTGTTCCGCCCTTTGGGTGTTGAACACAAACAGCTCCGCGCTAGCTGGCCCAACAGCTGCCTCTCAGCACTTTGGAAAATTTGCCCTTAGGAGTTTGAATCAGAGCAGACCTGGCCTGAAAATCTGCCACTTGGAGTATACCAGGCATCTCTTTTTCCAACTGGAAAAGTGTTTTACTTCAGCTCTGCTGATGAGAATTAATTGAAGACACATGTTCATGAGACCCAGAGGACATCTGTGTAAGCATTCAGTGAGAAGATCAAGCCTAACTCACACCAAGAAGTCATGTGCTTAACCAGCATCACCTGTACTGCTGACTGCAGACATGTAGGAGGAGGACTCGGGGTGCCAGGGCACCCAGCTTTCATCTAACCCATAACAGCCTGTCCCCTGGGTATGTTTTCAGATGTCACCTCTGCTGACACGCAGCCACCCCAGAGCAGACAGTGGCACCCGCTGAGCAGCGCGAGCAGCTGCAGAGCAGAGAGGGAGCCCTTGTCTACTGCAACAGGCAATGACACCAGCAGGACTCATGAGCAGGCAGCTAACACGATCACAACAGCTCGCAGGGCTGTATCAGCTAGGAGATGTTTTGAGGCTCGATGCAGACCATGGTGTGACTGCCACAGAGATCACACATGGCAGCCAGCTCTCTTTCCACCAGCTGTGCGTACAGGACAGTCCTATATCCCTGTGTCTGATCAGAAGGTCAGAGCAGGGACCAATGGGAAGTGGTCATTTTTTAAGCTTGGAAAAGCATTAGTTTTGGGTGGATCTAGCATAAATGTTTTCAATGTCACACCCTCCCCCCCTTTCCAAAGGAAGGCATCAAACAGAACAAAACTAAAGTAAGAAAACCTCAACCACACATGGTCAAACAGAACATTTACCTTAATCCAAGAGAAAATAATTTGTTTCCTTTTTATGTGTTTCACTTGCGTATTTTTTAGAAATAGCAAACACATTCATTCATTCAGAAATAGCAAATTCCACATTTCACAGTGGAACACCAGCTCAAAACAATGCAGGGAACTTTTTCAATTCAAAATCCATCTGCTAGACTGGCTTCTTTGCATTCATTCTCTGTCTTTTTTCCTCCCAGATTACCCACTGAACGTGATCCCAGTGCATCAACAGCTTCAGCCGCTGTGAGCATTTGCTGTGCTGTATTTCCACGGAATAACCTATGAGCTCAGTGCCACCCAGCATTACTCCCACCACCGAGGAGATATCACCTTATACTTCACGAGTATTTCTGACACCACTGGAGAAGTTTGCCCACTGCTATGCCCAAGGAGACACCAAACTTTTCAAACCTGAGGGCCCCAGGCTGGGCTTTTGCACAGAACTCCGGGCAGCCGAAGGACCATCCCGCAGGCAGGGCGCTGGGCTGCGAGGGCGGAGGAGCCGAAACACGCGTGCTGCTGCAGTGCCAGCGCTGCCGGGGGTGCTCCCTGCTGAGAAGATGGAGAGTGTCAAAAATGGGGGGGGGTTGCCTCATCAAGACACACCAACGCTCATCTGGAGGCATCCTTAAACAGCCCGAGGGACCTGTCTGCTTCGAGCTAGTTTACACGTGGAAGTTAAAGCAAGTTAAGTCCAAGTGTCAATTTAAAGCGCGGTTGATCAAAGAACAAAAACGCAAGAACGCGTTATTGCCAGCTAAGAATTTGCCCTGCTGTCAAGCTGCCTCCCAAGCACCTCTCCCCAGCACTGTGATCTCTCGGTGTTTGTCACCAGCCAAGAGCCAGAGCCCAGGGGAGCTCCCGCTGCAGGCGAGCGCAGCACACGCCGGTGCTACGGGCAGAAGCAACTCTAAAAATGGACAAGGCAGTGCCGGGCAGATCAGGCAGCCCTGACCGCCTGTGCTCCGCTTGCTGCTGTGAGGGAACATATGCTACACAGACCCAGCTGAAAAATGCAGTGAGAAGTCATCCAAAAACTCAGTGCAGAACAGGCTGCTTTTAAAACTGAGATTTTAAGGGAATATTTTCATTGCTTGAAAATCTCCTAGTCCTCAAATAAGAATTATTGCCCAGTTTTTGTAGAAGAAAGCAGTTAAAGCATTTATGTGCACAAATCCCAAATGTAGTCTTTATCCAACTATGTTTCCATAGAAAACGCTTCTACTTTCTTGTCTGTTTTGATGTTGAAAATACCTGGTCTCGCTCACTGACAAAATTGCACCTCATGGACCCCCTCTCATTTCCAAGGAAAACAGCATCTGATACTCAGCCAGGGAGTATCTTAGCACCTCTGTCTCCTGTGGATTTTGCCTCTGGCTTTAAGGAGAACAAGACTCAGCCCATAGCCCCCAGCACAAGCATTTGGAATTGGTTTGCTCTGCATCCTGCTCCCACTTGTTTGGGATTAAGGAAGAGAGGCGTTAAAAACCATGGGTAGGGAGATGAGCTGAGGGGAGGCAGAGGTGGCTGCAGGGAGCCCTGGGGAAGCAGCACCAGCTCCGTAGGGGAACAGCAGCACCACCCCCACCAGCTCTGTGTCCCGCAGCACAACGCTGCCCTTTCCCCAGGGGTTTGCTCTCCAGCATCCTCCTCGGTGTGCAGGAAGCACCTCTGCCTGGGGCTGTGCAGCCCCTGCACCCCCAGCTCCTCACCAGTTGTCCTCACAGCCTGACTTCCCTGGACAGCACAGAAGGAAAACAAGAGAGCGATAGGACAAGGGGGAACTGTTTTAAACTAAAAGAGTGGAGATTTAAAGTAGATGATGGTAGGAAATTCTTTATTCAGAGGGTGGTAAGGCACTGGAACAGGTTGCCCAGAGAAGTTATGGATGTCCCATATCTGGAGGTGTTCAAGGCCAGGTTGGATAGGGCTTTGGGCAACCTGGTATAGTGGGTGGCATCCCTGCCTATAGCAGGGGGATTGGAACTAGATGATCTTTAAGGTCCCTTCCAACCCAAGCCATTCTAGGATTCTGTGAAAATCCTTACTCTGCCAGGTGGATGGATGCACTAGAGCCTGCATTTTATGCTACAAAGCTTCTGCCTACTTAACACACTTGCATCAGTAGCTTTTCTCCCTGTTCTCATAGACGCAAATGATGTAAGTGCAATTGAGTCCAAGGCACAGGAGTGTGCTCCTGGGCCAGAGCAGCTGCAAGCGATCTTCCAATGCACAGATAAAGCCTGAACCACTTGACCTCATAGCTGGACCAAAGCTGTAAACAGCTTTGGGAAGACCTCAATACTGATGCTTGCAGCTGGGCCAGAAGCATCATGGTGGCAGCAGCATGCTCCTGCCCATGTCCCAAGCAGCACCTTTCCTGGGCAGTGCGAGGGGGCATAGGGCAGCATCTCTGCTGGCCTTCAAGGGGCATGCTGCAGTCTGCACAGGAGACTTCTCACTTCCACAGCACTCGCCTCCCTTCAGGACTGGAGAATGGTCCATCTTCCCACCTGCTAGCGACGGCTCTGCTGTTCAAGGTGGCATCTGAGCCTGCTTCAGAGCAGAAGCAAAAGCACATGAAAACTGAGTTATGGAGAGTCTCCTGACAGGCTGGCAGCGGTCTCGGTGACTCACTAACTTGTGATTTCCTCCGTGGTGGTTTTCCAGCACAGCTGCTGCTGGCCGCAGCACATGGCGAGCGCTGGCGGAGCAAGCACCGTGTCATTTCTCAGAAGGCCAGGCTGTGTGGGCAACCTGCACATCCCCACAGCAAAATCCACTAATTGCCAGGAGGATAACAGGCCATAAATCTGGGCAGCTGCACATGTGAGGCACGCATGGTCTGGCTCCTGCAATCAAAGAGCATTTTTGCTGTTTGCAGTGGCTGAACGTGTTTCTCATTCTGGATTCCCCTTTCCAGAGGAAACTCCCTCAACCCCCCTCACTTCTCTCATCCTCTTTATGAAAGGACCTCAGGCACTCTGGAAACGTGGGGAGAGGTTTACACCATTCCTGCGAGACATCTCAACTGCTTGGTGCCACTTGACAAATTAGGAAGCTGCAAACAGAGCAATGGTGTAATTTTCTACACACAGCTTGCAGGCGATGCTGGAGTAAAAGATAATTCTCTGGCCTCCCAGCCCCATCTTTTCTCTCTAGGCTTGAAATCATAGCACCTTCGTTATGCACAAATTTGATTACAAAATGCCTAGGCTGCCTGGGTTACGGGTTTATTTGCAAACCTGAAACCTAGCTCTAGGGTTACAGACCTGTTTTGAAACAAACTCAGGCTAAGATTTGACTGAAGGAAGAAATTTTTCTTCACAACTCCATGGAGGAAAAATTGAAATTTAAAGAGGCTTTGTCAAGCAAAACCTAACCTGGCCAGCCCAGGAACCTTGCACAAAGGGGCATTGTGCTCTGCTTAAGAAACAGCACATCCAGTCTGTCAAGACCGTGTCCTGTGCTGCCAGTGAGTTCAAGAAAGCCGGACTCAGGCAGCCAAATAACCTGATGACTTCATGTCTCGAGAGCCAGGTAAAAGGCATCTCCCTGTCTCCTTTCCCTTCTTCATGGAAGGCACTTGGCAGAACAAATCAGACTGCAAGAATGGCAAGTAGGAGCAGGAGGGAAAGCAAAGTTAGAGGAGCATCGGCAAGAGCAATCCCTGCTGGAGGAGCTGGTCAGCGGTGAAACTGCTGGGGGTTGAGCTGCTCACCAGCAGGGACAACCAGCCACGGACACAGGGAGCAGGAACAATCAGAGAGGGGAAAAAAAGTACTGAGAGCAACAAAGGAACCGGAATAGCTCTACCCACTGACAGAGCAGGGACGGCATAAGGCAGCCAGGGTACTGCCTGGGCGCTCTGGAGGATGCCTGTCTTATTTCTGGAGGACTTCTGAGGTTTCCTGACTTGACCTGCTGTTGGACTTCTCTCTCTCTCCCCACACATCTAGTAGTGCACATTGCTTCAGCTCATAGATTTCATTTATTGCCCGAGTAGAGGGCATTGTTCACCAGGAACCAAGACAACATCCATCAGCTCTCCAGATATCTTACTGGGGGCTTGCATTTAAGTGCCTTAATAAGGAACCGTAGGAATGAACTCTGTCCCTTGGAAGCAAATCAGTGCCTGTTCCCATCTGGCGGTGGAACCAAACCAGAGCAAACAAAAGCAGCTCAGATCCCAACACAGCACATGCACACATCACCATGGCATCCATACAGTCTCATACTAGCATCCCAGGAACCTGCAGTGTGCAAAGGGCTGCCAGCATCAGGATTTCTCAGTCCAGCCCATTGCAAAGACCATCAAACAAAACAAGCAATCTCCCAGAGCTGCACACTCTGTGCTGTCTGGTCTCGCTCCCTGCCATGTTGGTTTCCTGGAACATGCCTGAGACTTCAAGCCCCACTTTAAATGAAACAGCTGTTTTGACCACTTACAAGGAGGCAGGGAACCCAGCCACGCTTTTCCAGCCATGGAAACCACATGAAAAGCTCTACAAGCAGCTTTCCCTGCTATTCCCAGTCTCCTTCATACAGGACAATCCAAAGGATGGCTTGGCCAGAAAAAGGAGATTTGCAGAGCTGTATGTCATAAATCCAGGATTTCACTAACATTCACCAATGGATTTTTCTCTCTTCTAGGCAGGTGCCTGAATCACCCTTGATGTGGGGTTAGGAATAAAAAAAGAACAGGTCTTTATAGACTGCAGTATTTCTTTTCTGTATTCTCCCTGATGAAACTGTTGGATGCATTTCCATATCCCCCAGAGGAAGGTGCCTCTTCTAGTGCATTTGTCTAAATCCCTCCTATCCCTTACTTTTCATTCTTTCTGATATTCTTCCCCTTTGGTTTTCAATTGTTCTTTTGCATTTCACTGCTGTCAAGCACAGGAGAAATACCATTTCACTTATAGCTATAATTACCTCTCTTGTGTCCATATGAAACTGTTTATCTAGTCTAACTTCTAGTCTGGGAAAAGTCCCCCTAGAACATAGCAGGATGAAACCTGCAGATCATACAGGAATGATATTAGCTGTCCAAACAGCTGAAAAAAAAAAAAAAGCTTTTTCTACCAGGTTTTAGAAAGAATCTGGGGCTTTAATAGGGTATTTCACCTCCATAGATGAATTTATAGGTTGTTTTAAAAATATTATGAAAAATCTGCTTGATTTTCCCTGGAGCTGAAAGCACTCCCACTACAAACATTTCTCTCACAACCAAGCAAATGTTATACTGAATGAGGACAGCTTGTCTGGTCTGGGGCTTTGTTAGATGTTCAAAGCTCAGCAGAGCCTCGAGCCCTCAAGGGAGCATAGACCCAGCTGGAAGGACATTCAGACAGTCTGGACGGTTTCATGTCAGAAACCCTAAAGCCTTAACCTGAACGTATCCAATCCTGCAGAAACTCAGGTTTCACAGGATGTAGCTCTTGTGCTCACAGATTGCCAAAGGTCATCAAAACCAAGCAGAGCACACAAAGCAACACTTAGACACTTCACAGGACTAAGGTTTGTGACTGCATAAAAACCTGCCAAGACAATTCTGTATCATAGCTCAGGTAGGGTGGCTATGCAAGACAGAGCTGTGCCACCAAAGTAACCTCCAGAAGTTTGGAGAGAAAGAATCTAGAACCTGGGCAGGCCAGAGCTGGGCTTTCTGGGCTTGATGGAGCAAGGGCATGAGCCACCTGTGCAGCTGAGTGGCAGCAGCAGGGCTCAAGGAGAAGTATGGGCTTGATTCCTGGGAGTTTGTCCCATGGGCTTGGAGGACCCTGGGCTGGTGACACAGATGAAATGCTGCCCTGGTTTTAGTCCTTTGGGAGATCCGCAGAAATGAGATGCCCCCTTGAACTTCAGCCTGTGGAGCTCAACAGTGCCTTTTGGAAGACTTGGGTCTGCTACCATCAGGCAAGGAAAGAAAAACAAAGAGGCAAACTACAGATTTTTTTCCCCAGGATGAAGCTTTCTCAGAAAGACCTGAAATGATGCTGTACAACAAAATATTATCCACTTAGAAAAGACTTTTGCTCAGCTGGTGAAAATCCTGTGTGTGGGCTTTCAAATGTCTAGTGTAAGATCTGGCAGACACTGAGATGCAGGTGAATACATGGCAGAAGTTTCCCTCCAGCTGGAAAAAACACGACCTCTTACAGCTCTGACTCAGCCTTGATTACAAGAACATGCAGATGCTGCTGGGATCAGCACCCCTCCTCCTGCTCGCTCACCCCTACACGCAGGAGGCGGATGGCCAACTTTTGCTGTGCCCTGCCCCATACCCTGGCTGTTTCCACAGCCATTTGCATCCCTCACAGAAGGAGCTGGATGATTCCACAAAGGCCTGGGGACTTCATTTCCTATTTCCCAGGAGGTGGGAGGGATAGCTTTTATTCTACCAGCAGAGGCAGCTGGGCTGGATGGAGATGTGGGTTGCTTTGCGAGCTGCAGGCTGCCATGCCAAGCAGATCCCTGCTCCCTGCCCTTCCAGGTACTAATCACCCCTTCCAAATAAGCCACCTTGCCACCTGTGCAAAAAAAATCCAAATGTAAAAAACATCTTTTGCTGCTTTAACGAGGCTATTACAGAACAGTTTATTTACTTCATTATGCACCATTTGCCTTCCCCCTTGCTTTTGGGCTGCATTAGTAATTTTTTGCCCTCTGGATTAAAAAGATGGGTTTTTTTTTCCTCCTCTAGTAGATGCAGAAAAACTGCATTTTGTTCCCTATTATCTGAGCTTTCTATTTGCCATTAGGACTGTTTATCACTTTTAATGGCTGTTCCTTTTTCTCTGCACAGCACAACAGATGAAGAATACTGCTGTATTCTGAGCAATTCCACAGACCAGCAGAGACCCTCCTCTTAGAGCTGTGCCAGGCCAGGGCTTATCAATAGCTGCCACACTGTGTCTGCTGCTCTGCCTCAGCTCGTTTACCCCCTCTTGTGTGTTCAGACCCTTTTCTACAGCACAACAGTGCCCTCAGCATCTCTACTGATGTGACTAGGGCTCAAAACCCTTCTTTTTTGCCCCAAACTGGTATTATACAAAGCTGATTTCACATTTGGAAGCAAAACTCATATTCATCCCCTTGTTGTACATAAGTTTAGCTGTGAGAAAAGCCTGTTAAAGGTGGATGGGAAGGTGTGACAGCAGCCAGAGCTACATCCCCTTCAGCAAACCTGGCTCCAGTGTGGTCTGCAGCTCAGCTCCCCGCAGTGACTTGCTCTGCCAGGGCTGGCTTAAAGGATAGACCAAGCAGGCGTCTACCCACCCCCAGGAAAAGCTTGGGCCACTAAAAACCAAGTTTGCTAGAGTAAAATATTTATTCTCAATTTCCTGTTAAATTTGGCAGGAACAATGAATTTTTTTCTGGTAGTATTTTATTAGGAGATGGGGAGTTAATGGGAAAACCCAGCAAAACACAACCTGCCTCCCCTAGCACAAACATTGCAAGTCCAGGGCCACATTTCCCTCTCCTAGCTTGAACAAGGACATAGCCCTCAGCTTTACCCTTGGACATTGCTGAGAGACCTCTGATCTGGTGGCTGGATGCACAGCTTCACAGCCAGCAGGTCGTTAGCAACAAGCCCCTCAAAAATACCTTAAGGAATGGCATTTAGGGAAATTAACTGCCTCTGGCAAGAGCAGCCACAGCGCTAAGGTCACCACGTAAGCCAGCTTGCCTAGTGCTGCTATAGCCTTTGCCAAGCCAGATTTGCAGCCAAGCTTTCGGAAAGCAGCGCAAAAGCAGTCCTGAAATGGCCTCTGGCCCTCAGCAGGCAAAGAGGGTAAAACACAGGGGCTTATTTTGTAGCTGGAAAAAAAGCTAGAGTGAAATACCTTCATGCTGCTTTGACAGAACTGGTAAGTTATTTCTTTTCCCTACTTTCCTCTAAAGCACTAGAATAAAATTAAAACAGGAATTTGCATCAGTGTCCTGAGTGCAACAATAGACACTGCAGACCTCCCCACTTAGGCTCGGTTGTAAACTAAGTGCTTTATATGAAATATTGCAGAGTGATTCATCACAGGGTAATTAGGCTTTAATCCAACTGCAGATTTATCCACTCAATGATTAAACCTGTCCTGGTTGCTAAAGACCTCCTAATAACAGAGGCACCAGTGTTTTTTTCTGATTTAGAGCATGTAAGTCCCATATCAAGCTATTAACATGAATTGAAGGTTGGTTTATAACATAGGGAAGTAATATAAAGCTATCAGAATTCATTTTCAGTTGGGCAGCATGAAAATTGTAGCTTTTGCCATGCCACCACCTTGGGGGATAGGTCACATGAGCACAGAAGCTCTGCACACCCTCCAGAATGCAGTTCTCAGAAAAGCTTTTGATAGCTCTCTGCATCCTCTTTTCATCCAAGCACAACCCTTTCCCTAAGTTTTTTCTCTAGGAGGACAAGATTATTTGCAGTACAAAGGACAGTGAGCAAGAGGCTCTGTACCTGCAGAGACACCCATGAAACAGTCCTAGGCCAGGTACCACCTATCATAGGTCATAGGTTGGACTAGGTGATCTTGAAGGTCTCTTCCAACCTAAATGATTCTGTAGGTTTATCTCCATTTTCTGTTTGGAATCTCTCACTAGATTCCATCACTTTTCTGCTGCCCTTAGCCTGACCTCAGAGACTTTCTTCTCACCTCCTGCATTTCCCTTTCTTCTCATTCCTAACACAAAGCTCCCGGACTGCAGCCAAAGACAGAAAGACTCCCATCCCCAGATGAGGCACCCTACCTGAGCACCGCGATCTCTGCAGCAGCAAGCCAAGCTGCTCCCCCAGTCAGCTTTTATAGCCAGTACAGCTGTGCACCCCACCCATCACAGGTGAGATCAACTACCCTTAACACAACACACCGAGAGGTCCTATTTTCCTGTTATAGTCCCTTCTCTTGGTTTAAAGGTAGCCCTGTGCACCATGCAGAGCTGAGGGCCCGCAAGGTCTATGCACCCCGTGCTGCTGCAGGCAGACATGTGGGTGAATGCGCCCCGTGCTGCTTCCTACCTGGTACCTGGAGGTTCCCTGTCTCTCTAGGGGTGTTCCTCTCTCTCTGCCAGGACTGTTCCCCTGGCTGTTTGTGGAAGAGTATTTCTCAGCATCAAGGGAACCAAGAGCGCTGCATGTCTGTAGACAGTCACCGTGCAGGAGCTCACCCTGCTACACCACGCAAAACCTTTTTCTGCGCTAATGGCAAGCTGGTTACCGCCTTCCTCAAATGATACCACCTTCACTTCAGCATGCAGAGGATGAATATAGTGAATACAGAGCCCTTTTAGCAAGCAGCCTTGCAGATCCTGTGGAAAGTTTGGGGAGCACTGGCAACAAAAGGGGAGCAAAGGGACTTCCAAGGAACCAGGACTCGCTTGGGAAATAAGCACCCAGCTCTCTGGCAACTCGGGGGCTGCCAAATGCTTGTGCACTGAGGAGGAAATCCTGCTACCTGTGAGCTTTCCCCTCACAGCTGGGGAAAGTGGTCAGCAGGCCAGACCATTGCTGGGCTCTCTCCTGAAATTCCAGCTGGCACGACACGAGCCCACATAACTCTGTTGCTCAGAGCAGCGTGCCTCTGTGGGCAGGCTTGCAAGGTCGGGCTGCTGCACCCCGTGCTGGCAGCACTCCCGCCTCTGAGCAAGGAGAGGGGCCGTCTGTGCCCTGGGGTGCCTGTGCCTGTGGAGTCACCTCTCGTGGACAGGATTTTTTTTTTACCTTGAATGAGTTTGCCCAGAACCGACCATGAATACAATGGAAAGTTTCATGCTGTGCAAAAAGCTCCTTCCCATAAAGCAAACATGCACGGATGGAAAGTTTTCATCCAGTCTAATGCCAGAGCCAGGAAAGCAGGGCTGCACAGCCGCACCAGGAAAGAAAACCCTGCAAAGTGCTGTGCCCACGATGCAAGGGAGAGGAGGAGACAGTTATATGGCAAGCCAACAAGTGTGGTAGACAGAGATCACCCTGTAAAAGTCCCATTTACAGTTGTTGGCCAGTATGCAGTCCAAAGGGCAGGCCTTGGTCTGTATGACCTGCATGGGCTGACAACATACCCGCATTTGAAAGGACCCCCCACTTTTCAAGTCCACCCATTTTGTGTATTTAATGGCTTCAAAGACACTTGTGCTAATGGGCTGAATCTTAGCTAGTGAACAAGATAACCATCGCTGTGCACCAAAGCCTTGACAATTGACAGCAAAGTCAATATTGACTGAGCTGCCCTGCTGCATCCTGGCTGGCTGGGACTCCCAGGTGCGCAGCAGGTTCTCCTCCGGGAAACGCTCAGGTGGGGATGGACAGAGATTAAACAACAGGAGCCGCAGAGCATGTTATACAGGAACAGGGACAGCAACACGGGCTTTCTCAGCTCCTCAGACATGAGCAGTTCTGTCAGCTACCAACATAAAGGATAAGTTGTGAGTGTAAATCACTTTCAGGCCAATGTATGCATTATTTATTTTAATAATCAGATGTAAATGGAAAGAGCTGTCCAGTAATTGGTCCCCATGCTACAAAAAATATGCACGAGCCATAGGACATGACAACTCCGCTGATGGAATCAGACTGTAGCTTTAATTTCTTTCTGCCTCACACTATTTTTCACTTATTCCTCTATCCCACACACATGTTCATATTTTGAGTGCTTTGAGGCTGTCTTTGCAAAATTCCCAGTCTGAAAGGCCAGTCTCCAGAGGTGCAGACAGTCCCACTGGAGCTGGGATCAGCCCCGAGCCTGAACATCACACCTGCTGGTGGTTCACCTCTTGCACTCACAGCACAGCGCACAGACCGTCCTTACAGCCCCGCAGCACGCTGGAAATACTCCCCCTGGGTCAGATGTGAAACCACTGGAGGCAGGAGGTCTGGGGTCAAGCCCAGCTCTCACAGAAACATGTTGTGTGGTGTAGGGGTCTCATGCACGGTCGGAAAGGAAAGGCAATGTCAGGTGGTTTAAGTGAGGGATCACACACTGCAAATAGCAAACTTCCAAAAAAGCAGTCTCTACAAATAGTGTGCAAGCAGCTTCTGCACTGACACAGCACTTGAGCGGTCCTGAATGATAAATGTTGAAAGGAAAAGTCAGTTCAAAGAGAAGCACTGATCCTCCCACAGGAAAAAAAGCCCTTGGGGGAGAAAGATGGAGATAAAGATCAGAAACAATTAAAGAGCAATGGTTATTGAACATACTGCTCCTGTGATTAGGGCTCCTGATTTGGCTTATCAGGACTGGGATGGGTGCAATGAATACTGCATAGCCAGAAGCACCCAAGTTTTTGATGAATTGCAAAGGGCTCTGTCAAAATGCAGCTTGTCTACAAATGGAAATCCTGGTGTCATTAGCCATTACTGGCTGCTCCAAACGGGAAACCTTTAGCGTGAATTTCATGGTAAACATCTATCTCCATCATTTAGTTCTGCCCTTCAGAATGAAGACATGAGAAGTGAGTTTGTTCAGCCAGAGCCTTTTCTGAGTACACCGTGGAGAACGGGATTTGTGATGAGATCTGTTTGCAGGCTGGACTCAATGGTTAACCAGTCAGATTAATAAATGCCAGAAGGAGGAAATAACAGGCAAGTTAAACAGAGGAGAAAAATGTCTCCACATTGCTAGATAGCAAAAGTTTACACGAATTCTCTGCCTCATGGATAATTCTCCCCAGCTCTTACTTAGCGCTGTTTTAAAAGTGCTGATGGCAGCATCTTTCCAGTACACAGGTGGTGGGGTTTTCCATGCTGGCGTTCTTGGAGGATCCCAGCCATTTCCTCCTCTCTCACCACTTCCTGATGGAAATGAAAGATGGGACAGATGCCAGATGGAATTAGCTCTTCCTTCAGCAGTATTATCTGATGAAGGATGGTTGATTATAAAACAACATTTCTTTTATTTTGTGGGAAAGTATTATATTTTTATCTATTTATTGTTGAATTTTTCAGTCATTTTATTATTTCAGTGTCTCAGGGGAAAAACCTGCAATTTTTACAGCTGGTGCAGAACAGAGGTACAATAGCCCTTGACTGGGTTTCTAAGGAACTGGAGAGCAGTGCCCTGCAGAAAGGAGGGGAGATTCTAGGTACAACCAAGAAATCCAGTGGAACAGCCAGTGGATGGAGGTTTGAGGAAGCTTTTTGTTCCTGTTATCCAAACTAGCCTGTCTGCTTCCCTTATGTGAAAAGATATTTGAGTATTTAGATGATAAAACCTCTGTTCCTCACGGCTGGAAACAGAGTCAAAGACAGTTGCACAGGGCATGTCTAAACAGAAGCCTACTACATGACTTTGTGGAGATGCAGGGACACTTGTGATGGTGTCAAACTTTCTAGCTCAGATATCATCAGGGCAGCAGATGAAGGTCCTCCTGGGTCACCTGTCCCTGTAATTACCTTGTATTTTGGAAGCACCCTGTTGTGCTCTGTGCTGCAGCAACAAAACCACTAACAGCAGCTCTTAATTTCAAGCAATCCAGTGTATTCACACACACTGCCATCACAGCACTGCCTACAACACAGAGCATAAGGACTTAACATCACTGTTAATCAGGTTAAAATTATGCAGATAAATAGAGACTTGGTCCTTACACATATACCATCTTTCATTTTTGTTGCAAGGCTCTCTCTGTATAAAAAGCTGGAAAAATAAGAGACTAACATGAAACTGAGCCTGCTCCTGCTAAAATTCCTGGTGAATTTAGGCTAGTGGAAATGTGAAAATATGCCCCACAAACTTAAAAAAAAATCAGCTTCTTTCTAAAGATTTTTCTCCCTATATTGCCTACTTCTGAGTGTTTCGTTGTATTCTCCCAGGCCAGGCTAACAGATGGCTTTTAAGACTTGTTGCTGACTCTACCCACCAAGACACTGAAACTGATGAACCAAAGTAAAGCCAGTGGGAAGTAATTCTGGGACTCTGTGGGCTATTTCTGCTACACAAAAAGCCCATTGCTCTCGCTCTGTCCTTAACACAAATGCAGCATGCCCCATCCCTGCATCCAGCAGCTGCCACGTGCTCTCCCCACACAGAGGATGAGTGCCTGTGCCCGGCAGGCGCGGGGGGACATGGTCCTGGCTGGGGCAGGTTCAATAAGGCTCTTGTCTTACTCGGGCTTGTGCTCAGTTGTGTCCCAGAGCAATGGAGCCCTCTCTGCTTATCCTGACACAAACCTGGGTCTTCACTGAGGAGAATGAAAAAGATTGTAAGGCATAGGAAATTTATCTAGCTGTATGAGCAGAAAGGACATGGGGATTACACTGTGCTCTTTCAGCTCAGAGAAAGCTGCTACATATTTAACAACTGCAGTTTACTGAGGCCCCAAATATATAACAATAAACTAGACAGCAAGGGCAAAAAGGCAAAAGTTAGGTGTGTTACTTGCACTTCCAGCTGCTGCAGCACATGGAGAGACAAAGCTGGTTGTTTAATGAAGAGATGAAGCTGACCTTTAATGCTGCTGAAAAAAGTGATTTTTTCTGCAAGTAAGAAAGGTGCTGAATAATACGTTCAGTGATTTTTTTCTCTTTTCCTCCTCAGGTATGTGAACAGCTTTTCATTTATTTTAGTGTATCTATTCGAAATATTTCTGCAGTCTGACTGAGCAATGGTTTGGAAACAGTTTTTTAAGTTTAGCACAAGCACTTGATATTCAAAATTGGAGCAGCCTGGTTATTTTGGACTGGACACATAAGTCGGGTATCATGATTTCTTTGGCCAAATGAATGCAAATTTTGGAAACACTTCAGATGGTCCTTTTTATAGGCTTCAAACTCACTTTAGGTAAACATTCGCTAATGACTTCAAACTGAATGTGCCAGTAAGCTCATTTACTAAAAACTGCAACAGAAAGTGAATACAAAAGGATTGCAAGCGTGGCAGTCAGCTGAAATGCAGACCTGAGCAGACTTTGACACCGTGCTTTCTTGAGATCTGTCTGCACAAAAATCCAAATGTGTCCCTTCAACGGCACTTGTCATTCCCTTAGCCTGTCACTGCCACAATGTGCTGAAATCTGCAGCGTGTCTTTAAGTCACACAGCTCTGAGCATTGTGCAGCTCTATCATCACATGCCACAGGAAAGAAGTCCTGCATCAGAGAGTGCTCGTGAACTCTTATTTCCCTTCAAACAAATTAATCCAAAGTAAGTGCCACTCTTACCAAAGTATTGATCTTGGTATTGGTAACACACACATGCCTGGGGAGAATGAACTCCAGTCCTGCAGTAGTGGCTGGATGTCACCTCGCAGGCTGCAGTTCTGCGATTCTTCCATGCCATCCATAGGTTTTGCTGAATGCAGCTATCGGCATCTTGCCTGCCTTTCATTTCAATGCACAGCACGCACCTAACTACTGCTCTGCACAGCTATAACCCCCAGCCCTCACTCCCATTTCTGAAGAGGACCTATACCAGAAATGAACCATGAGCCTGGCATTGCAGAGACATTCATACAGTGAATGCACATTTTACTTATCCAGCCTAAAAATATTTGTGCCAAAGTCCCTTTGGGGTTCTTTTCCACAAGCACTTTTGCTCCCCATTGCCTGGCTGCAAGGAAAGGTGGGGAAGCTCATGCAAACACGAGGTGACAGGATCTACTAGGCTCCTACAGTGCTGTGGCTCTTTCCATAAGCACGAAACAAACCACAGACTGTCTATAGGAACTTTCCAATGACAGGAAATAAAGCAATAGCAATGAAAAGTTACAAAATCTCTGAAGAAAAAAGGCCTGCTCTCCTCAGAGGCTCTGTCCTAAAATGCCCATGATCTCTGCACCCCCGCAACCAACGTCCAACAAGCCCCGTTCCTTAGATACCTACTTTTTTTTCAGCCTACCTGTGAAAACATGAAGTCTTTTCTGTGACATGGTAGAAACGAAAGCACATAGAGCCTGATATTTAAAGGTTAAGATATATTGGCTTAATCCTGTCAGAACTTTAATGTAGATTATATAGGGACAGGCAATGACCAGAGGGAGGGAGAGAGATGTAAATAATCCAGAGGAGTGTGGACTTGTTGGCAGGGTGGATTTATGCCCTGTCTTAATAAAGTGCCCTTTCATCTCTGGAACCTGGGCTCAGAAGCCAGTCTAGACAGGAATTAATGGGGCTCCTTCTCCGCTTACAGTTCTCAAGGTTTCCTAACACCCAGCATTCTCATACATACTGAGGAAGTGCAGATTTACAGGATACACTGTGAGCTCAATCAGCCATGGATACTACTTTTTGCAGTGAGCCTTTAAATGCAAGCTCTGACCATTCATCCAAGAGGGTCTGCTGCTAGGCCAGGAGAGAAATTAAATTCACTTACTACAGCCTCTTTATGTGATTACTGCCCTAAGATGAAGCTTGTCAACTGGGAAACCTGTTGTGAAGAGATGGACTAGAGGATGCCAAGAAAACAGTGGTGCGCACTGCTTTGGACCAGGACTTGATTCTGCCCAGAGATCATACTTAGGACAATTAGTTACTTGAAGCAATACAGCACTAGGGCCTGCAGATGCAGAATTGCATAGTCTCCTGTGGTGAAAGAAAATTGCTAACTTCTTTTCTGCTTGCAGTGAACCTTCCCTTCTGTTTCCTTGTCCCCTCCCTAGGGGTCCAAAAGCATAGGTGGAGATGGAGCACCCAAAAGCCTTTCTCAGTGATGGATCCAGGATGTCACTGGAGTGTGCAGACAAGAGAACCAAGGAAAGCTATGAACAAAAATGTACACATCCAATGTGATTTGAAGTATTTAAAGCAAAATAGTTTGGAGAAAGTTTTGTTAGGCCTTGTCATTTCTTGAACTGTTCAATTGCTATTCCTGGGAAAAGCTGTAAAACTCTCATTTCCAGCCATGCACAAGGACCCCCAGATGCAGAGACATTCAGCTCCTAATTTTACAGCTGTTTAATTTTCAGCAAGGGGAGACATGGAGCAGCAGGATGCACTGCTGCCTATTAGGAAGTCCCTTTATGATGCAAAACTTGCATCTTGTCTAAGTACAAGGACTCCAACAAGTAAAGGCAGAGCCCATTAAAGAAAAGGAATCAGAGAACAAAGCGGTCTCTAAAGGCACAGCAAGAGGTAAGAGCCCACGGTATTTGATGATGGACAGTGTGACAGACTCTCTTCCCAATGTAGTTCTTCCACAGACATTCGGACATTACAGATGGAGGGGGCCAAAGAACTTCTGGGAACTTGGAGTTTTACCTCAGTAGCTCTCTGCTAGGCAGAAAGGCTAGCCCAGGACTATGCAATTGGTAGACTCTTGAAGCAGGATATGCAAGAATCACAGACAATATACAAGCAGTCCTCTGCGCAATGTTTAATTCATCTATAAAGCCTAGCACTCAGATTGAAAAAAAACACATTGACTTCTCCTAGTGATGTGTGTCCTGTGCTGCCCAGAGTCATCTCCAGAACAGCAGGAGCCCTCTCCTTCCTTCTCCTTTTCCCTCTGGGGTCAGTTCTGTACAAAAGCTCACGGCACTGCTCCATGAGGCTCCCGAGCCTAGGGAGGGAAGGGTGGCAGAAGCTTTGTGTTTGAGAAAAGGTATCTGTGGGAACATGAATGATATCCACAGCTGTACCAGTTAGATAGCAATTGCTCTCTTTGCCCTAACCCAAGAATCTCCTGAGCCTGCCTCACAAAGCAGGGGATGCTACCAGAGTTCCAGGCCAAAATGCAAGCTTGCTCCTGGCCTGGTAACGTTTCCTCACCATGCCAGTCAGCAGTGAGATCCTGGGAGAAGAAGGACCCTGACTCAGCTAGCTCACTTCAGAAGTATACAGCATGCAAAAAGACTGCTTTTTGCCACCTGCTGAGGTGTGCTCTCTATCAGTAGGAAATGTTAAAGGGGTTAGAAACAAGGAAGGGTGTGGAAGAAGATCAAGGGCTTCTTTGTCATGCAAGGCTTTGTGCATTAATGCAGACTAAGAATAAAGAGCAGTAATAAAGCACATTAGACCAACTTTACTCCTCTGGAGCCATGGAAAACTTGTAGGCTGTAGGCTTGCTTAGCTCATATCTCAATCTGCAGCCAGAGCACAGCATTTGCCTGGTAGGAGGTTCAAAACAAATGAAGCCTTTCTGCTCTAAGCAGTGCTAACATGAGCCAGTATAACTCTTCTCCCAGCTGTTTTCTCCCAAGCTGCTTGCCTGCGTCAGCCGTCACTAAGCTGCAGCACAAAGGAGTGCAGGCAGTAATGCATGTGCAGGGTGAATCTTACCTCTCACTGCTTCAGTCCAAAACCTTTGCTGTGCTTCACTCTGCCAGGTCCCACTCCACAGACAATTTAGAACCTAGCACAGGGTCTTCTGAGACCATATGATGGATGCTCCAGTGTCTTTTGGGCTCTGTGCTGGATGGCTCTTGGTTCTCAGCTTCATACTTCCCAGAGCTGGGTGCTGTGATGTGGAAAGAGCACAGCCAAGGAGGCGATGGAAGTCTGCAGTGCAGAGCAAAAATCCCCCATCACACATGCTCTCCTAACAGCTTCTCTCCTTTGTGCTCACATGGTGATTTAAAACTTCCCACTACCTGTAAGGAAAGGAAGACACAGAAAAGTGGATGGGAGATGGATGGCACTTCACATAGTGGGACAGCCAGGAAAACCCGAGGGCTTGACACAACCCAGCACCCTGTGGGAGGCACAGAAGACCACGCTGTGTGCAGCTGATGAGGGTCTTGCTGCTACCCCCACAACACCCCACTGCTCTGCAGCCCTTTCCATTCATGCAGCAGGAAGACTTGATGCTATCTCAGGGATGTGTTAGTAAAAGACCAGCCTGCAAGGTCTCTATTTACAGCCCTTTGGGCACCTGCAGCTTTTCTCTGCTGGGCGACTGAAGGTGTCAGGGACAAGACCAGGGCACTTTTTCACACCCCCGTCTCTGCTGGTTTTGAGCCCAGGTGCCTGCCATTAGCACAAGCACACAGGGCAGCCTTTCCTGTTGCTGCCGATGGGAAGCTGTCACCTGGCACTCCAGCACCGCTGACACGTGCTGTCCCCATCTGCCCCACGCCCTGCGGCTCTGCCACCCACTTCAGTGCAGGGGTGAGCCTTGTGCTGAGCAGGGGCAGGAGGGGCTGGGCTTTTTGAGGAGCAATTTGGGTTTATGGCCCCCCAGAGTGCAGAGGCAATTTGCACAACTGAGCAAGATGCCGTCTATTGTGGTGCAAATTGAACTGGCTTGAGCTCTTCCTCCCACCTGCACTGTCCCCTGCCAGGGCCTTGCAGATGCTAATCAGTTTGGGAGGAGGCAACCTCTGCACCAGGGGATGCGCTGCAGTGAACCTTCCTGGCTCCCCCAGCTCCAACATGCATCCATCAAGGAAGATGTGGGGCTGGGCGTCCCCAATGGCTGCGAAGTTTTGGAGCCCAGCTCCTGCGTTGGACCCAGTTCTGCCAGGCTGTTGGTGTATGTGTAAGGAGGACAGGGAGAAGATATGGAGTGGGGAGATGTGAAGACACCTGAAAAGTGTGATAAATCTGGGGCTGGATGGGATGGACTCTGCACCTTAATGAGACAATCATGGCCTGTGTGCTGGGAGCAGAGGGGGGCACACCTAGCCCAGCAGAGGTGGCTGTTGTTCTCTGGGTTGGCCATGAGCAGAAGTCTTCAACTCATGGGAGATTCTGCAAAAGCCATGATGCTATGTGCACCCTGAACACTAACAGCCCTCTAGCCTATCAGACCTAAGTAAAGGGAGCCAAGAACAGAAGTAAAAGGTGCCGGAGTGTGCCAGGGAGGGGTGGGTGCTCTCTGGGGGTGTCCTTCAGGCATCGTAGGGTGCCATTCCAGTGCTGGCATGCTGCCCTGAGCACAGCATAAAGACAAGGGAGGATCCCAGTTCAGGGGAAGGGGCCACTGGGTCATCTGCAGAAACAGACATGGTTAATATCGATGTCTGAAAAAGGAGTGTGGAGCAGCAGATCTGCAGCGCGTGGGCAGCAGTAGGGCCTCCACAGAGGGAGCTGCCTTCAGTCAGCTGCAATTGAACCTTTGGTCCCAAAGGAGCAACTATTTCAGGAGCTTGAACCAATGTGAGTTAAAAATTACTGTTAATTACTGACCCCTGTAATGCTGAAAGTGCTGCATAATGGAGGAGGTGCACGCACGAAACAAAAGCCTACAATTCAATTCCAACAGTGATTAAATTGGCGGAGGCTGTGTCCTGTAACACAGCATTATGGAAGACAAGGCAAACAAGATTAACCCACATTGACAAGGCATTTATCCACAGCTAAGAAGAGACCCACGCCACAGCACCTCTGTCCCACAAGTTTACACCAGCCCACAAGAGTCTAATCCCTCATGGCCTGTCAAGCTATTAGGCAAATCTCTGGCTCTCATTTGCCTAATCCAATAGGCCCTAGCTTCATAAGAAAGACCTCCTAGGGGGTCTTAACAACTATGTTTGTTAGGTCTCATATAAGTAAACAAAGCTCTGAAAGCCAAACAGCTTCCTCTTCCATCTGGGATCTCAACACCCTCTTAACCTGGAGATAAAACCAACCACACTCAAGAAAGGAGGATGTGTTTACAACAGGTTGAGTTCTGCCTCCACAATAAGCAGCATCAGAAGGATTTTACCATCAGTAGCTCTGCACTTAACACCTGCTGCAGAGGTGCCAGGTACCGGATTTCACCCCAGAGCCTTCCTATCATCAGGGACTTATTGTACAGCTGATGGGATCACAGCACTCATTCCCTTTTCTTCCAGCTTCAGTGGAGGAACAAGCAGTGTTAAAGCATCCCTTCAAGACCAAGATGCTTTGTCTGCATATGATAGCATTGCTAGGCAACCAAACACTTTTACAGGCTTGTACAACCAAATCTACAAATGCTTTCTTGGAAGCCCTCTAAATATTTTTCTGAATCTGACTACTGGCAGTGATACCTCTGACATTAAACTAAGTGCACGTATTTTTCTACTCCTTGGATTTTAAGACACTACTGCCTCTGCTCTAGGGATATGGGCCTCCCTAGTGCTTTAGCAAAGGATCCAAACTGTCTCAAGGCTCTCGGGATCTCTCTCTGGGTTGAGAACTACTCTTATCTCTGACACATTGTTAACAATACCCTTGACAATGTGGTTTGCTCGACAGACAGGCAAACCTACAGGGAGGGTTCAGGCAGATGAATAGTCACTCAAGGCTTGGCTGCCTACCAGTCTTTGCCAGGCCTCTGTGGATTTGGAAACTAAGCTGAAAATATCACAGAAAAAGGTTTCCTAAGGGGCCTTCCTGTACAGCTGGAATGAGGCTGGTGTCAGCAAGCCCTCATCACAATTTCTTCTACTTCCTCCACAAAGTGCATTGGTAAAGGCAGGGCAGACAGGGCCCACTTCAAAGAGAAACACGTGGTCAACAACACAGAGAGGTCCAGTGAACAGGAACAAAAGGACAAACACCTCCATGGAAGACTATCCACGGACTGATACAGACAGGCACTGGAGTGACACAGACCACCCAGGCTCACCTGGCTTCCTGCTGCCTTTCTCCGACTCTTGGCAATTTGCAGACGAACGGGTCACAGAGGTGGCAGAAGAGCTCTGCAGAAATGCCACAAGCAGTGTCTTGAGACGCAGGATGGACCTTTGCTACACTGTTGGTACTATCCATCTCCATGCAACTGGCTTGGTGCTGTACAGTCACAGGAGGTGTGTGCGTATTTCCAGAGCCGTGCATGGGCTGGCAAATCCATAGGGCCGTGGAACACTGGCAGTCAAAGCCTAGCTGCTCTGGGCATGATGGAGGTAGGCTGGCTGGGTCCTCAGCTCTGTAGCTCATCTCTTAGAGACAGCATCATCTCTCTGGACACTGACATAGGCCTGTGCAACACATGGAAAGCAAAAAAGCTTCTATCACTTCTATCATTTCTATCTTCGTCACTTCTATCATATGCACAATAATTTCAAGGAAAAGAGTGAGATTGAAAAGTGAACATTTTAGCTTTAAAATGTAAAAAGGCTTCAAAGCATTTTTCGGCCATCTGGTCCCCCAGCCTCTGCACAAGCTCCAGACACATAGGTATGAAAAGTTGCATATTTTCTAGCAGTCCAGAGTGGAGTTCCCTTGGAGACTGGTGGTGAGAGGGGACCTTACCCCGCACTGTAAATCCTTCACATGCACCAGTTGAACAGCTGTTCAGGTTAGGTCTCATTTATATGCAAAGCAGTTCAGCCCTCAGCAAGGATCTCTAATGATGCAAATCAGTCGTGTGTCATCCTAGCAAAGAAAGACAAGGGAGTTGTTACTTAGTTGGATCCAGCACATTTCAGCAAAAGTGCCATTTGATAAAAGAAAAGGGATTTTTACTGTGGAATATGGCCTGCCACTCTCAGTCACTCTGCAGCTGAGATCACAGCTAAATCGCTTATCTTTACATTTCCATACAAATCTGATTATCCATGAACAGCTAATTGTTTCATAAATGTCACTTGGAAGCTATCCATTTCCAGCACAAGTAAAGAAATTGCACTATAAAACTGTCTGCCTTCACCATGAGTCACTTTAGCACATAGGATGAATATTTGGCACTCTTCACTTTTTCAGATTAACTCGCATATTTATTTTGGAAGAAAAAAAATGGACAGCTTTAATTCCTTCCCATCAGAATTCCTCATATTTGCTTAGCTTATTGAAACTTTTTAATAGACTGTACAGTATGTGAATATGTTATGTAGTGACTGCTGATGGAGACGACATTCACATCTCCTTTCAAGTAAAGGAAAGGCAGAAAAAAAATCTGTAAGAGTGTCTGATACTTTGTTAAGACAGTCAGCAAACCTACAGATTAAGTCACCCACCATGAAGAAAGGTTTCATCCCTCTGGCTGAGGCCATGGAAACATCAAGAGAGGGCTAAAGTTCAGTGTTTCCTGGAGGTACTGTGTGTTTCTCTTCCAAAGAGAAATTCTAACATGTTGCAATTAAATTTCTTGAAGATCCGTTCTAAGCCATGCTGGGAAAACCTCTGAGAAAGAAAAGAAGGCTTTGGTCTTCAGAAAGCAAGACAGTTTTCCAAGGACAGGAGTCAGTAATAAAATTCTTGTAAACTATAATCAAATGATCATTTCCATATTACCACAAAATGTTTTTCCCTGTATAAAACAGATATTTCCTCAGCTGCTCACTCAATCTCACGAGAAAGCAGTTATATACCTTTGCAGAAGGATATCGCTTAGCCTGTGGAAAAAATTTCTATGTATTCTCCCAAGTGTGTGACCACATACATCACCTAAAGTTTTATAAAAACAAAAACCTAGTTTAGCTCAGCATCAGTTAATTATACAGTTTGTTAGCATCTTTGGAGTACTATATCAAACCAAAAAGTAATGTCCTTCTAGGTGGCCTGATCTAAATGTCATATCCAGAAACTGAAACCAAGAGCTCTGCTTCTAGTTTTGCTTTTTGCCAACTAAAATCCTGCAGGGTGGAGGCACTGCAGGAAGAAGAATCAACAAAAGTCGTGGCCATCTCCAAAGTGCTACTGGGGATTCAGCATGAGGAACATGCCTTTTTTCCCCCCTCAGGAGCAAGGTTCATATTATGGATCCTTGTCCAAGTCACTTATCCCAGGCTGCAAAATGTGGTATTAATTAGTGAATGGCTAGTGAAGAAATTGTGGAGCAATATAAGCAAGTGGTGTATCATTACAAGTAAGGCTTGTGTCAAAATCTAATGTTTCTGTAAATGTAGGCAAAATGGACCTATCCAGTGACCTAAGCAAGGACTTGAAAGCTAAAGGAAATTGGAGGTACTTCGTTCAGGCAGGATCCTTAGGTGCTAAAAGACTCTGCCTCTGCAAGGGTCTACGTGCCCTCCATTCCTATCAATTGAAATAAAGGCTGCGGGAAGTCCTCACTCCTTAGATCGAAGCCTAAAATTGTCAATTAGGAAAACAAATGTAGGTACTAGACATCTTTTTGTGAGTGTCAGTTCAGCAATCACTTTATTACAAGTAATTTTAGTATTGAATGTAGTGCAATTTCAGTAATTTAGCCAAGTACAATGATGGATTAAAGTGCCTGGTGATCGACGTTTATTTCACCTCCTGAAACACAATTATTATGCACTTTACTCAATAATAGTGTCTTGTTCCAACTAAAATACACGTCGTGTAATTCTTTAAACCATAGAATCACAGCAATTAGAGAGGGAAATGGTTGATTAGGTCACTGATTCCATCCTGTTGCCAGCCCACGACTGCTCTCTGCCACATATCAGCTAGAGTTTCACCCAAACTCCGTTGCATTTACATGTTTCAGTGACAGTAATATCGATCAAAAAATGGAGACTTCATCCACAGGTGAAAGATTCAGCCTTTTGCTGGAGAAAATGCTGCATATTCACAGTGGGAAAGGTCTGAGAGGTTTTCACCTCCTTCATATGGCAGATGGCTGAAATACTTTCAACCATAATGTTCTTCAGTGAACTTTTTCCGTGGAAGCAGCTTCACTGAAAAAAAAATCCAGGTTTCCCCACTGAATGAAAAGTGTAAGTCCTGCTTTTAAGCCTAAAATTCATCTTTTTACTCTTTACCTAATGACAGCTCAATATTTGGTACTTTTTAAAACAGAAATGAAAAGAAAAGCCTGACTGAAATTTTACTCAAGAAAAGCTGCAATTCCTGACCTGTTCTGGCAAAGGGGCGCTTGAGATGCAGTTTCAACTCCTCTTTTTAGGGAGCTCAGCCTCCCAGGTAGTCTCATTGCTCTGGAGACCGGGGCCCTCTCTGCCATAGGAGGCTGGGTGCTCATTGCCACATCACAGAGCAGGGGAATGGAGCAGACACCCAGAGCCTGGCATTTTGCTGCATCTAGAGATACCTGCCTGCATTTCCCATGGAAACTGCACTTGTGTCGCTGGCTTTGTGCCCTCTCCATGTTTACCCTTGGGTGGTATCCTTGAGAGCAGGTGCAACCTATGGAAACGGCACATTTTAAACAAATAACAGAGAATGTCTTGAGAAAGTAATCTTTGAACATGAACTCATACAAGCTGTAGGCCGGAAAAATCTATGCTGTGGAGTTGCACCCATCCAAACATGGAAAAGACAGACCAGTAGGGAGCTGCCCATCCAGTCCATACCACAACGGTGTGGCCATCCCCGCCTTACTAATGTCACCCAGCTTTGGATGGGCCAGCGGGGCATCGCCCAAGCTTGGCAGCCCCACTGCGGCACTCAGGGTTTGCCATGTAGGCAGCACAGGCAGAGGACATGACATTCAGACACAGAACATGACAAGCTCTCCCAGTACAGATAAGCTCAATTAAGTAGTTAGAAAAGAAAGAAATGTGTGATTCTTCTGGAAAACTCAAACAAGCAAACAAAACCATTCATATGTCCAATCCTCATTCCGTTGTTCAGCTCAGAAAGCAGCTTATTACATACTGTTGGAGTCAACAGACTGCTCCTAGGGTAAAACACTCTTCTGTGAAAGGAGGTGGTATTAAGATCAGCCTTACGATGTGCTTTTCACCTGTATTGCTTCAGCCTTCCTGCCTGGTTATCCTCCAGGAAGGCCATCCTGTAGCTGAGCTGCACATGAAAACACGAATACTCTCTCATGCACTGGCACAACTGACCCAAAATGAATCACCAGCCTACTCCCTGCTGAATTTCAGAGGCTTTGAGGCTTTAGCCACAGTGTGAACCCCTGTGAACCTGGAAACTAGGAAAAATCCCCTGGTGCAACTGCCGGGTGCCGTTCAGCTCCCACCATGAAATCACAACATTTACTTTGTAGGGCTGTGCCTGTGTCTTGTCAGACACACAGCCTCCTGCAGCACAGGAACAGGCTCTGTTCCCAGCTCTACCACAGACTTCCCGCATCTGTCTGGAAAAAAATCACTGAGAAGCACATCTGAAAAAATGTTACACTCTCAGCTCCAGACATTTGATCTAACACCTGGCCCAGCTCTCAGCAGCACTGGACAGTGCAAACACTGTTGGCTTCGACTGGGGCATTTCTAAAATCCAGACCTGATGGGCAACAGGGATGGAGGGAACATCTGCTTCTTCACTGTGCTACGCAGACTTCACACTAAGGTACCTTTTCAGCGGAGCTGTGTACAAGTCAAACCAGTTACACCAGCGAACAGTTGGTCTTTGTTCTGCACACATGCCAGAACATTAAAAACTCTCACAGTTTGGCACCAAAAAGACAGAGACACAAAGCTAGTGACTGCTTTTGGAAATAGGAGTCATAAACTCTTTTACTTCTGTTTTCCCACGTGTAAACAGGGGATGCCAATTCCTGCCTGCTACTTAGGACTCCCAGGCATTTGCAAAGCACTGAGAGCATCCAGCAGAAGACACAAAAGCAGCTTGTAGTACTTCTTGCTTCATCTGTCTCTTTAGAAAGTTTCTAAGACACTGGCTGGACACTAGAAATGTTTGCTGTGTCAAGTACAAAATAAGCTAGTGTTGCACATGCTATAAAATAAACTACTATTGATCTTGCTGAATACACTTGCTGCTTTTTGACATTTCATCTGGTGCATTATATTCTACCCTAGACAAGGAATAACTATGGGGGCAATGGCTGAACACTGTAGATATCTTTAGAAAAAAAGAAATATAAAGTTTCAAAACTGTTTCCCTGCCTTGCCAGATGTTTTTACACATAGCTGTCCCTGAAGAAGTCTCAAGATGGAATTTGCCTGTGATACTTTCCACATTTGACAAGCACCTTGTTGGAGCAGCATGCCTGTGTCGTCTTCAACACTACACAGAGCAAAGCCAACTGTGTTGCTCTGCGGTGATGGTCTGTATAAAACGAGCACAGGACCTCATGCCCCAGCCAGTATCAGTCCTCTGGATGTGTCATCCCAGCTAAGGAGGCAGAAACATGCTGATTATTTACCACTCAGCAGTCCTGATGCCATGATTCTGCCGGCCCCCAGGGAGCCATATCTTCCATTACAAGAGATCTAGGAATGGGCTTGATGGGTGATGTCTGCTGCCGTGGGGACAAGAGTGACCTCCGAGCTCCTGCTGTGCGGGGTGACTGCGGGCAGCGAGGACGTGGCAAGCAAGAGTGCCTGTCACTCTCTGACACACTCCACCACGTCTGCTGGAACAGGCCACAGATGAGGATCACTCCTCACTGGGGCTTTTTCAAATAAGCAGAAAAAAGTGAAATGTCAAATACAATAGAGTAAGTAAAGAAAAGTGGCATCTTGTGCTCCTCTGGTCTCTTTCATTCCCAGGAGTCTCTAATGCTTTAAAAGAGTGGAAATGTTTCTGAAGGCAAACCTTTTTGATAAATGATGCAGTTATTTATTTTGCAGAAAGCCAAGATTTGTCATGATGCTGTTTTCAAAGTAACACAGCATCTAACGAAGAGAATCATAGGCAATTTACTGCATGACACTCCATCTGTCTCAGAGGAAGAAAGACCTTGTTTGACCCTCTCAGGATTTGAACCTGTAATTCCACTGAACCAAGGGCTTTGAAACCTGAAGCTTGGCAGTTTTCTCCCTGAAGATAAGACTAGGTTTTCCTGTTCCCCATGAATCACCACAAACCCGTAGACTGCTGTGGAACATGAATTCCCCACTACACAGGAAACACCAGCATCTGTACATCCCATCAGCAAGAGGTGACCAACACATCTGTGCAGCCATCCAGGACAACATCCTCTCCTGTCAGTGCTCCCAGGTTGGACACTGAGGCTGGAGGAGCAAGATCTTGCACATGGGATGGATGCTGTCTTCTCAGTGCTGCAAGACTGTAAGCAGATCCACTGCTTAAGCCTGAGCAAGGATACTTCAGCATCTTACAGGTAAATGGAGCTTTTTTCCTTGCCTAACATTAGCAAGAGGAATGAAAAAAAATAGTTTTGCTCCATGCTACCTGTACTGGAATATACTTACTGATTCACAAGGAGCAATGCATGTGCATACAGAGGCAAGTGCAGATTTGCAGGATTTTAAACAGATTTGCAGGATTTTAAACATCTGGGAGCTCTGCTTAGCCTGAATCCCACTGCCCACCCCAGGACTCTGGCACTTCTCCTCTGGCTGAAAATGCAAACGCAAACTGAGACAAACACAAACTTGCCAGCAGCTTGCCTCCTCCTGGGGGCATGACCCCACTGGTCCAAACATTGGTTCTGATGTAACAGCCAGGCATTGCACTGGTGAGGGCCTAACAGAGACAAGCCTCAGGGTTGCACTATCATTGTGAGATAAACACCGAATTGCTCAATAGATCCCATGATGATCCAAAGTTGGAGGGACCTTGCTTTCATTTGCTGTCCTGCTGAATACTGCACCCAAGACCAGTAAACCCACACTGATGCGAACTGGTTGCAGCCGCTTGGGGCACAACATCTGTCCTTGGAGGGAGCAAGCCCTGAGGCAGGCTGCATGCNATGACTCTGGCACTTCTCCTCTGGTTGAAAATGCAAACGCAAACTGAGACAAACACAAACTTGCCAGCAGCTTGCCTCCTCCTGGGAGCATGACCCCACTGGTCCAAACATTGGTTCTGATGTAACAGCCAGGCATTGCACTGGTGAGGGCCTAACAGAGACAAGCCTCAGGGTTGCACTATCATTGTGAGATAAACACCGAATTGCTCAATAGATCCCATGATGATCCAAAGTTGGAGGGACCTTGCTTTCATTTGCTGTCCTGCTGAATACTGCACCCAAGACCAGTAAACCCATGCTGATGCGAACTGGTTGCAGCTGCTTGGGGCACAACATCTGTCCTTGGAGGGAGCAAGCCCTGAGGCAGGCTGCATGCAGGCATCCCCGTGCTGCGACGGAGGCCTGGCACGCATACCCAGTTACTCCCTCAGCCTCTAGGAATGACAAATTGTGACAGTGAGCACAGAAAGGCTCTCTGGGGCTTCCAAGGAGAGAAGCATGCAGTTGTTGACAGCATTTTCTTCGAGTGTCACCCAAATCTGCAACAAGTCGTAACAGACTAGTAATAAATTTGCCCTGCCAAACGCTCCCCTGGAAGAGTCTCTCCTGACACCCAGGAGGGGAGACCTTGTGCCCTGGAGGAGGAAAGGAGGAGGCTGAGGCTGGTAACCAGACACTGCCTCGGTATCTCTTTCCTGTGTACTCAAAGCAGCCAGCCAAGGGCACGTCTTCACAGAGGTCGGACACCTTCGGAGGATGGCTGCTCGCCAGGCAGGCGGGTTGTGGGAAGCAACATGCAGAGAGCTGGGGTCTCTGCCTGGGACAAGGCCACGGGGAAAGGGAGGCTGTCTCCTGCCCTTGGTGCTAAACCTTCTGCTTTTCCTTGGCTCGGTCATACCACCCGCGCTGCAGTTCGCAGGCCCCCTCTGTAGGCCCAGAGGGGGAGAGGCATTTTTCATCCAAAGGGAGAAGGGCCGCCCTCACTCACAATTAGGAGATTAACTGTCTTCACCCTGCCTGCAGGTTATTTTAAAGATCATACATTCACACTGAACAGCCTTGCAAGCGTGGAAAGGGGACCAGGCAGTTTATTTCAGGCTTTATTTTGCAAGACGAGGAGGAAGGGCTGTGGTTAGAGCACAGCACTGGGCATTAGGACATTCAGGGTTGCAACTCTACCAATAGACGGGACATTCCACCAGGCACGGTGGCATCCTGTGTCTGCATAAGCCCGAACTTGCTTGGCTCAAAGCCTCTCCAGTGGGGTTTCCCATGCTCACTGATGCTGCCACACTGGCGTAGTACGTCTGTGGAGGGATCTGCATCTCTGAGAAAGACTTATTTTCCCCACCAACTGCCCCACTTATTACAGCCAAACTGAAGAAAAACATTTCCTGATGTTCTGGTTTGAGGAAGTAACTTTCCCCTTCCCGTTTCAATGGGTAAAGGCACTGGAAATGCCAAGGAAACCCAGACAGCTCCCAGCAGAGTTTCAGCCAGAGGAGAAGTGCCAGGATCCTGGGGTGGTGAGGGGGGAATTCAGGCTAAGCAGGGCTCCCAGAGCAGCTCCACATGCTGCAAAGAGCAGCATCCAAACCACACCTGAACTGTGATGTGGAAGCAATTTGCAAAATATGATCAGAGAGCAACTTGCACTACCATGGCATAGCAATGGAGGGGTACCTAAGCACACAACCTGCCAGGGAGGTGTCAGCAGCATCGCCCCTCCTGTCCCTCTCTGCTCCCTCTGTTAGCAACATCTCCTGCCCAAGTGGGTGAGCAGCAGCGGGGCAAATGCCTGCATGTGCTGACCCCATGCACCTGGTGTCAGAGTGAGCTACTTTGAGATACCAGTGCCTGCCTGAGATACCAGAGCTGCTGCCCACAGTGGAGCCAAACCAGGGCATGCTGGCTATTGACAGGGCTTTAGCAGCAGGAAGAATTAGCAGAGAAGCCTTCATGGCCTTAGATCTTAATTAGATTCATTTCCAAAAAAGCCCAGGGTCTCATTGCAGAAAGGGATCACCTGAAGACTTTGAAAGGAAAAGAAGATGTACTTCATTAGCACTACAAGAGAGGAGCTCGGCAGGAAAGGAGAAAGGAGAGTTGAGTCCAGGCCACACACGCATGTCAGGGCAGTATTTTGCTCCATCTGTGTTACGGACATTCGAGTATGCTGGATTCCAGGTTAAAGGAATATACACCCATGCATAGTCTTCTACAAGCAAATGAGATGCCACTTAAAGGTCACACTGAAACTGGCCTCTCTGTGATTCCCTAGGAGTGAAACAGGATTTGTGGCCATAGTAAAAAATACCAGAATTGCTGTTTAGGCTGCACATAGCCTAGGATCTGGTTTCAGGGGCTTTGCAGGGACATTCCATGCCACTTCCAAGGACTTGTTAAAAAATATTTCATACCAGCAGAGTTCTGTGGTATTTTTTTCCAGCTAGTCCTGCAGGCTACCATGGGGAAATTCACTAGCAGGATTTCTGTAGGACTCTGACTCACACAGGAACTTTTATTGCTGCTTTTAAATATTTGACTGCCTTTTGGCTCCTGGCAGAAAAGTTATTAAATGTTTTACCAGACATGGCTAAAAACTCTTTATAAAAACATCCTGGCCTGGCATAAAGCATATGTCTCTACTTATCTCTGTAGCATGTGCTCAAAGCTTTCACATGTCCCCTGGCAGTGGAAGAAACTTGGGACCTTCATGTTTCTAGGCTGTGGATAAATAGAGCATCCAATGTCCTGTGCTCGTCTGAGTAAATCTTCTGGTATGCAATTGGTGCTGCTGCAGTAAGAAAGATTTATCAAATTTGCAGGACTGAAAAGGATGCGGCTCCATTACGGACTCTAGGTTATGGTTCATATGCACAGTTCTGTGACCTGATATTGCCAGGATCTGTCTACTCAGACACTCAACCCTTACTCAAGGGATTAGATTGAGTGAGGAGCTCTTACTTCTTGCAAGTAGTTCTGTTAATGTCACTGGGTTGGGTGACATTTTTAGTACTGTGTGACACATTGTTTCCTTGCTCAAAGCCCTCTCCCCTCCATCATTGTTTTTCTCCCTTCATCTTCCTCACACAAATTAAGATGAAACAAAGAAAAAGCATCCCACAAACCAGAGCACAGATGAACTCCTTCCCAGCACCGCATGGAAAAAAGCAGGAACAAAATCATTGCCTGTTTCTGCTTTCACAACAGCAATAAATCAGGATGTTCTGCTAAAGGGGCTGTTCATCAGAAGTACTTGTGCCTGTACTTTGTTGCTCTACTCCCTGATTATTTTGCCCTGTGACATAGCGATCAAAAGCAGTGGGTTATCACTAACAGTGCCTGCTGCTTACCTCCTTAGCTGTGCTTCAGGAAAGTAACAAATACAGCTTGAACTTTTTTGCATCTCACCACAGGCAGCCTACAGCTGAACACACCTGCAGAGGTGAAAAACATAAGCAGTTAAGTGGAAGCAGATACGATTTGCACATCAGTGGCACAGCAGACTGGAAGCAGCCCCATTTCTACTGCATGGGACGCAAGTATGCCTAGACTGCCCCTGAGGCTGCCTGTGGCATTTTACAGGGGTTACCTCTAAATGGACTAGCTCCAGTGCTGCTATACATCAGCAGCTCAGAGGGCTCCCAGATTTGCTGGGGATTTCAGGCTCAAACAGCCAGCCTGCACTGGGCTCCTTCCTACCCTGGTGGGAAAGCTAGCAGGGAATAGCTTGGAGCTAGCTCAGGGTTGTCCCTGGGGGCTTCACAGTAGGCACATCTCATGTGTTATACAGCTGTCAGTGAGGCTAAACTCTAGCGTAATGCAGGGCAGATCCAGACATAGCCTCTCTGATCTGAACCATTTCATTGCAGACTGACCTCAAATTCCCACCTTTTGTCAGCTTCTGCGTGGGTGTAGATGGCAGGGTTGGGCCCTACTGTGCTGGAGGTCCAGAATGACCATTGGAGGAATCAAAAAGGCTCACAGGTGCCTGGGTACAAGCCCTCCACCCTCTGAACCATGCACATGCACTGCTCTGACACACTTTTACCAGCTGTATCCAAACCATCGCTTTTTGCAGAAGCTGACTTGCACATTATCACAAACACCCACACAGGTCCAGTAGGAGCAAGCTGCAAGCCCCACTGCACACAACTACCCAAACCTGAGGAGCAGGATGTATTTGGTTTGAAGGCTGTTTTCTCCCACATGTCCAAAGGTGCAGGAGCAGCCCTGCATGTCCTGGGGAGCCAGGGAGGGCAGAGCCCAGCATTAGCAAGGGCCGCTGGTGCCCTCTGTTGTCACAAAAAAATATAGGAGCTGCTGAGAGCACGAGTGGGACATGCCACCCAGGATGGGGTGCAGGGTACCTCTTTGGGTTACATGCGTCAGGACAGGGCTGAGATTTGCAGTTCCTCCCTGATTGTAACAAAAGCTGAATGGATTTAGCCTCGGGTTTGGGTGCCACTGGCACCCACAAAGGGCAAGATTGGCTGCTTCTCACCTGACTCCTTCATCTCCTAAGAGATCTGCTGCATCAGCCAGAGGGTCTCAGAGCATTCCAGGATATTGCTCTTGCCTTCCTAAAGAGCTACAGGGATGCATATGAAACAGTCCCTAGAAACCACATCCAGGTTTCCTAACTAAATACTACACGTACAAAAGAACCCATGTTTTCTTTTAAAAAGGAGATGCAGCATTGCCATGGGTGAGGTCTGATGCCTCACCACATGCAGTGGCACTGAGTAATCTCTGCTGAGAAAAAGGTTCAACCCCTGCTGCCCAGCTCAGCTGCCATTCACACACTGTTTTTTCACAACGTGAAACACCCACATGTTCCAGCACCAGTGCCTGGCTGCTCTGAGTATTGCCCTGGGCTGTGCCCAGGATCAGATGGAGTACTTGCAGAACTGTAAATTCTGCTAGCAGGAAACCTCACCCACAGTCCTGGCACTGCTCTGTCCCCCTCCCACCTTCACCCTGAAAGCCAGGCCAGCAGCCACTGGGACAGGCAGCATTTTGCTGGGCTGACTGCTGGGATTTCAGCACGTCTTCCCGGTCCCCCACACCTCAGCGCATTTGTTCACCATCGGCAAGAGCTGGTTTCACCCACTATCTGCTGAGTTAGCCAGCTGTGGGGAGAGGACTAGCAGGCAAATAAGGTTTGAGTTAGGGTGATGAGACCAAGTCTAAGTCCAGCTAAAGAGCAGAGCCTCTTTTTGTCAAAGGTATTGAAATCTCCAACACAGGAAGCTACAAGGGGGAGAATGTGCCTAGAAAACCGGGCCCTAAATGCATCATTTGTGACTTTCTTATGCTCCTGATCCGGAGACCCAGTTTTGAGCTATGCAAACTGTGGCCCCAAAAGACACATCTGTCAGTCCATCTTACAGTACCACCTCTTTCCTGTCCTTTTGAGGGGCAGCAAGCTTCACACCAGCCTCCAAACAATAGCAGGGCCCTGGGATCACTCAAGCACAAGGTTTTGTGCTCCATGAAGCTGGTTTGCAGCCTCCCACCCCATTCCCAGGTACTGCACAGAGCTTGCATTACCTACTCACCTACTAATAGGTGCCCAACCCTGCTGAACAGGCACCTGCTGTCTTGGAGAGTCCTCAGGCTCAGTCGCATTCCAGATATGATAATACAGCCATCACCTTAAAAATTAATATTTGAAAACAGATTCTTAACTGGAGTAGACAGATTTGACTCTATTCAGAGCCAACAGAACAGACACCAGTAGGAAGTGGCTGGTTTTTGTCTCTGCAGTAATGGTCAGCAGTAATTTGTGTGCATGTCCCAAGGCAGCACTATGGAAAAGGACCACTCATTTTTCTAGTTATTTATTATTTTAATAGTAATTTATTTAGCAACTATCACAAAGAACCTCCTTGAGGTCTATAAATGTTTGTGTAATTAAGTATTAACATTAATTTTTATTGGAGATGAAAGAAAAATTGCTACAGGGTCAACTCAGTATAGATTTTACTCTTTGTGAATTACGTCTTGGGAGGTGCAATTTATCCATATTTGTTATTAAAAATATCTGCAACAATTGCAACCCCTGCTTGCTTGTTTACTTGTTGCTAATAACACAGCTCAGGAGCTTCATATATAGCAATTATGTGCTGTATTTCTTTCTGTGGTTCATGAACGGCTCACCGATATACAGAAAATCTCCTCCAAAACCACTCTGCATTGCTTCCTTCAAACCCCATGAACGCTCCTGTCTCTAAAGTCCTGAATATCTGTGGGAATTACAGGCTACAGAGCAATAGACACAGCTGGGGCAATTCACCAGGCCCTGAGAATGAATATCAATCAAATACTCTACAGTGCTGTGCCTCGAGCATAGATGACCCTCCCTAGAAGTCAGAGTCTTATTTGGGAGGGCAACAGGACTCCCTTTCTCACCAAAAGAAAGTTTTTCACCCACGCTGTCTTAAACTCTGCATTGTTGCTGGCGCATCCAGTCACACAGCAGAAATGCAGGGTAACACATCGATCTGGCCTGTTCTCTGGGTTCTCACCTGAATAACCAAGAGCAGATCCGGGTCCTGTGTTTACAAAGGCAGCTGCTGCATTAGACCCCAACCCTGCAGGCAGACCCACTCTGCCTGGGCGGCACTGCTCACGGAGCGAGCACTGGTAGCCCACACGGCCTGCCTGAGGAACTCCTACATCAGCACAGTCTATTTTATTTAACAATCCCATTTCCTTTTCCTGAATTTCTGGAAAGAGACTGGCATTTCTCCAGGTTTTTGTCTCTAAAGTGCAGCCTACACATGGAAATAAAAACATTTAGAAAGGGATTGGCCGCACTAATTGGCTGAACACCTCCAGCAGTGCTGAGACACTCAAAGAGCAGAAAGAGGTGTGGAGCTTCACACCTTCTCCTGTAACCACGAAGACAGCCTGTTTCCACAGCAAGGAAAGGCAAGTTTGCTTGTGTGTTGTCTCTCCCCCAGACCTCTCTATCAGCTTGTATCGATCCCCCGCAGGGCAGCCGGCAGGGACTGTCTGAGGTCTCGGGCCAGACAGAGCTGCACACACGCAAAGGGATAACGAGGTTTAGGAAGGATCGATTTCATGACAAAACCCCGAGTAGGAGCATGGCACGCACAGCTCTCTGCTCACTGTAGACCACAGATATGCAGAACTCCTTGCAGTGGCCCCAGCATCATTTAGAGACAGTAAATGCTAATATAATAAATAAAAAGTAGCTCAACTGCATTGTGGAAATGGAGAGCCTGATATTGTAACAAAATCATTGTGGACATCCCCTGTACTTCTGTGTAAACCAGGTAGGATCAGGCAAACTGCTGCAAGGATCCTGTGGCAGCATTGCAATAACATTCAGGATCTCTGTTTTTGTGGCTCCATCTGGACCCCTGTCCTCTGAAAGTGCATTGGAAATGTCGCCTCCAAAGGACCCATCCGTTGCACTAATTTACAGAGGAAAGATGACAGAGAGCAAAACCCTGGCTAGAACAGTGCAAAGAAAGACCCAAAGTTGCTCTTTCATGGTCAAGACTGCTTTCTGGTTTGTTCGAACTTTCAGGTACTTTCAGAAGCTGAGAGAGCTGGGACTGGTCAGCCTCGAAAAGAGAACGCTCAGGGTGACCTTATCAATGTGTTTAAATATCACAGAACCACAGAATATCCCGAGTTGGAAGGGACCCATAAGGATCATCGAGTCCAACTCCTGGCACTGCACAGGTCTACCCAAAAATATCTAATGGGAGGCTATAAAGAAAGCAGAGACAGACTTTTCTCAGTGGTGCCCAGTGAAAGTACAAGAGGCATTTGCACAAACTGAAACACAGGTTCCACTTAAACACAAGAAAACACTTTTTTACTGAGAACAGGTTGCCCAGAGAGTCTCCATCTTTGGAGAAACTCAAAAACCCACAGCACTGGGCAACTTGCCCTACCTGACCTGGCTTTGAGCAGGGAGCTGGAATAGAAAACTTGCAGAAATGCCTCTGAACTCAACTATCTTGTGATTCTGTGAGTACAGATACAAATTAGAAATAAGAGAAAATAAAAATATCACAAAGAATTGAAAGCAGCTGTTGAATGAGCCATGCCACAGGGTCACAGGTACTTCACGGGATGTTTAAGTGAAATGTTCATGGCTTACAGATGTTACAAGATAACTGTGCTATTATTTTTCTGTGTTCAAAAAGCCAAACAGGGAGCCTAGGGAAGCCTAAATAAATAAATAAATAGTCAACAAGTAGAGTACTTCAGTCTCTCAGGCTGCTTTCCTTCTGAATGGGATAGCCAGGCCAAGCCATTGCTAAACATATTTTTAGGATGATGATCTTGAAAATTGTATTTTTCAAAATAAAATTTATTTTTACCAGGAATATTGATCATGTGTGATTCTTCCAAAGTAATATGCTAAATAAAGCCTTGGCTAGTACAGTTTATTCTGTTTGACCCTGTATTTCTTCCAGAAAGTAGCATTTATACCCCAACTCAACCTTTTTGTGGGCTTTTAGATTCAAAGGTTGAACACAAAGTAAAAACATATCTCCCTACTGCAGGTAGAGAAAAGCACATAATTCTTGGCATTTTAATCACCCCAGGAAGATCGATGGATGATTTTATGCTTTTTTGTGGAGAAGGACAGGACAGGGAAAAAAATCACATATATTGATTCCCAGGCATCAGTGAAATGAATAATAGGGTGAAATGTCCTACGTAAGTTCTTTGCAGGTCTTGTGAAAGCTGCCTGCCAAGGAAATGTAGCTGTGCATGTAGGTTGCGATTATGCTAAAGAGGCACTAAATTAGTACATTACATGCCCCATTTAGCACTACTGTGCAAAATCTGAGAGTGCTAATACATTTTGTTTCTAGGGTCAAGAATCATTAAAGAATGGAATCGTGGTCATTCATTAGCCAGGAAATTAAAGTTTGACAGCTGCTTTTCAGTTCTGATTTCTCTTAAATGGCAGTATTATATTAGAAGGTGGGTTTTTTTTCTTTTTTTTCTTTTTAAATTCCGGGCTGTAGAATGGTCAGTGTCATCCATAAAGCACAGTATCCCCAAGTCATTCAGCCAGACTTATTTCGTAAGAATGCTGTATGGTTTAGGGGATTATTTACAGGGGCTGACAATGTTACTATGTGCTATTGAGAGTGGTTTCTTTCTTAGCTATATGGTTGTAAATGATCCGTGTTTGGAGTTTTAACTCCAATTCTGCATGACAAAAGAATCGTACATTGTGTGAGCAGAAACAAGGCCCTGCAGTCCTCTGTGGGCCATCAGTCCCAGGAGAGCAAATGGAAGTTATACATGTATATTTAGAAAGAATGAAACCTTTCACAGGACAAAAGGAGCAAATAAACCAACAGTCCTCTGAACCCTCAACAAGGGCTCAAGGTAAGAGAAACCCTGCTTGCCCACTAAGGTAGGCATGTAACGCAGGGCTCAGGGAAAGTCCTTAGTAACCCTGACAAAATCCCTTGGATTAGGGTCTCCATTCTTCAAAAGCATCTGCACGCGAGAAGTCTCACCACGTTCAATGGTACAACTCGTGTGAATACATGCCATGTCACAAACACAAGTGTTTGCCAAACTGCCATCCAGCTGACAAAACACAGTCCAACAGAGAGATTAGCTGACACTCAAGATGGCGTTGTTCCCCGCTCTGTATCAGCAGCCACTGCACATACATAAGCAGATACATTCCTCTTTTCTGTTTTCCAGTTTGCTCCTAGTAAATTTATATCAACAACAGGAGGTGCGTTGCTTCCCCCAGACAACAGTTGTCATGATGAGAGCCAGGTTTTACACCTCCATAGCATGGTTCCTTCCTGACACGCTGGAGAGGATTTCATAAACTACAGCCAACATTTGAGCATCCTTCCTGTCCTACTGAGTTAACTCTGATTTCCTGTGTGAATACAACTAGTTATGTGCTGATATCTCTAAAAAACTGGTTCCTCTCGCTGCAAAAAAGCGGCACTGAAAAGGAAGCTTTGCATGGGAGGAAAGCTTAAGGAGGAAATAAATAAATAAAAAGATACTCTTGGAAAAAAAGAAAAAAGAGAAAACCCCAGCAGCAATCTTATATTGATCAGAGCCCATGGGCTGCCTTTGATTAATAATCTCTGCATCAATACTTACATCTGATGTAATTTCTAGATTTGTTGTGTTAAAAATGCCAACTTTCAATTGGATTGATCTGATTATTTGTACTACAAGAGACATTCAGTCTGAGTCAGAAGAATAGTGATAAGACTGACCAAATTGCTTATTAGGAAAATCTAGAAAAAAGTTATTTCATATTTCGCTCACCACAAAACACTCTTCCTCCTAGGCAGACTAGCAATAACCCCCACAAACTTACATAGTATATCTGAAAAACTAGAACACTTACAGAGCAGAAACAGACTAAATCTAATAATTTATTCATTAGAAATTATTTCCTCTTTTAGATATTGGTAGAATTGAAAGGCCGTATTTTATAGTGATAAAGCATTGCTCATTTCTATAGATCCTGTACTCTGATAAATTTATGCTGACTGCATTTCCCTTTTGGTGAAATGTTGCTGTCCCCGGAGAGCGGACATTGAGCACTACCGGCATGACTTCAGGTTTAAATCTCTGTCATGGAGGTCTTCCACATGAAAGCAACCTGTCTCTACCCTCACGGGATTATTCAGCTGCCCTAATACACCTTGCTGTTACTGTGTTCCCAGCTCCAAGGGTTACAAGAAGAAGCAGCTGAGCCTTGAAATTTCAGAGCATGGGCCTGGTTAGAAGGAGCTCAGTGGGGATCCTGCCTCTGCACAATGTGATCCTAGGGTACCTTTGGTGGGCACCTCAGACCCTTCATGATGTGCAATGTTTCCTGGCCCCCATGAATGTATTTCCACAAATGCAGCTGATGGTCTGTCATAAACAAGTGACACCAGGAGCTGCAGCACTCCTGAGAAGACATAAGCATCCAGAAAACACACAAATATCCCGAGCCTAAAGTAAAACCACAGAGAGCTAGTGACATGAAGCTTTGGGTGCTGTCAGCCTAGACGCTGCTTTTCCAGTCCCTGCTCAAGTCCCAGCTGTACCTGCTGGCACAACCACAGCTGAACATTGACAGCAACAGCCCCGCTGTGCTGGAACCAGCCCTGCACAGCCCCACCGCCGACTACTGGCATGATGTGCCCTTTTCCGTTGTTGTTTTTTGCTGCTAGCCCCACTGCAGCCATCCTGCTCTGACAGCACCTCCGGGTCACGTCGCACAACGCTGGTGACTATTCTCTTGGCAGGCTGCGAAAAACCAACTCTAATTAATGTCTTCTGGAGAACCCCCCTCCCTGCCACCCTAGAAAAGATGCTGTAGGAGGCAGATGTGCAAGAACAAGGTGGCGGGGTGGAGAGGAGGGCGCTTGAAAATACTGGATGAGTCTCCTTGGCTGAGCGTTATCTCCCATTCCTTTGAGAGCCCACAAGAGACAGCCTTCCCAAAGCAACCTCTGAGGTGGCCTGTTCTGCTTTTGTCCCCTTCAGCAAAAAAATTTCTGCCCCAGCGGCTCCGAACAAGGCTTCCATTAACTCCGTCCCCGCGAGGGCAGCACGTGGGACAAAAAGCCCAACACTGCGTCCCAGCCCTCAGACAAGCCTGGAAACAAACGTTGCAGGAATTTGTCAGAATAGAATCACCCGCTCGGTGTCACCGCATACATTTACCTACCTCAGCGCCTATTCAGGGCCCTTCCAAAAGGGCAATATTAACAGAGAGAGATCGGACACCATTGCTATAGCAACATCACCGCGGAAAATTTACGGTTGCCCCAGCAAAGGGAAACCCTGTTTTAGGAGCCCTGCAAAGACCAGTGAGTAGTCCTGATTTTAAAAACAATTCCCCTTCAACTTACTATTGTTCCTTGCAATAAAACCATTTAAGCAACAACAGAGCAGCAACGTGAGCGGAAGGAGGGTGATGGGAGGATGCCCAGTGCGAACGGGATGCAGCAGAGCTGAGACGTGCAGCACTACAACATGCACGCTTGTCAACAAAGTAAATCACCAGCCTGCTGCAGAAAACTTAAGGCAGGGAGAGCTTTTCTGGTGCTATTGTACTCACAGCAAATCCCAGGGCACAAAAGACATCTGGGTGCTGCACCTGAAAACTAGGAGGAAAAGCATAGATGAGAGTTCTGGTTTTCATTGAATCAATAATCATCCCTTTCACCTCCCAAAAAAGTTCTTGAAATTAAATAAAGTACCTTTAAATTTTTGGGAGAAGAAAGGCAAGAGTAGCAAAGAAAGCTGTTGGAGAGCAAGAACTGCAGTAGAGAAGTGGGATTCACGGCAATGAGAACTACATAGTATAGAGGATATTAAAGTAAATCTAGCCAAATAGCCTTTAACTTTTTAAATCAACAGAGCTGATCTGCTGTGTGTGGGGTAGAAACTAATAAGAATCTAGGCATGCCCCAAACTAGAGGAGCACAATGTCCCAGTTTTTGAATACAGAGATGTAAGCCTGAGAGCAGAGACTGGGTGAATAATGGGAACAAGCACGAGAGAGTGTGTCATTTGGGGACATCAGCCCACACAGCCTCCACACAGGTTTTATTGATTGCAAAGCCCTGTCACAAGGTTTCTGTTCTCATGCAGTAAAGTTTAAAAGTAAAGGGGAAAATTATCTGGACAACTGCTGGTGCTGTCATTTGTCTGACTTGAATGGTATAGCTATGGTGTAGGGCAAATGTAGGACTGGTTGGCAAGGTCTCTTCCAGCACCGCATATGGGGCATGGAAGGAAGCATGCAGGAGCAAGATACAAAGCAAAGCAGACTTCGTCGTTCTGCCAGCAGTAGTACCTGCCCTGTGAAACCTTTCCCCAGAGGGCTCTCTGGATGCCAGGGCAAGTGTTCAGAAGAGAGATCTGATCTCCTGAGAAAACAATCTAAGGAAACCCCTGGATATGAAAACAGATCAGTCAAAAGGTGTAAGAGTCCACAGAAGGAGAGTCATGTGCTTGTCCTCCTCTTGCTCTGCCCTAGGCATCTGCTACAGAGAGGACACCGGGCCTTCAGACTTTTGCTCTAACCCCACATGGCCATCCTTATGTAAGGAAAGTGTAACTAGAGATACATGTATAAATGGAATATAATTCACCCAAAGCAGTTGATGCTACATGTCACCTATGGTCTTTCTTTGACAGGACAGGTTAGCATGAGATTTTGTCCACATATGCTACAGTACCTTGACACCACAACAAATGGGAAATGTTTTTGCTGAACTGGAGAAGACTGGACTGGTGTAAGGGCTGTAGGCAGATATGAAGAGAAGGAGTTGGCTACAAGTGACTGCAGGGGAAGGAGGGCAATGCTAAGTTGTAATAGGGAACTAATGGAGCACCTCATTGATAAAACTTGGACAAGACTTCTTCAGTGTTATCACTGATGACCTTAGCATGGAGGGTAGTTCTAATGAAATCTGACAGGGAGAAAAAGACTGGGGGCACTGTCAATAGGGAAAAGGACTACGATGAGATGGAAGACATGAAAACTGGATGGTTACAAGGACTGGAGTAAGACAAAATTCATAACCATGTATGTAGGGAACAGCAGAAGGAATTTCTGCAGACACCTGGGCACTCAGAAGGAAAAAGAAGGAATGTTTTTGAGTATATTACTCAGATACAGGCAGGCTGTGAACAAAGAAATGGAGATGAGAACAGACATGACAGCTATCAGTCTAGGAACTGAATCAACTTAGAGGCACCTAGTGCAAGGAACCAGAACCCCCATTTATAACCCTGTTGTGAGAATTGAGTCCAGCTGACTTGCTGAGCTGATATTTGGCTGCAGTCATCAGCTGAGCTCCTGCAGGCTGTGCTGCCTGCCCTTGTGCTGTGTGCAGGGGCCAGCAGGGAACCACAGAGCCCCTAGCACATCTGACATCAGCAGTCCCTCTTCTTCCCTGAAACTCCTCAGCTGGGAGAAATGCAGCAATCTTTTTCACTCTCTGCAGTGCAGGGTTATTCAGAGATTCCTGAAAGTCATGGGGCAGCACAGATGTTTGGCTGGGTGCTGCTCTAACGTGCTGAGCCTGGACAACAATGAGGTTAAACAGGGAGGAGAATGCTTTTTATGCTAGTGGCGTGACCCAACCTTTAGCGTCTGGTAATGCTTTCAGTGCTGGAAAGCATTCCAAACACTTGGAAATTGGAGCCTCAGGTGCTGAATTGCTGAAGTTAGTATGCAAGAAGCATTTCTAGAAGGCAGTTGGTCCAGCCGCTTCAGAGACGCTTTCACTTCATGATTCTTGACAATTTACAGCATTGATCTGCATTAAAATCAAAGGAGAAAGCTTGAAATAGCCCCATAATTATGCCACAGAGAAGCCTCAGATGACCTTCCATTAACACCTGCTCTGCACTAAATGCTGAGCATCAATTCACACTAGGATGAAAGCTGGGCATGTAGCTGTGTTTAATATGCCAAAGCACTCAGCACCCTGCTGCTATCCTGATTGCAGGTTTGTCCACCTGCACAGCAGTATCCTAGCAAAAGGATCCTGAATAATGGGAAAGACTCAGTCAGCCCTGAGGGGTGTTTGGGTGGACACCTAGAGGAAAGACCCCGGAGTGTGCATCCGAACTGTGCCTTCACACAATGACTTTCTCTTGCTGCAGTAAAGACCTCCAGGTCTGGAACTATCCTAAGCTGCCTGGGGCTGCTCTGCCTGTCCAAGCTCCAGTTGGAAAGTAAAGATGCTTTTCCAACAGAGGTCAAGCAACTGACTCTGCATTGCTACAGAAACAGCCTTTCTTCCCTTATGGACTTGCACAAAGAAAAGAGTTTTCAAAGCAGTGTGACCGCAGTTACTGCAGGACAAACGCATAGCCATCCTTCTGGGAATAATGGCACATTCACAGATCCAAAGAGCATGGCCAAAGTCTCCAAAATTTCTGTAGGTCAAGCCCGAGACACATCCATCACCCCCGCACACCACAGTCCCACTCAGGTTCTGGTGCCAACCCCCCGATATCTGACATTTAAGGGACTACCAGCAGACTCCTGTTGTCCCTTCCTGCCTATGTCTGCAGGCCTGCTTGTTCTCCCAGGCTCTGGTCTCCACATGTCCTTCTCTGGGGCTGCTTACTCTCACAGATACACTAGATTCCTCCCTCTGCTCACTCCTCTGCCCTTCCCAGGCTCCCCTAGCTCCATGGCACTGGGCCCAACATCAGCAAGCTCCTTGCCTGGAGCTCTAGGATCCCCCAGAAAAGAGAATGGAACAAGTAGAAAAAAACTCTAGGAGAAAACTCTGCTGCATGCCTCCTAAGACTTTTTATCCATGGACAACGCACAGTCAGTTTATAACAGCAAACAGCCTCATCTAGGTACCTGCCAGATACTTTTACAAATCAGTATGATCCTAAGACCTTCTTGGTCTCTGTTTCTGCCCTGCCAGATTTACTGAATAACCCTTGCAAAGTGATTCTCTCAGTCCCAATGGTAAGAAATATTTAGAGGCCGATGCTGCATGTGATAAACAGCACAACCCTTGGCAGCAGTAAGCTAGACCCTTCCCCTCAGCTGTGACCACAGCTTCTCCTTATTAAGCTCTTTACGTCATTAAGTGGCCCCACTGGGAACAGCAGAAAGCACAACTGGGAACATTAATGAAGATCTACAGCATTACAAGAAAAAGCTCAATGAATCAATGCCTCGTGCCTTATTCCCATGGCCATGACCTGTCCCCATTAGTAACAGGAGAGGGTTTGAAACAGGAGAAACCTCCCCTTCTCCTCTTCCCCCTTGAGAGTTTTGCACTGCTCAGCGCTGATAGCTGCTTGCAGGCCACAAAGGCGACTCTGGCTAGCTCTGCCCTGGTGCACCCCTTGTGTCAGTCCTCACCCAAATGCTGCCCACACCAGCAGCTGGGCCCCGTGCTGGCTCTGTCACACATCCCTTCTGCCAGCTGGCAGCAGCTGTGTTCACTCCCAAAGCAAACACCCCCTTCTACAGCGACAGAAATGAGCCATCATTGGGCACTAGGGCTCAGAAGTGTAGACAGCAAGAGATATGAGGCAGAAGGGGAGGATTAGGAGACTTTACGCTGCTTTAGGAAAAAGCCAAAAAGCATATATAAGACACTGGCTTGCACAGATGAGAAGCAGGTCTTACCTACTGAAATAAAGATCTGAGGCACATGTTCAAAGTATACCATAGGAACCTGGGTGCACAGCCAGGGGATTAGGAAAGGGCTTTACACCTGCCCACATTCACTCACAGCTGGATTCATACACCGATCAAATAGCTCAGCAGCAGGAGGGACAGGGTGAGAGAAGAGGTCAGGGGTGTGAAGCTTCATGGCTGTTGCAAGATGATGAAGACAAAGACCCACCTCAGGCACAGCCACAAGCAGTCATGCTCTGCAGCTGCTGCAGGCATCTGTCCTCCAGGTCCCTGTCCTAGTGCACAGCCCCAAGGAAGGGAGACTGCTAGGGAGGTTCCTGCACCAAAAACCCTGAGGGCAAGGGCTGTCTGTGGGAACAGACCTATGCTTTTCTGTACCAGGTCACACTTTAGGGACATTTCAGTTTCCATCTGCAGGAATAAACATTGGTGAAAAACAAAGAAACTCGATTAGATTTTCTCCGTATTTCATGTCCACGCCGGGCAAATAAACCAGTGACCTTCAATTGCTCAGTTATGTTAGCTTTTATACACAGGGTCATTCAGCCCCAGGGTGAGGAGGTATATACATGTACCTATCAATGGCACAAAAACAGCTCCAAGGCTGTCCTGCAGGGAGTTATTGTACACAGGCCCTGGTTTTCCCCTGTTCTTCTTAGTACCTACTCTGAGAGTAGTGGCAAGGACTATACAAAATAAAATAATTTTGAAATTTCTTTGCAAAGGATTTCTGTATAGGGATGAGTTCCCTCTCCAGCAATGACAGCGTGAGAGCTCAAGTATTAATGAAGGGAGACAGAGCAGTAATAAGGCTTATGCAGTGGGTAGATCAAGGGGGCTGTGGACCTTTAGGGCTTTCTAGTGGGTTTGGCAGGAATCTTTGTGGAACACAGCACAGGTCCCATGGCATTGATAATGATGCTCATATTGGTACTAATCAATCCATCCAGATTTCCCCAAGAACCTATTTCTTGCAAAAAGGATTACCAATAACAGTTGCCTGTGGCAGGGAGGAAACAAATCACAGATTTGTCTGAGCTCCCTATGAACTTATGTTAGGCAGTAACGGCCATCCCCTCCTAGGCCTGTTATGCTTTGGATAGCAAAAGGTAAGAAGTGGAGCTGGGCCGCGTGGCAGCCTTGTAAGCCTGCCTACACCCCGCAGCAAGGTAACAATGTACCTGGTGAAAGCACTGAACACTTCCTACCTTGCTTTTCCTTAGGTGCAAACCACAGGGGAAAAACCTTCTGTTCTTTCTAAACTTTCCTCCTCACCAGCCTGTTGGTGCCCCTTAGTTCTCCAGGCTTCTCCTCCTGGCCCCCGTGGGTCACCAGCACCACAGAGTCAGCCTTGATATGGGCAGGATGTGCTCCTGTCACTTGACCCAATGTTACTGACATGGTGACTATGCCTATTACTCGCAAGAGAGCTTTTCCCAGGTAACCTGCTTGGTGACTTGGAGAGCCAATGTCAGAAGTTGGGAGGGGGCTGCAGCTAGGGACTGTCAGGTACCACACAAACATTTATCCAAGTGTCCGTGATGGGCATGTCTTGCCTTGCCACCAGGCAAGTTTAACCTCAGTAGTGAATGTCAGCCTGACAGTACTTCCCCCTCAGATGGAAAAGTCCAGAACAAGACAGTGTAAAGCAACCCTCTCCAGCTCCCATGCCAGGAGGGCCATGAATCTCCCCAGAAGGAGACGACATAGCATGGACTTCATCTGTCTTGGCCTCTCTGCTGAAAAGCACAATGAAAGAGCCAGTCAGCAACAGCGCATGCCAAAATCTGCCTTTAATACCAATACTGTGACCAGTGTTGTTCCAGCGGTCCCCCTCTCCTTTCACAAACACCTTGAGAACAAAGTGCAATGCTGGGTCCAGGAGCCCAGTTCCAGCTCATGCTGCCTCATTATCTTCTCAGCCTTGTTTAGCCTTTGTCTCTAATGTAGATGGTAAACTCTCAGGGGCAGTGACCATAACCTAGTTCACTGAGTGCCAGACAACTGCTGGAGTTCAGCTAATGATGAGACAACTCCCATAGGTCCATTGTCTTAAATGGGAATTTTGGCTAAGTGAAGACTTCAGGGATTTACCCAATAATAAGTCAGTAATTCAGGATGCACTTAAAGACACATTCAATGTGCCTTTGCAGCAACATCCTTGGGAAGTGAGCATTTGTACTTCAGAGCACAACTGTGAGGAAGTCTAATATTAATTAGGAAGCAAACTCAAGGGCCCTGAATAGGTCCTCATAACAAAAGATCTTTTATTGAATCACTGTAGAGGAGTGCAATGCCAAAGTTTTCATGCCAAAGTAACAATAAATGAACTGCAATTAATGCCTTTAAGGCTAGTCTGTAAATTCAATCTTAGTTTAAAGAAAATAAGAAACTTCTGAAAACATCTTTTAAAGACTGTAAGAGGAAAAAAGAATGAATGTAAACTTAAATAAAATACACAGGTTGATTCAACCTGTTTCAGCTGATAAACGGCATGGTACTCGTTCTGTGCCAAAGTGACACTTGACCTCTATATATCTTCTTAATGAAGTCAGCATAGAAAGACACCCAGTGAGCCTTTGTAACACTGCAAGCAAGTTGCAAGCTGGGCTTCACTAATGGGAGCTGTCACTTGTTTTTTTCCAGGTCACAAACTAAGAAGAGCAATTAAATCAAATTGGAGGCTGCACAGATTGGAGCAAGCCTCAATAGACCAGGTACCTAAATCATTAAAGACATAGTTCTTTTCCATGATAAATTGTGGAGGAGAGTGAAACATGCTGCTGGTCATTAATCTAGGCTAATCAGCTTGAAAGCTGGGTTGTTTTATTTAGTAATTAACTGGTTATTTGAAAAAAATGATACATGGCCTATAGAGCTGCCATCCAGCAGATAATAACGCAGAGCAACAGGGAATCTCTTGAGGGCAATTCATGCCTTTTCAATTATAGCCATTGGCAAACTCTGAAAAATGGCTCTACGTTTGTATTGACACGTAGTAAAGAAACACACTCCAATGAACATAGCAGGCATCTTGTTGCATGCTGGTAATTGCTCTGGCCTACCCCTTACACAAACCTCACTAAAGCAAACCAAACGTTATGGAGGTGTCCTTCTTCCCATCCCTTGGATTTACAGTTAGCGCTTGTCATACCCTTCAGCTGGGACTGAGGAAAAAGAGCTCTTGTGTGTAGGTGGTTAGGTCTGCAAGTAAAGGGGGCCCCAACATATTCTTTCACAGGTAGGGGCTGTGTCTCCTCACACCAACGCACAGAAACCAGTCTGAACTTCTCCACAAGTGCTCCATGGGATCCTCAACTGGCTGAGACTGAATGAAGTCTTAAGTAAAGAAGCTGAAACCTATTTCCTGGGGAACCTGCCGAGTAGGAACACCAGTCGATCAGTCCCTGCTGTCCCCCATGTTTATTGATGGACAAATACACGGGACTGGCTGTCTATCTTTGTGCTGAAGCAAAATCAGAGTGAGAAAGTCTCTTTGCAAGAATGCACTGTAGGAATGGTGTGGTTAGCTTCTAAGTGGGAGGAACTAACCGGTCCCATCTGCCATGTCAGTGAAATGTCAGCATCTGCCAGACCTAGTCACAGTTTTGATAGGATTTTTTTTTTTTTCTTTTTTTTTTTACATGCAGCCCTTCCAGTCATTTTGCACAGGGGCACCTAACTCCTTTGCCCTAGACTTGTATGCATAAACGACTAACTTTCTCTTCTTGATTGAGACAGATATTTTAGCCTCACCAACAATTGCTTCCAGGTGTCCACAAAAAGCCACTCAAATGCAGGGATCATGCAATCAAACCACATGTTCCCAGAACAGATTTTTGTCCTTTGTTAAATATAAAAGACAGCAGGGAAGTTACTTCTGCTGGAAAAAGCCTCTGGACAAATCCATAGATGAAAACTCCATTTGGTTATATTAAATACATAGAGCTGTTGCTCTGGTTTAAGACGTTCCTGAACCACATGTTGCTGGCAGACTACACTGGAGTATTGTGCACACTTGTCCCATTTTTCACTGTATTCTAGGTATGTGCTGCTGGCAACTGTTCGAGACAGGATACTGGGCTACCCGGACCACTGGTCTGATGCAGCATGACTGCTCTTTTGTTAGGTATGTTCCCTCTCTCAAGATTTAGAAGAGGAGAAACGTACAACTGAAACAGCAGCAACAGGAAGGAAGGGCAGTACCATTAACAGGTAGGTAAGCACTGTGCAAATGGATGGCTGTGTTGCTCAGTCATTGTATCTAACCAACTGTACTTCAAAAATAATTGCTCTTTTCAGGAGTCTTTGATGGATATATTGGAGGCAAGAGGAGAAAAGAAAGCCTGTTCAACGGGGCAAGAAGCAGTATCCACCATGCAGAAGCAGCATCCGCCATGCACACACAAAGCTCGCAAATACAGGCTGTACGGAGTTATTAAACATGGTTGTGGGGTCAGGAGAGCCCCAGAGCCAGCAGCATCCCACAGCGCAAGCCAAGAAAGCTCCAGCCAGCTTAAAAAAGCACCCGCTAATGAAAAACTTTACCAGGAAAGCAGATCACATATCAAGGCCACACAGAAGCCTCAGATCCTTTAAGCTGCGCTTTGAAGACCAGTGGTGACAGACCGACAGATAAAGGCAAGGTCACAGGCCATCAAGACCCCCTCCAACATACCGTGCAGCTGAGTTGCAAAAAAGAAGAAAAATCATTGTTGCTATTTGACTAAACATTATAAACTAAAAATAGCTGAATATCTCTGATTAGGAGAATTCCTGGGGCTTACAGTCCTTGCCACTTGGGGTCTAATTTTTCTCTCTTTTATTATGGGCATTAGGCTTTGGACAATACCAAAGCTACAGAGGGCATATGTTAAGTTAGTCTAAGCCTGCACCACGCGAACCTTTGCACCCTGTAGGCTACTTTGGTGAATATTTCTGTCTCCAAATGAGCTGTAAAGGGTGCAGTTGTTCTGGCAGCAGCCAGCACAGCTCCCATTAACACATTTCACGAGTATAATTTTCAACAGTATTAATAATTGTCCTCATAAAAGTCCATGAGAGGAACTTAACGGACTAGACTGTTTTTATTTCCATGAAATTCCTGCTCTTTTAAAAGCTCTCCTTGCCTGGACTTCATATTTTCTACTTTCAGACCTCAACCAACTGTTTCCAGACATAAACTTTCTTGCTTCAACTGTGCTAGTGCCAAATGAAAAGTAAAGTGATCGAAAGTTCTGCCAGACCCTGCAAGTTTGGTTGAAAAAAATCAAAGATGAAAGGGGTGCACCTGCCAGTCCCCCTCAGATGACCACAGCGGGGCTTTTGGGAATCATTAGCTCTGAGCAAGGATTTTTATTTTGACTGCACCAAAGATCTCTTCAGCCACCGAGAAGGCCCACTGTACAGTCTGTTCCACAAAGGATGGCAGCTGGCCAGGTATGTCCACAACAGATGTAAAGCCATGATCCAATTCCAGACCAGGATCTTGGGCCTGGGGTCAGGTAGAGGAGGGGCAGCAGGCATAATTCCTTAGGTGCATTTGCATGTTTGGCTCGTTCAGCCACTTTCTCATTTTCCATCAGCAAAGCAGGGTACCCTCTCTGCATGTACAGAACACTGATTACTGAAAAGCAATGGTACAAAGTATTATGGCTGACGCTGGGAGAGTCTACTTAGAAACCTAGCTTCAATAACTTTGCTTATGCACAGAGGGAATAGAATTACTAACCTCTAAGTTCAACATTCAGTCATAATTAACGCTCTGGGGAAACACGTTCAATTCAAGACAGATCCTAATTCAGCAAATAAAAGGCAGAATGAGATCTCAGTGCTGGAAGCTACAGCACAAACTTAGCCAAAGTAGGATGGTAATGTTTTTCAATGACAGCAATAAGCTTAACAAACTTACCTCTTGACAAGATCCATCACAGAGAATTGTTAAATCAGTCCTCAATGACTCTTTCTTGCAGGTCTCTTAGCCCAGACAGAAGTTAGAAGCTTGGTGCAGATGATCACAGCGGTGCATTCTGGTCTTTACCACCTATAAATAACAAGCAGTAGGAATACTTGTAACAAACTTCATATAAGCAGGTAAGGAATTTTTATTTGTTCCCTGATGTCTTTAAATTGCCCAATTCATTATAAGAAAACAAAGAAGAAATCTAAGATGTAAAATACTTTTCAAAGTATTACATTGCACTGGAAATTGGCCTTGTAAAAACAAACAAACAAGAAAAAGCATAAAATCTGGGACTAGCTCACATACTTCACACCACTGAACTCCTTTGATTCCAGTGTAAGTGGAAACAAACAGCAGGAAACACTTCACATAAATCAAAGGACCCATACTCAAGCAATACCAAGCAACCTTCAAAATCCAAGATCAGTGCTCACAGAACAAACCAAAATGACCATCAGTATGCATTATACCTCAGAATCTCTCCCCTGTAGACCAAGCAAACACACCACGTCAGATATATCTTAGACCTAACAGGTCTGTTTTCAGATTATTATAAATGAAATCAATGAGTGCCATCTAAGAATGCTTGCTTGAAAAGTTATATGTCTAGCTGGCCAACCCCTTCCTCTTTATTATCATCACCTTAAAAAAAAAAGTTTTGTGTGAGGGTGTTTGTCTGGGACACTCTTTTCTGAGTTAATCTTGCCTCAATTCTTCATTACAGTAACTGCAAACAAACTGCACAGCATTGTGGAATCACAGTGATGACTGAGCAATGCGTAACTAATGGGAATGACATTCTGGGGGACCTGAAAACCTGAATACTGGCAAAATCCCTGAAGATGAATTCTACAAGCAATTGGAATTCATACCATAGTCCTCCCAAAAGGTTTTTGACAGAAGACTTAGCACATCCCCTCAGTCCTTTATCACCTAACATGATGTGATGTGATTCCAAGGGAATCCTTTTGTCTCTTTACTCTAAATTAAGCCTTACATACAAGAAAGCTATTTCCAGAAGGGCTCAGAGAAAGTGGATTTCAGACACAGCATATTTCCACAGTGAGGCATTTTCAAAGAAAAAGGCCATACCAAAGCACTGATTTTAGAATTCTAGTAAGTAAAAAGCCACCTTTTTTTCTCATCAGCCACGTGGGTTTGTACAATTAAAACTCAATAGTTTCTCCTAGGGCTTTGTTGGGGTCCGCAATAGCTCTAAGTGTTCAGTGTGGCATGCCATGCTTATTCTCTTCTCTCTGCAGGTCTGTTTGCCCAAAACAGCTCCTTGCAAACCTGTTTCTCCCTTGCCATTGGAAAGAAGTTGCGGTTTTGCTTTGCTGCACTCAAGCAGTGTTTCTGATAATGTCTGGGACTGGGTGTTGGTAAACTCCAGGAAATACTTAGTTCAGGTCGCACAGAAACCTTTGTTCAGTGAGTATTTCCTTAAAGCAGAAGGCAGTTTTCACATTAGCATTTATCGTAAAATCATCATACTCAAGGAACCTGACAAATTCTGGACAACCCCCCCTCCCCATACATTTCAGAAGTCTATGAATGAATTTTGACTACATTTTTGATAGTTAGAGAATTTTTTTGCTCAGGGGTTTATAGCTATTTCTCATTCTAAAATCAACTGGATTATTTTGAGAAATAAATATGAAGCCAACAGCTTCTGAAGGACCAGAAATAATGAACTGATATTAGTCAGTATGGATAAGCCCAGGTTGTAATATACATATATGCAGTACCTCAGGGAGCCACACACCAAAACTTCTAAACAAATAGCTTAATATTTTAAATGGCAATATAAAGTGTTCTCTACTTTGTTTTATAACAGCACTCAGCTATCTCCATCTGTATAGGAATGGTAGTTTATCACTGTGCAGAAAGTCCTACTCCAAAGCCTCACCAGGGTGGAACGCTGCTGCCAGGCTGTTTGGCCTGCTGAGCTCCTGCTAGCAGGGAAGCTGGAAGATGCCACCTCACACAGAGCCCAACTTGTTCATTAGCAGGCTGCCATTCCCCTGCTCACAGGAATGCACTACTGTCTCCTACTCAAGTACCAGCCTGTCCTTCTCCCTACTGCTCCCTTCACCTGAAGGGCCCATAAGCTCTAGCTGAACCTTTCTGTGAACTGTTTCCTTATCTTTAAGTTAGTTGCAAGCCTCATTCTCTAGTGAACAGTGAATGGGGATATATGTCATCAAAAAGCAAAAATCGCATGAGCTGAGCTTATTGTAAAGAAGGGATAATATCAACCTTGAATACGAGGAAAAAAACACCTGAACTGTATAGCTGCTGGGAAATAAGCTTCTGCTGTACACAACTTTGGTAGGCTCAGCCAGAACAGGAGCCACTTCTGCTGTCCACACTTGCAGGTGGACATGAAAATACTGCAGCTTTACAAGATGGACAGGCTCTTTTCTCTCATAGGGCTGATGGCTGCTAACTTCCTTTGTCCACTTCACAGCTATTGCTAGAAAAAAAAAGTTTGCTTTTGCAAAAGCAAGAAAACTGGTCTTATTTCTCCCTACTGGCTGTGATTTTAGTCAAGGCTGGCACAGTGAAGGCCTTGTTCTCCCCTGGAAGTTCAAGACAGTTTTGTTTAGGGGAAATAGAGGCTTCAGCAGCTGCTTTATGGTAAAAAGAGCCTTACAGACAATAACTGAATCATCCCCAAAGGCAGTCACTTGACATCAGTCACAAAAGCTTCCAGCCTCATGATCAACAAGCCTCTCTGAACCAATATAGGAAGAATTACGGTGGTATTTTCCTGAAGCATGGAGTTTTGCCTCTCCTTTTTAACGGGAACACAATTACAATCCCATCTCCCATACCCCTCAACTCTGTGAATTACCAGAGAAAAGTCTGCAAGACGGCAAAATGCAGACAGTAGATCACAGGGCTTGTCCCATCTCAGCACCTGGCTGCGAACTGCATGCTGGCCTCTTCCTTGTTCTTTGACCTTAGACTTCTTTTTAGCTTGTGACTGCAGTAACCTCAAAGGCAGAGCCGCTTTTTTTTTTTTTTTTTTTCTTCTCCTGAGACACAGAGGAATAAAGAATTGCCATTAGTTCAACCCCAAAAGGCAGAAAGCAGCACAGGCCAACCTATCTGTGTCCCCACTAGGGTTATAAAAAGCTGTGGATTAATTTTTGAATGCATCTGTGAAGGGGACCAATCATGCAAGCTGGTGGACATCTGTCTAGAATAGCAGGGTCCGTCACCCACAAAGGCTCCCTTTCTCTGTAGATTCACCTCCTAACAGTGTTTGGGTTAATGTTTTGTATGCAATATCTTAACAGCAGATGTACAGCTAGACACTTTTCAAACAGATTCATCGTGATTAAGGTTCTCTACCATTTCAGCTTGCAAACCATTGCCTAAACAGAGATTCCATACAGTTCACATGCAAAATAAAAACTGTGGGTGAAAGCAGAGATGTGAAGCAAAAGAAAGGCAGTTCTGCTTTAATCCTCACCCTGGACCTAAATATGAAATAAATAATAAAGCTATGGTGAACAATGACCGAAGGTAGCACGGAAAAAATCTGTGTTAATGACTCCATTCTCCTGGGGCATGCTACCATTGAATTGCACACAGCTGAATTACTCTAGTCTGATCCAGAGTGATGACTCATGTTAGCAAACAAGTGAGCCAGAGATGCTAGTGAAGCAGAAGGGAGAGTCCATGAAATGAAATGACGGAGGGTAGGACTAAAATGACCCTGGATCTACACAGAAGCAGGGCTGAAGTTTAATTTTTGAGAGGATAAGGAAGAGGCAAGGAGCAGTGCTCTGCTCAGGTAACAGGATGTGTGTGATGGAATTTTGTGTCAGCTGCATTTCCTCTAACATGCTATCAAGGAAAAGAAAGAATTAATAACGGGCTTGCAACAAAGCATTTCCTTACCAGATGGACGAGCATTAACTGTACTAATTCACAGCAATTTTTTGTCTCCTGCCAAGTATTTTTCTCTACTTTCAGGCTCTTGAAGCCTAGTCTGGACTCCTCAACATACACCTGCAACGTAATAAAGGAGTGTGGTAAAGATAGCATTCCAAACAGAAAAGAGCTTCAACAGCAGCTTTGCCATAGTCCTCCAGTGTTTTCAGGAAGAGTGGCTTGTTTCATTATCAGTTTGAAGTAACCATGGCAGAGACAGGATGTTTGGTTTTAGAGAGCAGGCAGTAAGTTTATATTGTCAGAGCAAACACTTGCAACTCCAGATCACAACATCCCTTGTTGTTTACAGAGTGTGTTATGCCAGAATCAGATGCAAAGATGCACTTCACAGTAACAAAAGACGACAATGCCATTATCCTGCAATTGTCAACAGTGTTACAGTGCTGAAGACTTTAGTTCAATATTTGCCAAGCAGTAAAATGAGCAATGGCTGTCAATTTGTTGACCTAGATGCATCAGTTACTAGAAAAACTATACTGAGCAGGCAGCAGTTCAGTTTCAACTGCTAGGAACTCAAATCCAACCACAAAAGCAAATGCTATTGAGTTACATTCAGATTAACAAGAACACTGTTGAAATCTTGTTCTGATGTTGTCACCAGGATACAACAAGCAAGTGTCCTTATGCTGAGACACTTCCAAACTAAGCGTAACAACAATTTTGTCAGAGGCAGGCACTACTACTCTTGCAGATTGAAATTTCAAGGGAGATTCAAAACACTGTAAACAGCCTTCCTGGAAAGGAAGAAAACCTTACAAAAATGGTACCTTCATCTTAATGCAAAACGATTACTGCAGCTTCATTGACAGATGTTCTGCAAGCTTCAGGCTACATCAAATGTTGGCATAGTGGTACACTTGTACCAAACCACACTTCTGTTCAGTCATCTGTGTCTCAGTACAGCCAGAAAAGCTTCAGCTGACTATTCCTTCCAGGAAGCCTAATGAACCTGGGAAAGTGCCTGCCCTTGCCTTGCTCCAGAGGCAGATATGGGGAGGATTAGTACTCCAGTTGTGCCCAGTCCTGAGTAAGCGGCACAGGTCTTCGTCTGAAAGCAGCCTAAATGTCACTCCCTTGCATTCATTGTGATACCTCCCACCGTCAAATCACTTTGCTACTTACCTGCAGCTGCAGTCCATGGACAGGAGAATGAAAAGTCAGTAGAATGGGGTTGTGCTAGATCACAGGACAGAGTGAACAGTATAGACACACTTTTGCAAAGAAAAAGCATGAAACAACATTGAATTAAAACAAAAATCAAGCACGTTCTTCTCTGTTCAGTGCAGGCACTGATTCAGGCCTCAAAGGGCTGACAACACCCAGGCTTCATCTAAAGAGCTGATAGCCATCCCTCCCCCCTGCCACAATGAGCATGCAACTTCATGCTTGCAGGTGAAGTCTGCCAGAATCAGGACAAGATCAGCATTCATGAGAATCCCTCTTAGCCTACACCACAGGGAAAGAGTGAGACAATTTTGCAAAGTCTTAGTTTGTGAAAACTACTTTTGACAGCATCTTTATGTTTCACTTGGGAGATGCAGTAAAAATACTTTGTGCACCTCGCCCAAGGAATCGACCTCATACAGCATCCCCTGCCACTCACTCTCCTGTAACAGCGCACCGTATCACATACTGTCACTGCATGGACTCTACATGCTGGGTGTTTACTAGCTAGTAAATACACTAAAACAGGCATGACAAATTCCTAGCATATTAAAGGCAGTGTCCCACCAGTTGGCTTCATCCCATGCTTTCTTAAGACAATGCACATATGTCACAGAGATTCCTCTCCAGCTTATCCAAGCTCTAAGAAAGCTTTTCTTTATGTTTTAAATGAGGCCTTGGATGCTAAGATACCATTCTGCTTTCTTAAGTAATGTCACAAGACTTCTGGTTTGGCCACACAGTTACTCTTTACAAATGAAAGGGAAAGTCCGTGCTTCTGCTTGGGACAAGTGGCAAAAACACTGCTATATACCCCCTGCCCACCCCCCCTTTCCTCTATTCTTTATTAAAAAAATAAAAAAATCAGGAACTTAGTTCAGTCACTCTGGGAACCCAGCCTTTATGTACTGTTTACCAAAAGGATGAACTGTGGAAAGGGGTGAGGGGCAAATGTGTGCATTAGGTCTCACCTGCTGATTCTCGGGAGTCATGAATATTCCTATAATCCCCGTCTCTTAGCCCAACAAGCTACAAGTCTTTTCATCACAAAACTCAATTTCAGTGAGGATCTGGGAGTTGTTTTAAGCTTCAGCAAGTGGTATAATATTCCCTTGTTTCCACATGAAAACAGTCTCTTGCCACCAACCAGTCTCCAATGCTGCTTCTGTATTCCTCTTTATTAATAGCATTTGTCCTTCAGACTAGCTTATACACTTACATAAATTTTGTTCTGGTCTGTGCATAGACCAGACAGCAAGTTACAATTTCTGAGGTAGCATGTTTCTTTTCATTGCGTACATATGTATTCATAGTATATATGTTGAGATATAGGTATATTCACAAAGTATGTGCTACATGCCTGTAGCTAAAACCAAAATGCCAGAAACTAAACTGGAAAGGGATGTGAGCAGTAGCATGAATTATACTGTATATATATTTTTAAGCCAGGTGGCTCTACTGTGAAAATCTAATCTAACCTTCAACACGTCACAAGCCAGAGAATGTCACCTGGTGTGAGAGTAATCTACATGCCAATAGGGCAGAGGAGGACGGGGAAGAAAGCTGTGCTGGCAGGAAAAGCAAACAGGGTGTGTAAACACATGTAACAAACCGGTGTACAGAGATAAACCTTCACAAGATAACCTATTGCTAGCTGCACTTCCATAAGCCTTGTTGAATTCTAATTTTCAGTCACTGGGCAATAGAAAATTATCTTCTTTTATTGAAAAGGGAAATGTTATCTTCTCCAGCTGAAGGGATGGACCATGCATAAACTGACAGGAGGTTAAAAAAGGCTTTTTTAAATGGGAAGCTCTTACTCTCCTTATGGAAATAGTATCCAGTGGCAAGCAGCAAAACAAACATTTAATAGCTTACAAAAAGCTTCCTCGCAAGAAGATCCAATTGATCAGAGCTGCTAGATAAAAGTCAATACAAAAATTAGTCTTTTGTCCACTGGTTAGAGCAGAGGCATTACATGATAAGAACAAAAGGGATGGCCTTCCTGGTTACTGGTGGAGGATCATTTTTAAATTTAAGGGCTGTATACAGTCAATATTCATGCTGGCCTTGCTTGTGAGAAAGCAGACAAGGGCTCACACAAAGCTACATATCATCAGCACTGGAGCCCTGTGAAAGTATAAACTCCTTTAGCAACTGGGCAAGTGGGGCAGCGAAGCTATTCTATTTGGCTGAAATATTTAGTCTGTAATTAGCCCTAAACTACAAAGATGATTTGTACACGCAAATAGCTTTCAGGTTAGGTGGTTTTGAGATTACAACTGTTAGATAACCTAATCTTCCACGAGACACATAAACATGCCACAGAGGTGTCACAAATGAAGCATGAGCAAAGAGTTTGTTTTGGGGATGCCCCGAATCTGTGCAGGATGTGGAATTCTGCTTTTCAAGCGTAACACTATTTGTATCATAAAATGCCATTATGACATTTTTCCCACCTCATGTTTTGCTGCTGGTCACATTCCTCTATTCTTCCTTCTACAAAAAGTATCTTCAAGGAGGCACAGTGCTGGAAAATCTGGTATTAAAAGAATCACTGCTCCTAAAATTCAGTCATGGTATGTGGGAAACCATTGCTTTCCTCACCATCAAACACACGATCCAAGATCAATCCCTAAACAAACCAACATGACTCTTCAAACCTAAGAACTACTCTGCCAATTTCAGACATTGGTCCGACATACCCCTTTGCAAACCATTGTTCGGTGTACGCTATACTCAGCTTTTCTCTCAGCTTCAACAACTTCTTCCCAACTAAAACAGGTTAACACTGGGCTGTTCAAAACTTGTTCTTTGTTCGCTTCTTGCATGCTCTTAAGACAGATGTTTCAAGGCATAAAACAGGATATAAACACATGCACACTGAAAAAAAAATGTGTCCAGGTGTTTAAGCAATGCCAAATGTTAAAGGATTCCAATTCACTGCTTTCTCCTTTAATGTGGCAATTCCAAGGGACCAAGCGTGTCAGGACATGCACCCAGAACACTTTCCGCTCGGGTGAGTTCAGACAAGGTCTGCATTAACTCCCCAACCTGCAAGAAAATTATTTGAAACAAAAGGTTCAGATATGTCCCCTTCCCTCCAACAAGCCTGGAAACAAATGGTACAGGAATGAGGTCAGAAAGGAATCATCCGCCTACCATACCGCTGAATTCATTTACCTACCTCAGAGCCCATTCAAGGGAAGGGGTGGGATGGTGAACAAGGGATGATATAAAGCAGAATGAAGCTCTGGGGTCGCTTGCTACATTACAAGATTTGACAGGCCTTTGCCAGCCTTCAGCTTCTTTGTGTCTTTCACATAATAGAGAAACACAAACTGAGCAGCCTGTGATCTGGGGGTTGCACTATTAGACGGAGCAAACCCTTTGCAAATGCTAATAGTATTGTAGCATCCTGTCAGGCAGCAACACAAAAAAGGATGTTGATTTTCACATGAACCAGAACAGACTCATTGTACGGAAGGTTGCAATGAATGTTCCATCTCTAAACATCAAAAGTCATAGGCAATTGGCTTGTGGAGATGAAGCAAAACACTGCTACGAATGCTCTTAAACATACAGGGCATACTGTTAGCTTAACACCTGTTTCGTACGGCTAGCAGAGAACACTTTCTTGAAATGGAAGTGAAAATGACCTCTGGTTATTTTTGCAGTGAAATCATTTCTAGAGCTAAAGAGGCTTATATTATCTACTATATTCTATTCTATCTAATGTATTTTAGCTATTTCTGTTACAAAACTTCTACAAAACACCCTTCTAATTCAAACTTCACATACTTACCTGCGTTAGGAATGGTTTAATCCAAGATGTTAATAAACGCACCACTCTGATTAACCTTCAAGAGGCTCATTGTCATTCTTTGGGTGAAAAACTTGAACAAAGCACATCTTGTTGGTTGTCACTACCAAGGATAGTACAAAAATCCATTTTTGAGTCAGAAAGTGACATCAACACACAGATTAAGATGCATTGCTCCTGAGACTATCTTACAACCTACAGACTTTCAGCAGCAGCAGCAACAAACAACCTTCTATCAGTATTCTGCAACACAAACACAAACCATTTGTAGCTATGCACAGTAAACAACTTTCAGCAGAAATGACTAGAAATAATTCTGGAATTGGCTCTAGAACCACACCAATACAGCCAATTCCAGAATAAATCCCACAGCCAGTAGCAGGCTCGTTTCTGGATTCAGCTCAAGAACCATGTCTGGAACCCCACCGAGAGTTGATTTAGAAACGCTGCTACAAGAGCTGCCAGACTCAACTCAGCCTGCTTACCAGAATCACTTCTAGAGACACTTTCGGAAACGTTCCCCAAATAACTTCCAATGCCAACTCATGAAGCTTGCCCAGAGTCAATTCCATAAATGTTTCTCAAACAGTTTCGGAAGTTGACTGTGGAGTTGTTTGAAGAACATTCCAGAAGTACTGTCAAGTACTATTTCTTGAATCACTTCTACAGCCAAACTAAAATCGCACCCATAATGTTTAGCATTTGTCTACAGAATGACAGCTTGGATATTTTTACTTTCTGATGTGCTACAGCACAGAGGTGATGGCAGATGTCAACAAGATTCACGTACACAGAAATCAGTGTGTTTTCCATTCCAGCACACAATGCAAGCAATCGTTACAACCTCTGTATCCTTTCAGCTTCTTCTCTTTGTTTCTGTATATATATGTATTTTATACTAAAAAATTCTTGACCACAGACTTGTTCCATAAAAAAAACTATGTGATAAACAGTATACAGACAATATAGCAGTTTTGACAAACCACAGCTTTAAGAATTATCTGACTACATAAAACACATCTTGCAAGGGCTTTACAAAGCATTTTGTTTATCTTACCAAATAAAAACTAGCAAGTGGTTGATTGTGGTCTGTAAAGATTTCTGCAAGGGAAGATGGATTACTGAACTAATTACAAAATAGAACAAGATCCAATAGGTCTAAACTAAAATAAAAAAGTACCTTGGAGATGGTAAGTCACTGCAAGGGCATCCTATCAAGGAAAGTGACAGAATCATTCAAGAGTTAAGATCGCTCAAAATCTTTATGTCAAGATGAAAGTATTTTTTTCTTTAAGCCAACTATTAAGCTCTATAGAAAAATAAATATATTTCCATTGTGCAGGTGATCAGACAGTGTTCATAAAAGGTCTTCTAGCCTGGAAATCAAGTTCTAGAGTCATGACTATACATGAGACAGCAATAACTGGAAAAGCAATAGTTCATGCTACCAGGGTAGTTTGCATCAGAGTTTTAGTCAAACCTCTACTTTCTCTCCAGGCTCTGGAAATGTGCAGGTTTCTACTTCTCAGTCGATGGAGTTCTCTGGAGACAGTGGAGCTGCATCCTGAGGAAGTGAAAACAAAAGGAAAATACAGGAAGCTAGTTTATTAGCTGCTGTTTTTTTTTCAGATAGCCATACATGCTAAGTTCTTGTGAGGTACCCCACTATCTGAGTAATCTTCATCAATGTACATCCCTTCTATGCGAGGAAGCATGATTGGAACATTTCCTAAAGCACCTCAAAAAACACAAACACACTCCAAATGTCAAAGAAAATTTCTGCTGCAACTCTGCAAAAATGCAGAGAGATCATCACAGACTGAGTTCACAGACTGGCAACACCTTCTCTGACAAAAGTATCCCATGAACATCTCTAGGACCAAATTCCACCAAGAAGGGAGAGTTTTAAATGACTCAAGGGGCCCTGGGTCAGACTTCTAGATCCCATATTTCAACATTTCTCAACTGAAGTGATGAAGTCTCTTATGCCCTTTTAATATAACTGTTGGATTTACTAAATTTTAAGATACATGAAAATTAAATCCTCTAAACCTTAGCTCTGGGAATACAAGATCAGAACTCAGTTTAGGTTCAAAACATACTGTTAGAAAACCGATTAAAATATCCTTAATGTTGAAATAGAACATACTGGTATGTTTGGAATAACAGAGTTTTGATTGACATTTTCACCCTAACTTAACTGCACTTTCCAAATTTTTCATCTGCCTCATGGTCATGACTCATGGTAACCTAGGATGAGGTTACTAGAAACCACTAAGAAAGAATAATTCTGTTAACACTTGAAAAAGCACCATTTGTGCCCTTTTCATGAAGAAATGACAGAAAAAAAAGGCCATTAATGTTTAAATGTTGGTTCATAAACTCAGTTTATAGAAAACTGAAATATCTTACCATATCTACATGATATAAGCAACACGCTTTGGAAATGAAATATTCATTTATGTAATAATGATATCTGTACTTGTTGATGCCTCCCTGCCAAATCTTAGAAAACCACAAAAATTACAGATTAGTCTTTGCTACTTGTAACAGACAAATTACTGTATGTAGAATATGATGGTAGTTTATGTAATACAGAAAAATATCCTGAATTTGAAAAATACACAAGAAAATTTTTTGTAGCTTTAGTGGAAAATAATCTGACATGTTAATTTTTCTAGTTTCAAAACTGGTTTGTGTGGCTACAATGATTTTGCAAGACACAAAGTCTGGAATGACTTACACTTCTCTGTATCACATGAATCTTAAAAGACAGTTCAAAGCATTGTTTTTGCTATCTAAAAATGTGTATAACAGCACATCCTTCCCATGTTGCTTAACATGCTTACAGCAAACTATTGAGATACTCCTTACAAGGAGTAATTTTAAAATGTCTCACTAATATTACTTATCAAGCCTATTTTTACCTTTGTTAATTGATGCTAACTTACTAGATTTAAGCATAATTTACCATAACGTTTTATTTCCTCTAACCTTGATATAAAGTCCTATAAAAACAGCCTCAAATTACCTCCTCCTTATTTGTCAAGATCACTTTTGGTTAATTGAATCTAATCATGAAATCAAATTATGGCAGACTTATAATTCTTTCCTGATCCTGATAAGCATGTCTGCAATTTAAGCTTTGCAGAGCAAATATGCAGCACCTTCAATACCACAGTTTTACAGTGAGTATTTTTGCAATCGATTTTGTAGTATTCTTCTTCATCTGGAAAAAAAAAAAAAAAAAAAAAAGAAATCCTGAATTCATGCATGGGTTGGTAAACTAACTACTCTATAATTCTCAAATCCATTGTCCCATTAACTATGTTTAAATTCCAGAGAGATAAGATTTTGACTGGCCCATGATGGTTTTTCGTAAGACATTTTTTTCTAAATGCTATTATGTAAATGGTAAGGTAATCATTAATTCATATAGTGAAAGATAACACTGTAAAATTACTGCTAACTTGGTGCTAACACAGCATTTCCAAATCAGACTTTTTAGTATCATTAACATTTCACTTTTTCACAGTTTAACAAATGAGAAAAAGAAGGCCAAAGTGACTTCTAAATTTAGGTGCAATAGCACTGTGTTCAAAACCCACATTTTATTTTTCCTTCAGTTACATTTTTATTCAATAAATACCTAGTTTTCATGGAATACATCATGCTAAGCCTTAGATGAGCAGCACAGAGAAGTCAGAACCAAAACTATAGGAACATCACACTGAAAGAGATGAATGCTGGACCACTGGATGCAACATTTTGCAACATTTACATTACACAGAAGTTTCAAACAGTGATCTCTTGAAGAAAATGCCAAAGTATTTTTTTCNCACAAATTTTTTTTTTTTTTTCCTTTTTTTTTTTTTTTTTTTTTTTTTACAAAGAGGAATTTAACACAAGTACAGACATTTCTCTTGCTATACAGCCTATGGAATCTGTCTTCAGAATTGTGCAAACGTACGTTTCTAAAGTTATTGTCAGAGAATGATGATACAAGCCTTTTTTTCATTTTTCTATCCTTAAAAACTCATTTTCAGAAAGCAGTTTTAAACAAAAACAAAAAAAAATCCCCAAACATAGTTAGATCACCTTGAAATATGTAACCTTTCAACAACATTTATGAATAGCTCTATATTAATTTTTTGTAGAAGGGACTAAACATTTTATTGTCCAAATATTTAGGGAACATCTTCCCAAAATTTCTATGGTTTTCACCGAGAGCAAATAGAAACAGTATCTGTTGTAAAATATTCAGGCTCCTCTCTTTTAATTGCCAAAAGTTCAATATCAATAGCCTTTTCAAAAGAAGAAAATAAACCTATGTCAATTTTTCAACCTTCATAATCAGACAACTGCAAAACAAACTGTTTTAAGCCTAATATCTTCTTCCACAGAAGCATTCAGAAGTGTATCCAGATCATTTGTTGCAAAGTGTGGGCAGAAAAATACAGTGGCAGGCGATTAATCACCAGACACCTTTGATACAGGGCCTATATCATGCTTAAATTTGTCAGAAGTGATATTTCCATGGCAAAACTAAAACACAATAAAAGAAAGACTATATTTACTGACTATTTGTACTGTATCGAGTGATAGAAACCAAGTGGGTATGGAGGGACCTGGTGCATAAAATTAATATAAAAGCGATTTTGGTCTTACAGTAGCTATTAGAAAAATGAAAATAATTACATTTTTGCTTTTTTAGTTAAGGAGGTTGGACAAGTTGGAATTGTATGGAGTATCTTTCTACATTTTACATGTAATCCATTTACTTTGTACCTATGGGGAAGAGAAGAGTTAAAAAGGAAATCAAAGTCTGTGCAATCCCAGAAATGAAATGTAATCGGCTATGATTCAGAGTAACAACATGTATTAGGAAAGAACTGGTAAAAGGAGCAGCTGCTGACATTATTTCCTGAGCCAAACCTTTTAAGGTGTCAGTGAATAGCAGTCTGTACTTTCACTTGAAAGCACTAGAAGAATTCCTTGGATGATGTCTCTCAGAAGTTTAGGAGTTCAACAAAATCCACAACTTCCTCTCAAGATCTCAATACCATGCTTTAAAATCTGTACCAGAGTGATCAGAGACTGTTTCAACACACAGCATAACAAGTAGAAATGGCATGACTTAGAAGGGTGTTTTAATGTACATACAAATACTAAAACTTTATGTCAAACTTTCAGGATCATTTGCAGGCAAGAAACCAACAACAGATAAAATCACTTTCTCAATCTGATCCAGCTCCACCGTACAAGACAGATGCCAAAAACGAAAGCATTTTTTCCTATCAGGAAAAAAAAAACTTAAATGTACAACTTCAGCAAGCTCCCAAGCTATCTCACTGAGACACAAATCAGATTCTTCTGTCACATACATGTAGCTTCAAAAATTAAAAAAGCAGGTGGATTTTAATTGAATTTCTCAATCCCATGAGACATCATTTTCTTTCTCCTCCAACATTTCAGGATGCTCCCCAAAAGACAGGAAACAGAATGGGTCACAAAAGCCATTTTTTTCAGTCATCTTTGTGCAAGGTATCCTGGAAAAGGCTGCATTCTTGTGTACAGTTGCTTCTGAAACAGAAAGGAGATTATTTTGAAATGTGTGCAAATATTTTTGAGAATTAATACTGAAGAACAGAATATACAGTGCCTATAAGGAAAAGATTTCAAAATGCTTTACAGACAATAAAATTGCTTCCTTATTTTTCATTCGAGCTAGTTACAGTCTCTTTCTCTTAACACAGATAAAAACAATGAACTGAGAGTAACCAAATAGCTTGAAGTGTTTCACAATATCCGAGTAACTAACCATTAATTGTATTTCTACTAAGTTTCATATCCACTTGTAGCATAAAAGCTGAAAGCATAGTTTTGCAGATTAGAAGCGAGAAGCAGCAGTAGCCAGGCACTAGAACAAAATAAAAGGAATCTTCACAAAATCTGTATGAAAACATGTGCATCTAAGAGACATGAATAATTATTTTACACTGAACAATGAGAAAATTGTAAGAACTCTTATGATCTAAACATGATTACCTGCTTGAACAATCTATTTTTCTTGATGGAGGGCTTCTATGAAAGCTTCAAGTTTTTCCTGGATTTCCCGAACTTTTTCTGGAGGAATTAAAAAGATCCTTGTTTAAATACCTAGCTACTTACAGTTTTCCACATCAGACAAAATGAAACTGTCCCCTTTGAAGAACTTCTATAAATACGTTTCATGACTATCATGTTAATAATCCCAAAATTTACCAAAGAAATCCCTTATTATCCTTTAAGTAACGTCTCCTAACCTATCTTTTAACCAAATATCCTTATTCTCTACAGCAAGTGTCACAAAACACCACAAATCCTTCTAAAAAAGAGTTAAAAACTAGTGACCTTTCAGCTGGCAGAATTTCAGGGAACCAAACATCAGTATTCAACACTCCTATATAAAAAGGCATATGCAATATTAACAATGTTTAATGCTTACACATTATTCCTTGCATTTCAGTAGTAACCAGATGGATGTGGGCAGAACCTTATTTTATACAAACACTAAAGCTGGGAGCATATTTCTTAAAAAAAAGACTGGAACACAACTGCAAATAGTTACTACAAATAAAAAGGCAACACTGATTGTGAAAAATACAGGATTTTAGGCATTTTTTCCACTCTTTTCTCACATCCATACAACACTGGTCATCATACATAAATCTGATTTATTAAACAGCTTATGAAGCAAGGTTTAGAACCTAGCTGGAATCCAAACCCTGCAAGACTTCCTCCTACTCTCTCACCACATCCTCATTGAAGCTCCTTCTGTGTGTGATTATAACCATGAAAAAAGCACACTTCAGAAATATGAGGGGAGAGGGGGAATGCAATAGGACAGACTGCTCCCCCCCCTCCCAAGATAAAAAATACTATTGGATTAAAGCTATACGCTCCCTTGCATGAGATACAAGGTTTGATCTTTTCCCTTTTTTTAAAATCTATTTTCTATTAATGTTTTCTTCTCTTTACCAATACCATGTGTTACAAACTTGCTTTGCTGAGCTGAAATAACAGCAAAACGGAAAGAAAAATGCAGCTATCATCCTTAAATGGGATACATAAGCATTAGGGGGAAAAAAAATAGGCCCTCAAACAGGAATGCTATAAGAATGTAGCCAAGGGAACTCAAAGTTTCATCTAGTAACAAAGTGACAATCCCACAGATGATTATGAAACCATTTTAGAGTAGGAATAATAGCAAAACACAACAAAATCCCACAGTCCTGTCCGAGCAGAAGTAGAGAATTTTAGTTAGCATTTGAAATAAAATATGTAAAATAGACTGCATGGGAATGAAGAAATCTCTAACTTATATTTTTATCATGCAATTTTTAGGTGATGAAGGGCAAATCACTTATACTTTCAACACTTTAGCATCCCCTTCCCTAGCAGTGCTCATCTACCAATGCTGAGGCACAGGGAGGCTGAATCACACTCTGGGTCCTAAGGAAAACACCAAAGAACTTTCCATAGTTTCAGCTGCCTTCATTTTTTAAACTATTTTGATATTAAATGAAGGTTACAGTCAGTATGAGGGTGAAAGTCATATTTTTGGAAGTTATGGAACAACAGTAACTGATTTTTACCAGAAAAAAAGCCTTGATTCAGTTCAGCAGAGATAATCTTTGAATGTTGCCAATGGGTGAAGAAAAAAAAAAAAAGAATTCACATGATCACTTCTCCTTATTTAGTAGGTTTGAAGTGTTTCTTTACTATCTTCCTTTTTTTTTTT
>VXAA01000162.1:112074-162855 GCA_013399115.1 Anseranas semipalmata | reverse complement strand
TTTTTTTTTTTTTTTGCATGTCAGTATGTAAACCTCTTGTGTAACGAAAACAATAATACTTTGGCATTTATTTATGCAGCTGCTTAGCACAGCTTCCAATACTGATGCTCTGTGTATGTTTACGAAATTAACATTTGAAAAAATGTCCTATTACCTGGGACAAAGTTAACACGTTATTGGGAATTATTAATCCTGTATCTCCCTCTCCAAAACGAGCAGCAGTTGCCAGTGATAACTGGAGACTAGATCTCATTGCTTAGAAGGTCTCCTCATGTTGTGCTCTTAATAGCTTTGTTTTTGTAGTGGATATATATATTTATATAGTTACTATAAGTTTATATATAAATTGGTACATTTTCCCCCAAATATACTTTTCATATTGATCAAGCCATTAGATTCGGTGAAAGCAGGCAGACTTCGCAGTATTAAATGCAAATATTTTCCCTTCTCAACCCCTTGCTAATGAAATATTCAAGTCTTGAAAATTAATAGCATCAGCAAAAATCCGTAATTATTATTTCACCCTTAAAAAAGTTTGTGCCAACAAAAGCTATTTTAATTTTCTGATTAGGGCATATTAAAATAACAGGATAGCAAATATTTATTCCACCAGAATGTACTGAATCAGCTGTGTTTGCTCAGAGAACAGACACACTAAAATTGCCTCCATATTATGAGCACTTTATTAGTTCTTATACTTGGACTGAATTGAAATGATTGCTTAACGGTAATAATTATGAGGTCTTGAGGTAATTTAATACTTTGAAAAAACACGCTAGCTATTCTTAAGAAAGAACAGTTACAATGACTGCCAAATAGCTGCAATTACTCATGCTATGCCTCCTGTTCCTAGCAGTAGTAAAGCCTCCTGCGGCAGCAGACACCAGCCAACCTGTAAGGTTTTCCCACAAGTCCACTCTGTAGCATAGAGAAACAGTACGCTAAATGAACTTACTTTTTAAATAAGGAAATAGCAGAGTTATGTATTGACACTACACACATCTTAATAATCCAGTAAATATAAATGCTTGGCCAGACAAGTGCAGGATCTGCAATTCTGGGATAGTTGCCAGTAGGTTCCGCAGCACTATGTGGCATTGCATTTGTCACAAAAATTGTTACGGTTCAACAGTCAGATGTTACCTGCCTTTATTTGAGGAAGTTTTTGGACACAATTCTCTTCTCTGTGAAATACAGAAGCTGTGTACCCAGATTTGCAGGGTTATCATTGACACCTTGATCAAAATATTACTGACTTAAACCTTCCTCAAAACAAAATGTGCTTTAATTTACAAGCGTATGAACACGTCAAACCCAGAATATCACTTGGGTTTCAGATAGGAACACTTACTACATAAGGAAATTAAGAGACAGACTAAGTGACATGTTGCCCTTCCTATGTATTGCAATTCTGTGTTTTTCCGTTTAGAAGTAAATCTTGGATTAAAAGCATTCAGCTTGCTTGCAGATGATTTCTGTACCATGTTAAACTACCCTAGCACTGTTATGCAATGCTCCAATATCACAGAAGGCTCTGAAGTACTACAGACTTATTATATGGCACCTCAGAAGTTTAAATATGTACTATTGCTTAATATTACATATAGTTCCTAGAAAGAGCAGTGTCTTCGACAGTTTTAACACAGAGTTGAAGTTACAAATATGTAATTCTTAAATGGTGATCAAAAATCAAATGGTATCAATGAAGAGTAACTGTAACTGAACCCTTGTTTCCATCTTCAGAACAGTCAAATTCACAGGCTTAGGAGCAATGAATGGCTATTCTACTTCCCATTTACCCTGTGTTTACCTAAAAGATAAGCTGGTTCATACATCAGCTCATTATGCCTCTTGATCTGGTCATGAATATTCCCATAATCCTCCCTCCATATCCCATAAGACTTCACTGGCAGAATGAGGAAATTCTTTATTCGGATGTCTTGAGATCCTCATTCATGCTCAGTCTATCCTTATCTCCATATGAAATGATATTGCTACCCACTCTTTTCTTTTCATTAATCCTGTGATACTAGATCTAAAAGGCACAAACCCAGACTAATTGATCTGTAATTAGGATTTGGATACGCTTTGAACACACACACACACACACACACACACACACAAAGTTTGCTTTTCCTAATATAATAAGCTGTTCAGAAGATACCCCCTCAAATATTCATTCTTACTAGGACTGCTTGCTCACTGATGGCAGCCCATTATAACTAAGATTATCTACCAATTCACAGTACAGAGGCTACAGAATCACTACTAAACTGAAACAACTAAAATAAAGCATCTATCAAACAAAACTCCCGAGGTAAAGCCAAATAATCTCAAAATAGTGTTAAACATATTATAAAGGTAGAGCATGTTATTGACTTATTTCAACAATGCTTTAAGTATCAAGAAAAAGGTTCCTAGATATTTTCCAACTGCATTAATTGGTTTTATAAAAGATGTGGCCTCTCTCCAAAAAATTGTTCCTGCTTATGCTTCTAAAGATAAATGAATTTTTAGACATTGAAATCACACATTTTTACATGTAAATAAGCAATAGATTTAGCACAGAATTTTAAAGATAATCATGTCTCTCTGTACCTCAGCTTGGAGAAAATTGCATGAGTATTTTACTATATGAAGCAAATTAAAAAGCTTCCCTTTCCCCTGTTTACAAGTTTGTCCATATGGCATCAATTTTCAGTTGCACCATCAAGAAAAATTGTAAACTCTTTCTGGACAGAGAACCATCTTTATTTTGTACTTCGATGAAGCATGTAGAATGAAAAAGCATGATAAAATTTGTTAATACCTCATTATAAATCCTCCTGTTCTACATTAAAGTGATTTCTACCTCCGACTAATGTTTACTTGGCTTTGATATTTGTAAGCTCATAGTTCTTCCTTTTGCACTGGATTTTGCTTAGATTTTAGCCCCCTTCTCTGTTTTTATTTATTTATTTTAAAACTTCATTTCTTCATCCCTTTGTTGCCTAGAAACATTGTCACTGCTTGCTGTGCTACTTCTGTGTTATGGTTAATTAAACATAGAGGCAAAAATGTTGAATTTACTGCTGTGAATGCATCATCTTTCCTCTAGCAAAAAGAAAAGCCCAATCTGTAGTCAGATTTCACCAGAATGCCCAGAAGCACACTATTAAAAACTGGAAATGTTGATCCACAGTTTCCTATTGAAAGCTGAATTTTAGCTTAGGGCTACCTAAGACACAGACCCCATACTTGTACTCAACCCCCTACGAACAGCCAGGTGGAGAACTGAAAAAGAAAAACCTCCCTGAAGTTCATCCATTTGCACCACATTCCTGAATTTTCTAAAGGCCATGCAAAAGCTAGACTTCTCGTTGAAATAGTATGAGGCAGCATGCTAAAAGCCACTCCAAATAATGTCCCAAAAACAGACTTTCAACCCACAGTTACAAGACCTGCATCAACATGCTTTCTCTTGTCTCACACAACCGCAGACCAACAGCTACTATAATTCACTGATCATTGCAGGGTCATGTCCTGCTGAAATTTAGAAAATCCTTTGAAACTACCCATCACATTTTTTGCCAGTTTCCTCTTGTTCACATACCATATTTTCCTCTGGATGAGGACAAGAAGAAAGCTAAAATTTTAAGAGGAAAAAAGGCAAAACCACCCAGGCTGCCCTTAAAGAGGCAGAACATCATTTATCAGCTGCAAAGACAGATTTATAAGTAGAGGGCCCCCTCCGTTCCTTTAAGGCTGCAAAACAGATGGGAAGTGAATGGACAGTCAAAGGGTCAAGAAAACACACGGGAGGTGCTGCTTGTCTGCTGTATGTATGTTCCCAGCATAAGAAAGAGGTCAAGATTGTAACTGCATGGCTGGGTGCTGGAAAGGCCTTTTCTTTAAGCTGTTACAAAGACAAACGCTGTTCCTCATCCTGCTGTCAAACTGTTATAAATATTGGTTTGTCAAGAGATTTTCAGCATCTACTTTTTTTTTTTTTTTAAAAGGCTGAGCAGGAGGATGAATCACGTGAATGATTCTTAAACAATTAGCTCATTAGTGTAATAAAAGCACTGCAGAAGTCTGCAAAGTTTAAATGGAATTTATAATACTTCATGTAGTAAATCATGAATCATTAAAAATATACAGCCTTTAAAATGCAAGCTTGCAGAAAACAGCTAGCATACTCTTCAGTTACTAGTAGTTAGACAGAATGAAGATGCTAACTGATGCTTCCCTTTATTATGACAATGTTTCTTATACCTTTTGCAATCTGTAATAAGAGTTGGATTTACAGCCAGTTTAATTGAATTCTTCCTATAAATTCTGATTTCAAAATATGCTTACAGGAATGGGATAATCCCGACACAAAAACTTTCTAAATACATTTATAAATCAGGCTTCCCCTCTCAGGCATATATCCACCATTATATTCAGAGTTACTGATGACTTTTCTACTTTCCTTAAATCCCTTTGCAACCCCGAGACAACAGGCATTTTAATCTGTACAATATCTACAATCAGTGTACTCTGGTTGTCAGTCCCAGAAAGACGATGGTGAGGACAGAGACATACTCTAACTATCCAAGCGCATCAGGTGAGATGTTTTCATCATAAAGACAATATTTCAGTGTCCCCTCAGAAATATTTATTTTAAACCCTAGAACAAGAGAAGGCACTAGTCATATTCTTTCAATACCACTGTAAAGATCTCCACAGGTCACTCAGAATCTAAGTTTCACACATATGACTTCATCTGCAACTGACCTGGTTGAAAATCTCCTTTAGCATGGCATTAACAGGAAAAATGTCAGAGAAACTGTTTCCTTCAAAGACATATAGAGTGAAAATCTTTCTTTTCCCCCTTTACAGGTGAATCTGCCTCTAAAACAAGAAAAGATCATCTAGATTGTATATTTAGCCTGTTCTCAGAACATACTAAAATCTTAGTCTTTAATCATTTTAGACAGAAAAAAACCAAACTAAAAATCAAAGCCGCCATCACTGAAGCTGCTTCTATTGCAAGTATTAATATCATATTCTCCCTGCATATTGTGTCTGAGCAAAGCTATCAGCTACCTGTATAAAAGAGTGTCACTTTTGTTTCAGACTAAAGAGAACCAGGCAGCGGTAGAAGATAACTTAATCTGAAAACACTTCAGCTATTTTTACAAGGTATTGAGCTTTGCCACATTATTTTAGCATTACTAATACTGCTTTTTAGCACCAGAAACAGGAACTGTGCATTGTGCTGGTGAAACTGTAGGTTACTAATCAATCAATGTCTTGACCTATAGCTGCCCCAGATTCACAAGTGAGACCTTTGCAGCTTAATGAAATGGCTTTGGCAACACATTTCCCTGCTCCTCAGCCCAACAGAACAGAAGCTCACTGTATTTCTTGGAGCGGTCCCCAGGCTCTCCAGACTGGCAAGCATGAAGTCCTTCTGTCCCTGGCAGGGCAGGAACACAGGAGAACTGAGGTACGTGCCTGAAGCAGAAGTGACAACTACGCAGACTTGCGGCTTCACACAAGATAAGTTTTTTTTTTACAGGTTATTACACAAGTCCCACTTGTCTACAGAAAAGAAACTAAGTTTTACCAAAGCAAAACATGAGGTCACAGACTAGTATACATTTCTATACTGTCATTGAGGTTAGCTTAATGTGCAAGTGCAGCTTAATAAAGATTAATAATCAAGTTTATGAGAGTCATGATGTCTGCAATAGCAAGGTAGGACTTGGGCTCCTTCCAGTCCTCTGTCTCTACCTTAGATTTTTAATTAAAACTGTTCTAATAACTCAATCTTTCAACAGAATTTAGTTTTGCTGCTTACTGGACAGCTAGAAGGAGCTTAATAGTGGAATGACAAGGAAACCTCATAAAACAGACTCTCATCTTGAATCAGACTTACAGACAGTTTTCATTTCAAAATCAAAAATTTTAACCTAGAACGAATCAGAACATGATGATACTCATTATTTTGGGTAGAAATGGCAAAAAGTAGAAAATAAAGGCAAACCAGAAATATTACCCAATGATTCATCCAGTGATGCAGAATAATTTACTTTTTTTCTAACTGGTGTGGAAAAGACACATAAAGATATAAGTTATTTATGTAAAGGCTACTGTACCCTTGGAGCTATGAAACTGTAAGGAGACTTTAACAGTATAAATTACTGATATATGTTGGTTCTTCACCCAAAATAAAATGTACTCAGTAGTTAGCTAAATAATGATCTAACACACTATCACGAATATTTACATGAAACTAAAATATAATGTCAGAAAATTAGATTGTGATATATTTTTAGTTCAGAATAATAATGTTTCTGACTATCAAAAATGAAGTTTAAGTCCTCATGTTCTGAGGAAAAGCAGATAGATTGTTCTGTTATTTTCTTAGTTTATTATCATTAATAGCTGAAAATATATATATTTTTAATTATTTTTTAATTTTTGTATACCTTTCCACATTATAAGTGAAGTAGAATCCACTACAATATTAAAAATGTGCAACACCCATTACACTTCAGGTTCTGGAATGTGAACACTCCACAGTTCCACACTAGTTCTAAACAAATACCTACAGTGGTTAGTTTAAAATTTTGCATTTACACAAGTAGCGATCTCTCCATGATAAGTACTTGCTTAAAACTCGATTAGTAGCTACCCTCAAACAACCAGTACTAAAAAGAAAATAGCATCCAATTTGATGTTTTGATCCTTGCATCATTAAGGGCATTTTAGGAAAAAATTAAATTTGACATACAACAACAAAATGACCCTCAAGTACAAGAGATGTGGGTCTAGGCATAGGTCTAGATTAACAGGCATTAAATATGTTATTACTCACGTAGCAGTTTTTCATTATTTTTCAATGTCGACGTTAAGTGATAGACTTCGCTTAGTCAGTGACAAATGTGCTGAACTTTGTAAAGATCCATTCTAGAACCTGGACACCAACGCCTAACTCTTCATCAATAACTTTAAGAAATCATAGCAGACACGCTTTGGTCATCTGGGATTCTTAAGTTAAGTAAACCATCACTCCATCACAGGAGGTTTGCAAGTGATGGATGTTCTCCCTTGAGGATTACTTCCCTCTCTGAGAAGATGCAGCTTTTTAAAGCACTTTCTGCCATGATACAAAGCAGGAACTACCTTATCTGCACTTTGACAGAGACCATCCTACGCATTCTTCTGGTTTTAATTCATCAGTTTTGTGCAGCTGCCCCAGAACTCAAAGGAAAAAAAGAGCTTAAATAGTCAGCCAGGGCCTTTCATATCAAAGCACACTTAGGTTAATTTCATAAACTCTCTACGTGGAATTAAAATCAATAATCATGCAAAAACTATTGATTTGCATTCTATCGTAGTAACGGCAAGTTAGCAAATCTACTAAAAATTACAGGATGCATTTTAGTCTCATGTTGTTGACTTGCTCCTATTCAAAGGTAGTGGAAATAGAAGACACAAATGCACCGACTGATTCCAAGCACGTTGCCCCCGACTTTCTGCATCATGGAGCACCAGGTCCTCCACAGAGCTCAGATGGAGCACGGGAGTCATGCTGCCACCTGCACGCTGCTGACAACAGTAAAAGCTTGAACTCATTAGACACATATGGCCCACACGAGCACTTTGACTGATTGAGATGCGGGCAGAAATGAATGCGTTCTAAGTGACAATCAGCCTTCAAAAAGATGCAGGCCATATTAACATCCTGGTGGGAGCTGCTGGTAGGGGATTGTGAAGACAGCAGCTACCCTGCACATGCTTATTAGAAGTCTGGAGACGTGTTTGATGATTCCCAGGGAGAAACGGCCGCTCTGTTTTTGTTTGAACAGAAGGCCACAACATCTCCCGGTGCAAGCTTCTGTCAGCTCAGGATCAGGCTATTATTACATGCTCCTCAAGAACACTGCTATGACCAGTTGAATGGAGCAAAACAAGACTGCTGCCATGTTTGTGAAATGTCTCACAACTATGAAGTGACCACATTTTCACTTAAGTAGCTTCTCAAACAATAGTTAGGCATCATGGAAGAAATGAGAGCACAAAATGATTATAATTCCGCAGATTCTTAAAAAAATTACTCCTCCATTTGGATTTCCTAGGATGCTTTCCTTTTTTCTATGTCTGTCTTGGAGAATCCCTTGTGGGGACAACATCTGGGCTCTACATTCAAATATCTTCAAAATTATACCTTTTTTCTCTCTCTCAAACACTGAAAACCATGTTGCTTCTGAACAAGCACCTTAAACATTGATTTAAGGACTACTAACAGCTGCATTTTGAGCCATTTTGTCTGCCTTTGGTTTCTAGGGGAAATTATCTGAGATATGCCTATGAGAGAAGAACTTTCCTCCTACAGCTGAGCTTTTCCCCCTGGGAAACCTTTTAACCTTTTAAAAGAGGTAAAGCTTATAACAGCAAAGAAAAAAAAAAAAAAGAAAAAACTTTAGAAAACTTTAGAAAGCCAAGTCAGGAGTGTATGTAATCAACAACGTCATGTAGGACAGAGATAAAAATCAAAATACTGTTGCCAGTCATCTCAAGGGACTGAAATTTAATTAGGCTACAGTAATGACCACAACATACTGGTGACACATTAGTCAACATTAGTTTCACACAGCATTTTTATTCTGCAGCTGACAGCAATGAAAAGAAAAGAAAACATAACTACAGAGCAAGTCATTATCTGCAAAGTACTGCTCACACACACTATGCAACTTTGCATAAATGCATAATGAAAAAAGGAGACTCACTTGGATATAAATCAGTTTGCTACATATAACAGACACAAGAGAGCCCACTCGGCTTAGCCAAATATATCACAGAAATCCCAGATCCTGAGTCAGCAGCTTGCACATGGAAGTATCAACCTTAACTACTGTTAGCTAACTGCATTAAAGTTTATTATGTACATATATGATATTAAATCATTCATGCTCAAAGACAGTTTGCAAAATAGAATGTAGAATAGTATAACTGCAATGTTTACGCTCAACTGTAATGAATTCAACAGAAGTATGTTAGGGATTTTATGTGGTGACTTTAAAGCAGTGGCTTTAGGTATAAAACTTTAAAGTATTTTGCTATAACACTGGTTTATTTAGTTTTTATATGCTTTAGTCTTTACAAGAAAATAATTAAGTTCCACAAATTGTTATATTTTATACTTTACAAATGGATGACAGAATTTAAACAAATGGCCCTAAGCTAAGAACTGTCTTTTCTTCATGTGAGGGCTCACCACTTACAAGTTTCAAAAGGCTTTTGTGCAGAATGAAGTCTCAGCTAGCCCAGGACACCTGTACAGGTGTCAATATTACTGACAAATGAACTCAGAGGCTGACCCCTTCACATTCATACCTAGTAATTTCAGGATCAAATTTCCACAGGCATTCTGCAAGTCCCTTCCCACTTTCCACCAGTGACTCTCCCCATGTAAATGCACATGGTTTTACACATAATTTAGTGAAGTTCTGTATTTTCTTTCTGTGTTTTTTAGCTTGTGAGGAAACAGGATATCGGATGAATAGCATGCTGACCTAGGAAAAATGCTTCGCATGTACAATGTGATTATCCTGTGCAGAAATCACATTTTTACATACACAATGCCCCTGCAACATTCACAGTTAGCTGTTTGAAAGGAATAAAGGGGAGGAAATAAGGGAAGATAGATCACATGTATATTTTCTTAGGCTCAGTAAAATATTTAGTCTCTAATGAAGTAAATAGTGAAGTTTCTGCTGGTGGCCTGAAACTAGGATCCACCCTAAGTATCCAATGTACATGTGCACCACCTAGCATGTTTTAAATGCCAGTGCAACACAAATATTTGTAGCTTAGGTTTAGGATAAAATGCTGGAAGATCCCATTTTCTTTCCCAAATGATGAAAGCATTCCGATTGTAACAGTTATTTAGTAACAAGGCTTATTAAATTAAGGTTGCCATGTATTTGCTAACAAGAATTATGTATCTGAGAAAAAATGACCATCCCTTACAATCTTCATAAATTATATGTAAAACACCAAAAAAAAAAAAAAAAATCAGAGTGGAAAAAAAGAGAGACAAGGTGAGGCATCTTCCCCCCCAGAGGAAAAAACCTATCATCCAAGAAACAAATGTCCACTGTGTATGCCATGGGCATACATGGGCATCAAAAAACAAGAAAAAACAAGAAATAGTAACCAGAGACAGGAGGTTTGGCACCAGCTCTGCTGCCATGCTAATCCTCCCCACTCCTATGAAGGCCAATCATTGCCATCTTGTGTTGGAAAGCTGTAAAGCAACTTAACTACTGTACAAAGTTCAGGCTATTGAGGAAGTTTGCTTTGGCCTTCTATAGAAAAGAAGCAAGTCCAGCAGAGCGGAATTCTGAGAACAGTTAGGTAGCTCTGGGAAGCCCTTCGCTGGGAGTTCAACAATAACAAAAGTAGCCATGTTAAGTAAGAATCTACAGAAAGTTAAGATTTATCCACGTTGTCAGTTTTGCTCTGAACTATAGAGTATTTCTGCTAAAATTACTACCCTGTCATTTCTGTTAAGAATAAAACAGCAGAAAGAAGACACAAGCAGTGCCTTAAAGCATGCACTAAAACCAGGGCAGCCCTGACATTTTTATGAGCGGAAATTCTCCTTTAAAAGATTAATGTTTGCCTTAACACTTTTAGCTCCCTCTACCCTATTTCACTTCTTACAGAACCTAGCACATGATGTATTTAAGATACCGATTTAGCTAAGCATATTGTAAAATACTAAGTTGTGTGTAACATAAGTTTCAAATCATAATACTTTGTCCTTTGGCAGTGAGCACAATCAAAAAGCATCTACCAACTGGAAAGCAAAATGTAAATCTTGTTGTTGCTGATAAGTCAACACAGGGTGAAAGACCTGGCTATGATTTTCAACTGACAGACAACTTCAGTGAAGAACTTCTATATGGATACTGCACCAGAGTTGTGAGGGAGACTGTAAACAACCACATTAAAACAGGTTCCTACCAATTGCTGAATATGCCTGAAGTACCCAATTGGACAGACAGCAGTTTCCTCTTGTTTCCACATCCTCAGCAAAACAATAAACATATCTCAGCTGTCTCTACAGTTTTAAAATATAGCATGGAAAATGACCAGGCTGATGGACTCTGAATTGGCTGTTATTTCTCACAAAAGAACTTGCAGTTGTAACAGGTAGCCCTATGCAAACATCAGCTCATTGCTCAGGAGCAGTGAAGAAAGGAAATGGACTATGGAATTATTAGTAAAAGACCAGATTAAAAACCAGAAAGCCTCATAATAAAACTGTATAAATCCAGAATGCAGGTACAGCTCAAATATTGCGTGCAGTTCTGCTCTTTCAATTCAAAAAGGGTTTAGAAGAACTAAAAAGGGGAAAAAGAGTGTCAAGGCTGATTGAAATTATGAAACAATGTCCTTGCAAGGAACAAACACACAGATGAGAATTTTTCAACCCAGGAAAACGAAGAGCAAGTGCTAGTAGCATAACCATCTATGAAGCCATAAGTGGCACAAAAAATGAATGGAAAAAGATTACTGAATGTTTTTCACAGTGCAAGAACTAAGGAAAACCAAATGAAACTGGCAGGTGGCTCAGAAACAAACAAAAGGAAGTACTTTTTCACACAATGTGTAGTTAAACTCTGGAACTAATTGCCACAGGATGTTGCAGAAGCCAAAGTTTACATGAGTTCAAAAAGCAATTAGAGAAATTCACGGGGGGGGGAAATCCATGAAGGGCTATTAATCAAAGATATTACCTCAGGATTAGGAAATCTTGGAACCACAAATTGCTAGATGCTGAAAGACCACACCAGAGAAGTATCGCTATATGTTTAACCTGTTCTTATGCTCTCAAGTACCCATACCTGCTCACTGCTAGGGGCAGGACTCTGGGGTACACTCCACTGCAGACCTCTTTTGAAACACCATTAATCTATAAGAATGGTGATACTGAAAAGTTTTTAAAGTCACTTTTTCCAATGCAGCTATTCTTCTCCGGCTCTGCCCCTTTTTATATCTTACAAGCCTTGCTTCCAGATGTCTCTAGTCCCAGGGCTTCTTTATTTCCATAAACTTCGCATTTGTTCACTGGTGCAAGTATCAAAATGATACTCAGGAGGAGGAGTACATAATAGATAAAGGTCTTTATTTGAAGAAAACCTTCAGTACATTATAAAATATGTAATTTGTTAGAAACTGTTCAAAAGGTCTGTTTACTCTTTAAAATATGTAGAATAAAACCTGAGAAGTAAACACTGAGAGGCAGCAAGACTCAGGAACTATCAAAGAACATTCACATACAGGGCTGAAATACCATTCCAGGATGTAGAATACACACAAAACCTGCTTAAATAAGTTTTGAGACTTATGTGAGCTCTCATTATGAGATTGGATCACCATGCTAGAAACAGTTTGCCATCAACCATTATCTTGAACAAACAATAAAACACTTTCAGTGCTTCAACATTAAAAGACTGACAGACAGAAGTAAGGCAGGGTTGCCATGTCATCAGTATCAAAAGGAAGCATCCCAGCCTCAGGTATACAAAGAAATTAGATTCATAAACAGTTTCCAATCAGGAAGCTGATCTTAACCTCATATTAACAAATTTACACTGGAAATTAAAAGACAGTTTGTAACCGCTAGAGGAATGATATACTGGAACAGGTTTTCAGTATGAATTGTGAGCCCCAAAAAGTTAACCGATTTAAAGATGGAGCTCAAGACAAATGAACAAGCTGGATTATATAAACACAGCTGTCTGTAACAGAGGGTGACTGGACTTTATGACACAGTAGATCCCTTCCCTTCCATTCCTAATTAAAATACAAATACTTTATGAATGTGCGTTGTGGGACTGAGGATTTTCTTTCTTTAAGCAGAGTTCTGATCACCACTGAATGCCACAAGAATGAAATTACTTGTAAAGCCACCTGAGAGTTCAATGCATTATGCTATCAAAATCTGACTCAGGAGTATAAAAAAACTGCAACACAGACAAGCACTCTATTCACTATGGAAAAGGCAAAGAAATCCCCTTTCCCTGTCATTTGTCCATAAAAATTATAACCACTTAGCAATAAAAGCATGCAGAAAGCAGAGAGAACATTCCTGATTTGACTACAGGGCTAATCGGTGGTGGTTTTAAAATCTCCCCATAGGTACAATAAAACAGAACATGTCATCATACATAATTTTTCACTGAATAATGATTATTTCATTAGAAAAACGTGCCTGGGATCTGTGACCTCCTGAATCTAAAGAAATACAGTGCAATGATGGTGTTTTAGCTAGATAGTAATTTATGAAATGCATACTACAAAGCTGAAGCATACATACTAATGCACCTATGATTATAAACACACAGACGGGCTGTTCCTACAGGTCTAGTCTATAAAATAAAAGGTCTAGTTTATAAAATAAAAATTCCAGCCATTACTGCTTTGAAATGGAAGGTTATTCCTGAAGCTGATGAGAAGTAAAACTGACAATGCAAAAATTCCAAGTCAATTTGTTGGAAAGCAAACAGCACTCTTCACTAATAAAAGGTGATCACTTCTCATTAAATGCCTATGCTCCACTGTACAGGTCACTACTAACTCTACCTCAACACTGGCAGGAGGGGAAGGGAGAAACCTTATTTTGTAAAATACGCTCCAACCAAAAAAATGGCTACAAGAAGGCTGGTCCAGGATTTCGAAAGCAATACAGGACGTTTGGAGAGAATTATGGACCTATAATAAAAATCAGATAGTCACACTAGCTATTTCAGAGACTAAACAGCCTAAGAGACAGATCATTTGTCCTAGATTCACTAAAACTCCTACTAACAATTCCAAAATACTATAGCAACATAGTTGCTATAGTATAGAAAGGACAACATATTTGTCCTTTCTAAAGGACAAATACCATAATTGACTGAGATTTCAATAATAACAGTCTATGATCTCCAAATGCAGGTGTTTATGTATTCATAAGAATTTTACTTATAAACTTTTTTTCCCTTCCTTTTGCACAACATTGTTTTTTTTTCTGCCAGTCTGGGTGTACAGCCAGGGTTTAAGTGGAAGCCTCACAGAACAACAGCAGAATGCTGCCAAAGAAACAACGTATGTGCAGGACAACGCCCCAGCAGCTACATGTCAGTCTAAACCTTACAGGATGTATAGATAGAGAGCACGAGCATCGCCCCAGCCTGGACTGTTCCCTTCAAACCTTTCACTGTTTAAAACCTTCATATATTAACAACAGAACTCCTTAACATTTCCTGAGTGACTCAAATCACTACACTAACTGTAGTCCTTCCAGAAGATTAAATCTGCTAGATTTTCTTCCTTGCTATGTCTCTTAATATAACAGTCATCTCAGTTTAATAAGCTGACAGGTTTTGGTTCTGTATACAAGGACTAAAACATCTGGTCAGTAAGTGAAAGGCATTTCCAACTGATCTGTGTTAAGTGTGTCAGTGTTATCTGTGGGAGGCACCCAACAATTAAAAGTATGTGTGATCAAAACCTCCTTACATAGTCAAGACTGAATCACCCAGAGACAGATCTCTGAGGTGTGGATTAACCATATTGTACTAGGAAAACAGGAACCACCCTTTAAAACATTACTGTGTTTTAACTATATTTTTCAATATGCTGGTGCAATGTATTTAAATCAGTGAATTTACATCTAGTGTAACTTATATTCTTCTATCACTTTTTACCACCCATGTCCATCTTTGAATCAGTAAGATCTGACTGTATTTTAAAAAAAAAATTCCCTTTGTAGTACTTACAAAACACTAGTACATGAACGACCCACACAGCATTAGGTGTTTGTAACCTTACTTTCCCACTCGTAAGGACAGAGGTTGGAATTTGTTTGACTTCAAGCTAGTTCCAGAAGACTATAAAGCAGGTACTTACTGAGATCCTCTGCAAGCTGGACCCTTTTGCCAGTTAGAAGCTTAACTTTTTTTTCACTGTCCTCAGCAAAATCTTCAAGCACTTCCTTTACATTCTTCTCCAAGCGTCTTACTAATGGGGAAAAAAAAAAAAGGGAGTGGGTGGGAAGGGGTTGAGCAATAGCACTTTTGCAATGGTAATGACTTATTACAATTTTTTTTTCCATATCAAGCATTTTTAAACTAAAATATATAGTAAGATTGACTTGAGAAAGAAAAATATAGTGGTTATTTATTGAAATTCTGCTTGGAAAAAGAAATTGACAATTGGCATCATGTAAGTGGAAAATATTTTAAACTGGAAAGTATCTTAATTATTTGACATTCCATTTACAATAAATCATTCTAATTTAATGTTGTTGAATCATTAATCATTCTAATTAAATCATTCTAATTTAATGTAAATGAAATGTCAAATTTTATTTACTCTACATCCTTTAATTACCCAATCAGGACACAAAAAAATCAGCCAGTCATGCTGAGCATGGAAAGAACACACTGCTAGAGGAATGCTAAAAAAACTTTTAAACATTTTTTTATTTCAAACATCTCAACTCACTGTGAGCCTTACCTTCGGTATTAGTGAGCTGCTGCCTCAGTGTATTTGCTGTAATTGCCAGCATTCGCTGTATTCGCCAGAAGAGGACAATATCATTACATTCGAGCTGAAATGAGGGAAGTTGTAGTGTCAGACCTCTGATGTCCAGTAGCCATCCTACACTTAAAAGACCCTCTTGACATACACTTAACAACAACTGTACACGTATGTACGCACATCCTGACCTTGCACAAAAATCCCATAGAAGAGCTTCTGGAAGTAACAAAGAAAATACCAAATATATTTTTCAAAAAAACATGTCAGCCCTATTTAATACACTGTATCCCCATTCAATCTATTATTTTCAATCTATTATTTTCATTTTTCAACACAAAGTGACATATCAAGGGATATAATGAAAAAAGTTTACACACCCTATAAGCAAGGTGATGAGTATAACCTAATGCGCACTGAAACACCACAGTTGTTCATAACATACACACTGAAAGACAACAACTGAACTCCACATTGTGATTCCCTGTCTGGCAAATGCTTCTGTCTGAAGACAGTGTTGGGCCAAGGGCTGTATTAATTAACAACAGAACTGACAGTTTCTACACCTGCCAGGATGGCAGGAAGGAGAACTAACATCATATTAGGACACCTTAAAAGACAAAACAAACAAACAAAAACAAACAAACAAACAAAAAAAAAAAAAGGAAGAGGAGGCTGGACATCAGAGTGGCAGCTCTCTACCCTACAATCTCATTCTCTCATCTCTTACAGGCAAAGACATTTCTGCAGCAGTAAAGATTTCTGGATCCATGGGGATCATTGTTTCTCATTTAAAAGCAAAACAAAACTCCATGGAAAGTCAGGAGCTCCACCCTTTCAGCAATTTCTCTGCGAGTTAAAATACAGCAGTAAGAAAACCGTATTCTTTTCTTTGTGTGACTTTGTGCATACTGTCATTTGTTGTACAAGCTTGGCTTTAGCAAACTGGAAAATAATTTAACAGAAATGATAATTATTTACAACCAGGCAGTTCTAAGCTCCATAGGTCCCCCCTCCCCCCCATTGATCACATGTGGTTCCAAGCATCAACTCTGAACACTTACTTATCATACTTATTCCATAAAAACACCCTTAATGTTTTCTCTGAACTTTTAGTATCAATAAGGAAAACAAACATCAATGTAAAAGTGGGAAAAATGGATACTAATAAGATATCAGTAGTTGTACAATGCTGCTTTTAACAGTGTGTTTTCAATGCACGCTGACAAGTAGCAGATGCTTAGTTCATATGTGACCCCTAGTGGTCGTTTTATAATAATTACCACCAGGATGGAATTTTAATAAATCACAAGCCTTACACAAAACATCCAAGATCACCAGCTATGTTAAGATAAAGGATACAAAAGAAATGTTAGACTAGTTCAAAGTATTTGTGGGATGTTTTCAATTAAATTGAACTTATTAAGGCAAAACATTAATGTGTATCAGTTCTTCAATTTACCTCTGAGTCAACAAAATGCCGTTGATAGTAGTAGAAACCTCTTCGACAAAGGTTGCAGTGGTTCAAAGCAGTCTTCAGGAAATATCTTCTATAAATTTGGTGCCATGTGTCTTTTATCTAGAAAAAACAGTACTTAAAGTACATTTTTAAATTATAGACTACAAAATATAACAAATTATGGTGCTCTTGGCACGATGCAACCTTCACCTTAACACTGAGAACACATTTTTGAGTCATGCAAATTAATTTACTAAACCAGATTAAAACACCGATAAATGCTGTATAAGAAACAGGCAGCAGGTATTTAAATAACTCTTTACCTTGAATAAGTACATGCATGAATATTGAAAAGGTAGCTAAAGTTACTGAAGAAAGAAATCATTGTTAAAAAAATCCACATCTATTACTTACTGTTTGAATTCTCATTTAGTTAAAACTTTACATTTAATTAGATAAAAGGTCCAATTATGGTTAAGAGCCTTACACTGCAATAAGATAAATCATTTTCCAGAACATTTTAAACCTACATTATATTCCCTCAGGGCACTCTAACAAAACTGCCTTTTTGTAAGTATTTTTACAAAATTCCCCTCTTGGATGTAGCTATGAACTTCAAACAGTACATACAACCACAATGAAAGCTTAGGAATGTGGAACATGTTTTTATCATATCTTGCTCGTAAGGGCTTTGATTCCACGGTATAACACATGAACAATGATTCTAAACAAGCCTTGTCATAATTCAGGCCTGTACTGCAGATAAGAAAATCTGCTCAGCAGATTCTGATTTCAGCCTACACTGACAGTTTCCAAAGTGGTGTACTGCACTTGTCTGACAGCCAACGGACAGAAGTGTGTGAATTGCGTGCAAGCAGTGATTTAGCAATCCATTTGGAAACATCTGGATTACAAACTCAATATTTAGATACAATCTTTTGTATACTATCTAGAAAGATCATCCAAACATTCATAGGGAGCTTCCATATGTTTTATCACAATGTGGCATCTTACCAGACATGGGTCCACTGTTATTCCTCTCGCTTCAAGATTCTTTCTGACAGTTGTCACTTCATCATTTGCCAGATAAGCTGCATGTTCTTCATTGCATTTGATTAACTTCTCAAGTTCATTTTTTGTTTCATTACGAATATTCTAGGATAAGAACGATTAGTTGGAACTGATTATTATAGACTTGGAGATCATCATTACCTCCTCAATAAACTGTCTACCTCCTAATAAGCGTGAACAGTGTCAAATCTTTGACGCTATTACATTTATGTGATCCAAAAGTGTATTTGTGCACAGACATCTAATATAGAGTATTTTTAAATGGCTAATTGACTGTCTATTTTTTTCTGTTCCTTATGCACAAAAATGTAAAGGAGGAATAGAAGGGTAGAAAAATATCACAGGTGTTAGCCTCCATTCCTCTTCATGAACATCAGCTGGTGTGGTCCACATTCATATATTGAATTTCATGACTGCGCTGTTCTGCAAACCTCTATTTAGTTTTGAACTCTATCTGCCCCCTGCAGTAGACATACAACCAAAAATGTACATGAAATTTTGTGCCATTTTCTTTTGATACTAACTGGAGAAGGAAAAGAACAAAACAAAACAAAAAACAGACCATAGGCTTTCTGACACCGATGAGAATTGTCAGCTTTGCCTATCAGCTAGCAAGAAGTCTTCATGGTCTTTAGCTCCATGGACTCATACCTTTAAGTTGTTGTTCACTAAATTCAAGTATGATAGGTTGAAATGACTGCCTTTCTCCCATACTTGGCTGCACAATTGACTGTAAAACTCCTTCCTCTGAAACAATTACTTTCTACTGTAGTCTTTTAAATTTTACTTACTTCTTTAAAGTATGATTCAGTTTGCAAAATATCTACAAAAAGTAACATAAAAAGGCCATCATCACTGGGCACTGAAAGGAAGGTGCTATTTAAATTCAAAAGAAGCAAATTCCAAAGGAGTAAATAAGAAGAAAGGTTATGATGAAAACGGTCAATCAGAAGATAAAACTGTAAAAACACCAGTGATAATGTTATCACATATTAATGAAATCCAAATGGAGCATGATAGGAACCTGCACAAGACTTCTGCTTAAGAGCAACTTCTGCTTCATGCTTGAAAAAATATACAAGAGAAGAGCTTCCACCCTGTTTTCATTAATTTCTCTCTACTGAAAAAATAATATCCAGGTCAATAGCATAATAGTAAAGATGTAATTCAACCAAAGATTGGAAAACAGTTTACAAACCAATATCTATCTGTAATATGAATCAACTATATGGAAATCTATGTGGTGTAATATTTAAAACTTAATTAAAAGCAAAAGCAATTGCAAAGTATTTAAACCTAAGGGGATTTTTTTGAAATCATGTAAGTTGTGTGAAAAGGGTTGGTATTTTTGAAAATTTACCTAGTAATAATCAAAGCTTTCTAAATGTAAGGAACTAATTTTTTTTTTATTATTATTTTTTACCTGTTCTTTGGTGCGGCCTATCCAGTATATCCACCTTTTTTTCCAATCTGGACCCACCATATCTTCAATAACAGATTCAGCTGAAAAAAGAAACATGATAGTATCACATGAAATATATGTAACCAGGAAAATTTATAGTTCTAAAAATAGATTCAAGATGAAGAATGATTAGTTTGTGCCACAAGTCAGATGTCTTTTACTAAAATTAAAAAATTACCGCCAATTGGAACTGTTAGATATTTCAAGGAAGTATATAAGAAACATGGCACCCCTCCACTGAGACAGCCCTCCTTGTTTACATCCTCCATATTTCAAGTCATGAAATCTTACTTGTTGCATCTTGCATCAAAATTAATTACGCTTGATAACCCTAACTGGACCAACTATTTTCCTGAATTTATCCAATCCTCTTACATATATCTCTGTACCATTTTTTGATTCTCTATATCTCTATCATTTATCTTCCAGTTGCCTTATTTATTGCAAGAGGAAGAGCACTATCTTGTTCAGGCTTTATTTTGACAAACATTTATATCAGTATCAGCGATGCCTTAAATAAGCTGTCACTACTACCTCAGTTGTGCTCATACAAAAGCTTGCAATGCAGTGATGAGAAAATTGGCCCAGATTAAAAAAAACACAACTGGAATACATCACACAACTCACTGTCTTTGAGACGACTTTGGAGCGTTTCCTCCATAAAATGAATAGCTGCATCCCACTGTTGTTTATCAGATATTGACCGATCTTCTAAGGCATTGTGCTGGATCACTCGCTGCAATACAGAACATCTTTTTAGCGTGTAATAAGCAATTTATTCAGGATTTAGTAAAAAAAAAAAAAAAAAACACAAAAAACAACAAAAGAAACAATTATTTCTGACATTCTCTTCACCTTTTGATGTCTAAAACAACAGCATTTATTGGACACAGGATTTTTCAAAAAGGCAGCTTTCACAGCACTAACAAAAATATTTTCTTGTGCCTTTAGCTTGACTCTTTTGAATAGCCTAGCATAAGTAATGTAAAATAATGTAGCAAACAATATGAAATCCCTCCAGATTCTATAATCTGTAAAGATAGCAGTGAAATGTTTTATGGAGCTATGCTTAACAGAGCAAATAATCTAATACTGAACAATTCTCACATTAAAAGAATGCAAAAATACTGAATATGCAACTTATGTCAAATGATTTCAACAGCACTTAGGCAACAACATGAAAAAAAACACTACATTATACCAGACTATCCTCTGCTCTCTCATTCCATTTATGTCGCTTAATGCTTTCTTCTTTGACAGCTTGTTTCAGTTTATCAAAGATATCATCATGCTCTTTTCCTTTTTGTTCCGTCATGAAACGGGAAAATTCTTCTTGCAAAGTCTCCCATGCCACCTAGAAAGTTAGCAGACAATACCTACTGAAGTGGGCCATTACACCATGCCCCAAGCTGTAAAGGAACATTAACTACAGTTCTTACAAGTACAATTTGCATACTTTCTAAAAACAATGTACAAGCAGAAGTCACTGACATTTCCTTTGCTGTCTTATCCATTACTAACAAGCTCAACACTGAAGTTTACTTCATTATGTAGCAAGTGGAATTCTGTTAGACTTGCATAAATCTATTAAATATGAACATATGTAGTTTGAAGGATTTGTTTAAGCTTTTAAAACTTTTTTTTCTCCTGTCTTTAACAGAGAAATTCTCTAGAAGAGCAAAATATGGTGTTCCTGCTGTACATGCTTCTTGACATCAGGATTGTGCTAGCCTTCTCTGACATGGAAGCTGGTTAGAAGAACTGCAGCTAGCCTTTCAAACCCTCACTTTACTTCTCTGGAGCTATAATTTCATTTTAACAGACTTTACAAAGAATTTTTTATTATTATTAATTATTTAAAATAAAAGACATGGCAAATAGGAAAATTAAGCACATCTTTATTTACAGAGCTGAAATATCTTAATCCACTTAAATTCTGACCTCTACTGCTTTATTAGGCAGTTGCTTGTCAGTCCACTGCTTCAGTTTAATGTCCACAGTTGTGTTAAATGTCCCTGAGTTCATTGTCTGTGCTGCTGGAAGGTAGATATTCTCAATCACATGAGTAGATACCCTCTCCCATAATGTCTTCTGAAGAATCTCCTCCCTAAAATGGAAAGTTATAGCATCTATGATAGCTTCCAATACAAAACTGTCTACAGGGTGTGCATTCAATTTGTTAGAAACACTGACAAAAGACTACAGAACACAGGAAATACTCCTTAACATCTGTGCACAACTTCAACAAAAATCTCCTTGGAACTAAGGACAAAGCTACACAATGTTTTTTGGCAGAAAAGACAGCTTCAGAAGTCACCTCTACAAAACTTTGGCTGAACATGAAAAAAGGGTTCCTTGTACCTTTTAACTCTAACACTATAACCATGCAGAACTGTGTGTGGGCGTATGCATGGCAGGTGGGGGAACGGTAACGGGGCAGACCATAAAGCATTGAAATGATTTGACTAAAAAGTCCCTACTCTCATAACAAAGCATGTGGGGGTTGTCCCTGTTGTATTCCGATCTGTTTGTTGGAACGTGCTGGAGTTTTCCATCTGGGATTTTCATTGATTGTTCCCAGATCTGATAAACAATGAAGCAAGTTGAGAAGTCCAACCTCTTACCAAAAGGTGTGTTGACGTTCATTTACAAAGGTGCCTCATGTCACTATAAAACTAAACACTGCTTTCCTATTTATGAAGTGGTTTCAGAAATGACAATAGAAACAAACAATCTTACTTCAACTTTTCTAAATTACCATAAAGTTACTCAGGAAATTTTACAGCTGCAGTGAAAAAACTCAGCTGAGCCAGTGTAACATGCAGCCAATATCCACAGAGGCAGTCATGTCCCTTCTGGTCCCCCAGGGTCTCCAGAACAAGTAGTGTTTTTTTTTTTTGCAAGTTAATTTTATGCTAGCTCAGTGTGCTAAATCAGCTTACCATTGGGTCGTAAAAATGACAGATTTGGTGGAACGGTGGAAGCTTAGAGCCCAAGAGTAAAAACTGCCTTCTGTGGTGATACAGGACAGATTCACTTAAGCATGGGCTGAAGTTCAGAACACAAACCTCATTCCTCATAATGTCCTTACTCAAGACCATCTCTGGAGCAAGACTGAAGAACTTCTCATATAATATATATATATNTTGCATCAATAAAAACACATTTTTGCTTTGCTTAATCCAATCAAACAATTGGAAGGAACTGAAATTTTAATAGGACAGAAGCATCCATATTCAAACACACTGCTCTTTTTAAGCTGCACGTAATGGTCAACAGAAGCACTTTTTTGGAACCTAGGTGTCTTATCCTACTTTATAGCTCATGAGGTGTTATAAACCTAGAATCACCACTAGATGCTAACTCTCAAAAGAAATGCATAGAAATGTTCATGTTATGCACCCACCCAATCCACAACATAAAATGAAGCAAGCTAGAGCTTAGCACCTACTACATAGCCAATAGCAGCAAATATCAAAATGGCAAAACTGCATTGTGTTTGCACTACAACATCAATTCAGACTAATACAGGGCTTACACCACTTTCTCTGATCACACTTGCATGCCTGGACTTATTTTAACGACATTAAGAGCCAGACATATTACCTTGGTTCCTAATCAATAACCAAGTGACGGTTCAGTTCAGGTCGTTATAGGCAAAGGCATTAAAGGAAACTTTGTGACTGTCAGTTGTGGTACAGGCTGTCAAAGTAGTCCTTTACATTGACCATTCTCCTCTCTGCCTGCATCTACAGTGACTTTACTATGCAGTGATGCTACACTGTTAAAATACTTAGGCTAAGTTCTCTCTTTCTCACACCTATGTCTGCCTTACAGAGAAGTAGAGTAGCATAGTAAGGTGCTACTTCATTTTGGCTATCAAGGAGATAGATGTTTTTACAGCCAAGAATTATATAATCTTTCAACTTCCAAACCTCTGATTCACAGAGATACAAATCGCTTTTCCCCACCAAGGTGTTATATATTACTTTGACATGCACATTCATAAACCCCAAACAAGAAGTTAAGAGGACTTACTGACTCAAACTTCAAATGAACGTCTGAAAACATCTTTATTATGACCATTCCCTTTCATTTCGATAGATATTTCAAGATAATCATAGAAATATCTATTGTTCATTATACCGTATAACAACAAAACAAAACATGAACTGACATCATATAATTTTTGTCAGTGGATTCTACAAGTATTTGCTAATCTGGTCAATAAAAAACACATTATATTTTAAAGGTAAATTTCTGCTAGTCAACTAAAAAACAGAAAAGCTACCGTACCAGTGCTTTGGTGTAACTTGAGTCAAACTTATGACTTCATCAAGAATTTCATTCTTTGCTTTTTCAAACAGTTCGTTCTATGCAAAAGGAAAAACATGAAATAATAAGACTTTATTTTAAGTACAGTTTGACCACATTTTCATGCAAAGAGTAACAAAAACTTTTTCTTTGGGCCTTTAAGCCTAAAATGGTACCTTCTGGTCATTTTCTGGACAATGTATGTGCTTGTCATAAGCTACCCTGGTTTACCATGCATCTTCCCACCCATCTCTTGCATGCCTCTGGCCAGGCATGGCATTTGAATATTCAGGGTCTCTATAAAAGAATTAGAGAATGGGATCATAATTGTTTTGTTACTGTCTGTCTGTCTGAAAGAGCAGGGAATGTTAACTTCTCCTTCTCAGTTCTATTCATCATGATCACATAGAAACACAAGACATATTCCTGTGGGCAACTTTGGTCAATTAACTATATACTAGAAGAGTGAAGGACTTGTTAAGCATTAAATTACCACAGTTTTGAAGCATGCTATTTCATACAATTGGAGAACTCAGTATTTCCTTCCCCTAGAATAATTTATACTGTCCTCACATTTTAAAGTATTGGTAATTTATGCTAACTTTAAGAAACCTTTACAAATGAAGTTAAAAGGCATGAATTTTAATCCACAGTCTTTGTAGCAAGCAGATTAAAGCAGTAATGTAATTTACCCTGTCAAGCTCTCGCAAGCGGGGGTAATTGTTCTTCCATTCAGTCTCAAGATTGAAACGTGTGGCTGCAAAAAGAAAAATCAGAAAACAGGCCTTAATTTTTATAATTGTCTACATGCACTTCATGACTATTTTAAATGTTTGGAAGTTACTAAAATAGTCACAAATCTTGCTTACGACAAACCTTCCAAAAACTTTAAGCACATCTATAAATGGATGAAATTTTTTGCTGTCTGTGCTCATATATTGTGCCTGCAAATTGCAGGATTCACACATTAAAAAGACATAGCGGAAAGAGTGCCATTCAACTTCCAGCTCTACACTGACCTGGCTGATCAGATGGTACCTCTACATAAAAAGCCACTTTAAACAACATTTGAAGCCAGTGGAAGAATTGCACTTTGCCCCAAAAAAGCCTGAATTTGTTTTCTTCATAGTTATTGACTCCTCCAGCTTTTACAGCAAGTGAGTCCTCTATACCATTAATTATTTTTATTGTGCTTTTGTAAAGATTAACTGGAGCAATTACCATTTCATGAGAAGTTGTCATCATATAAAACACATGAAACAATTGCCCAAGCACACTGGCAAACCAGCATTACATGCCTGTGGAAGAACCATTCAACAGCAAGATGCTCTTTCACTTTGTCTTTTGAAGATGTTTACCTTTAAAAGCATCTGCTTGCTGCTCCACAGACTCTCTCACCATTTTCCAAAAGCAATCTGACACAGCAAGACTTAAGTTCTTTGTTGTTACCTGGTGTGCCTTCAGCATACATGTCCTGTAAAGAAAGACAGCTATTGAAAATTATTCCATGCATACCCATGCTTCCTGGACCCCATTTTCTCTTCACAAGAAGAAAGCTTTGCTTTTTGTAGTAGAGAATAACACGTCAATGTGCACCTAACCTAAGCTCCAGTCTCTTCGTCCAAAATATATTCCATAGATAATCATCAAATCAAGGGGGAAAAAAAAAGTAACAAAAACTTCTGTTCTAGGTACTGCAGTCCCACAGGTCATGAACCTTACTTTCCTCAGAGGAAGGCCAAGCCTGTCAAATCAAGAGGCTCAGAACTGCAGTGGAATCAATTACTGCCTGAAGATGCCTCTCTCTCCCTCTGCACTTCTCTCTTCCTCTCTCTGATCACTGACAGTGAGCATTAGGTAACCAGGTCACCTCAACAAGGTGCTTCATTTAAGCAGAATACATCTCAAATAGTGTTTCTGCACCACAATCCTTGTAACACGATCAACAAGAAAAAAACAATGCTAGCATTTACCAACACAGGCCCATTTTAGTAAAAGGAATAAATCCCAACATACTTCAACAGCTTGGAATTTTGAAAAAATTCCTCTTCATACTCTTTAATAGATTCAATGCTTTCACTGCTGTTTCCTGGAGAAAGAAAAGAGTGCTGCAACAGTTCTATTTAGACAGTTTTCTCTGCTATCAAGGAGAAAATAAGCAGAGCCAGAGCTCTCTTTACCTTTTCCAGTAACAACTGCAAAATAACCCAAAGCTTTCATTGGGAAGAGTTTGCCTTCAATTATCTGCTGGATCTATGAAGATAAAGGATAAAAAAACAAAAAACAAAACATGGTGAATTTCACATAGAGACATTCTTTCCTTCAATGCAGTTTCACAGCCAGCTGCAGTTGTATGTATGCATAAATTACTACAAGAAGCAGTTTGTCAATGGACTGTAAGTTTACTGATATTTAAAAGAAAAAAATAAGTATAAAAAAGCATCAAACAAATAAGGTGTAACAGCACAAAACACGAAACAAAGCAAAAAAGCCTATCCCAGAATACCCTAAAGCCTTCTCAGCAGATTCCACTTCCTGAGGTCACCTACATGAAAGGAACCACTACTATAGCATGCTGTAGCCAAGCTGTGACTTGACTGAAATCATGTCACTGACCAATAAAAGCAAAGCCTAAGAGAGATTAAAACAGAAACCGCACCCAAAAAATCATATTGAATACAGAAATAAGCACTCAAAAACATCCAAGAAAGATAGGCGAGGTCCAATATTTTTGACAACATCTCAAACATTTTTCTATGTGACTTTAGCCATCATAATATGAAAAAAATAGTTTCAACTCACCCTGCTTGGGCTAGCCACATTTTTCTCAGCAAGATCAACTTTAGTCAGCACAAAAATTGTCCTTTTTCCTTGGGGATCCATTTGACTGACTAAGTCTGTGACAATACTGCGTTCTGCATCCACTGATCCATCTAAAATAAACAAAGTTATATTTTAAGGACTATATAATCTAACTCACAGTACTGAAAATACAGTAGGCATCAAATAACTTTTTCATTACAACTTAAAAACAGTAAAATTATTCCTGTATTTAACTTTTGGGTTCACACAGTGAAAACTTGCTTTGTTCCTAGTATCATAAAAATTTCAGTTCATTGTACTAGCATAAGTTCCTGCCAAGACTAAAAGTTACACTACTTACCAGCTTGTTCAAAGTATTAACTCTTTTACTGTCTGTTACCTCCAAAAACACTTTTGGAGAAATCTTCAATTTGATTACTATCACCATTTTCTTTTTCACAGAATGATATCATTTTTAATGATAAAAATCTTACCAAAGCTTCTGTTTGTCACTGACACCAAAGATGCCTTAATTACAAATAGGCATTTCACAGTATGCTGTTTTGTACACTATACAAACTCCCATGCATGGAAAGAAAAAAAATATATATAATCAGGAGTTTTCCAAAAGGAATATAAGAATCAGAATTAAAAAATAAAAAATCCTGCCACTTGGATATCCATCTAGACTCTTATTACCTTGAATACAAAGGATGATGGCGTTAGGATTCTGCATGTAGGCTTTGCTGATGCTAAAGATAGTTTCCTTTGTATCTGGAGCCATACCTGATGTCACAGTCTTTTATACAGAGATATATATTTAAAGGAAAGAAGAAAACAGAAAACAAAACAGTTAATGTTCTCAGCAATAACATTACAATAACATTACTTTACTTACAGATCTTAAAGTGTGTGGTTTTTTGGTTTTTTTTACTGCATACTTACACTAATGACTCCAGGTAAATCAACCAATACCATTCTCTGCAAACCAGGACCTTTCACACTTAAGGATATAGTCTGTGAAGTAAAATTGACATTAAATGTTTATACATACACACAACTACTTTGTATGTACTTAACGTACACACACAAATATAAAAATAAAACACATTTACACACACACATGCTTTAAGCCAGCAAGAGTCTCCAATTTTAAACAGGAGGTCCAATTTTATATGCACATATTTGTGATATAAAACTGATTTTAACAATTCAAATACCATTTGTATAGGACAAAGTATTAAGTATACACAAATTGGATTCACCATAGTCTCTTATTTGAAGAATACTTACAAAAGATATACATGTCAAATATTTAGTGGCAAATATCTGTACAAATCTTACCTCAGTACTAACAGTGCACCCTTCCTTCACACTGTTTCTCATTCTGATTTCTATTTCATTTCTCAAAGCTGCAAGCTGTTTCAAAAAATAAAAAATAAAAAAATCAAAGTATCAAATATAAATTTCCCCTAACCATGACAGAAGAAAAATCACAAACATAAGTAAAAAAAAAAAAAATTACTTAGGGATTGTTCAAGATCTCTGTTTATAAACATAAATGAAAATGTCTCAAATGCACCTGGAAAACAAGCATGTTGAATAACTGGTTTGGTAAATGGGGCACTAAACAGCAGATGACCTGCAGACTCTTGTATACTCCAACACATGTCTCCTCCTACATCATTCGACCGATCTAAGTGCTAGCCAAAAATCATATAATGAGAGAATTTAATATTTAATACAATCCCTTGCCCCACTCAACATATTTTACTCTAATTAAGCAAGCGCTAACAGCCCATAAAGATACAATTTTTTTCAGAGAATTAATCAAAAATCACATTAACTTCCAGCCACCTTTTTGTACTTACATCCTCTTCCTTGGTCAGATCAAACTCCCGAGAGCTGTCTTTGAATAAAGCCACATGGTGGGGACCTTCACTAAGCGTTACCTAAATGGTAAAAGCCTTACTTGAGAAAGTATGATAAATCTAACGTGGAGAAACATCAGAAGCACATAACGTATACATACTTTGCACTCCAGGCATACATAGGTATGCAATGCTTACGTAACACAGAACTACTTATAGTGCAGACCGTAAATACAGGAGTACTTATAGTAAGAACTACTACTGCTCCGGTAGTTTATATGGATTGTATATTGGCCTGCAGAAGTTTTGTCATTAAATGTAACAACGTGCCTGCTTAGAGAGACCATTTTATAAACGAATGTTCACATACACTTCAATTAATGGCATAATCAGAGGTAATACAATACAGCAAATGTTGATTCAGAGATTATGATGTTTCTTACCTTAACGGGGGAACGTGTCATCATCTCCCCAGACCCTCGAGGGAATATACGGGCTTGAGCGATCATTTCTAACACACTGGTTTTTCCTGCACTTTGATCTCCAACAACTACCACCTTAGGTGAAAGTTTAAACAATCATTGACTTTCAGCAGAGCATTTTGAAAGCTTAGACAAAAGCTGACTAAAAATATGATAATCTATACCAACACTGGCTGTATTATGTTTGACATCAAATACGTTTGTTTAAATACAGAATCCTCGAAAAAATTCTAACTTTTATTCACGCAAAAACTTTGATTTTTGCTTCAGACAGCACAGTCCACACAGCAGCCTATGGGCCTGCCAGGCCATCTAATGACAGGAAGAGGTGCTTGCTGGTCTCACGGCAGCAAGTGCTTCTTTGCTTGTGCATAATCCTTTCAGCTTGGTGAAACACTCCAAATTACTCATTTGGTAGATGCTGCTTCTGCCTGGAGAAGGCCGAGATGTGATGACTTGCTGTCACTCAGGGTTTTATCCATAAGTCAAGGCAGACTTAACATACTTGCATTGGTTACTCTCAAAATTCAATACTTCAAATGGAGAACGTCTTAATGCAAAAACCCTGGAGTTCCAAGAAAATAGCCTAGCTATTATATTCCAGGATAATCCAATGTTCTATCCAATTATAAGATTGGACTTTAAGTAAGAAAAAAAAACAACTGATTTTTTAAATTGACTTACTCGAGGTAGGTGATCTTGAGTGTTATAGCTGGCATCATAATCAGACAGGATGTCAAGGACTTCAGAATACATATCAATCAAAGATTTCTACAAAAATAAAACAAAAGCAAAAAGAAAACACCCAATTAACAGAACAAAGATTGGGCTTCAGAAGACTTCATCTGTACATACTGTAAATTCATCTGTAAAAGCATGTTTATTCCCTCCTCACAGTTTGAACCCTAAACTGTCTATACTGCAACACAGATTTGTTTTATGAAATACAATACCGAGTAAAGTCACCCCTTGCCTTCTGTGGATAAGCATACTACAGCTGCAGATGCATATTGCTGAAAGAGCAAAATAAGGGCTCTTACATACAGCATAAGAGAGCAACAGCACCCAGGCTTCACAGCTTCCAAGTTACAAAGCTGAACTGAGTTTCTTCCACTAAACATCTAGACTTAAGTTTTCAACTTGCTGAACAGTAAGCATTAAGAAAGGTATTGAAGTATCAACCTCATTCTGTAAAAATAAGAACTCCTTGTTTTCAGATTTCCAGAGGAAAGAGGAAGACCCATACTGACCAGCAAGTGACACAAAGAAAAAAATGTCTGTTTTTAGAACGTTTGTTGGCAAACAAAACCAAAAAGCATACCTAGTTAAATCTGCATGGATTTATACAGGGCCATTAAAAGATGTTTCCTGACATTACAGAACTAAATTCCTACCAAATTCAGTAATGCCAATTATAAAGCATGAAGGTATCAGACTATGTAAGAAAAGTTGGAAGCATATTTATTAGCAAAGATAGTGAAGCTACATCAAAAATAAACAAAAACAACCTGCAATCCCATTTACATAAGATATTTAGTTAGAGCTGATAATCTCTTTATGCTCTTCAACGGAATCCATTTCCAAAAGTAATATAATTCAAAAAATCTGCTACATAAAAGCCTTAAAACATCAAAAAATTAGCACAGAGACATAATTACAAATGTTAAAAGTTCATGTATTAATTAACATATAAAACTTAGAATACCATCACGGAAAACATGGTGTAATTGTACTTCTATACTGATGGTTAACACATAAATACCTTTAACTTCCTCTGATGAATTCCTTTGTCGTCTCTTTGCAGTACCAATTTTCTTAATTCTTTGTTCTCCTTCTCTAATCGCTCAAGCATTCGTTGGTATTTGAGCTACAAAACAGTGGTACAAATGTACTGTCGTAATTATGGAAATAGTACAGTTTAGCAAAGTTTTACATATGAAAAATATATCATCCTTCAGGCAAGTCTTTCAAAAATATAGGAATCTTTGTAAACACCACAGTTTATTAAAATACAAGGTCATCAAGAGAAAACTGTTAGTAGTTTTTTTTTAATTTCTCAGCAACACAACACCTTTGTTTCAAAGGTTTTAGTAAAACCACAGTGTTCAAACCTGGGGACATATAAATCAATATTTAACCATCTTCAACAAGCATCACTTTCAAAGGAGCTACACATAAGCAGTCAGAGAGAAATTAGTGTCACCGGGAACTCTGGCTGTTCAAAGAAATCACAGGGCCTAAATATGAATTTGGAAGCCAAGTTTAGACTCTTCCTTCAAATTATAACCGCAATGCAAGAAAAAACTGTACCAGCTCAATCCTGTTGAGAAGGAGATTATGATAGTCCTCTGAAGATGAGATATGAAAATTGTTTTGATACCTATTCTGAAAACTGTTTTTATGACATGCAAATGTATTTGGCCTGTGTGTACTTAAGAACAAATCAAATTTCAAGCTGTTATTATAAAAAAAAAAAGTAATCAATGCTTTCAAAACTACCCAGGAGTAATAACAAATAAATAAAGAGGGTATGAAATACTGTATCTAAACAATTTGGCTGAGCTAAAGACTAAACCAACTTAGAAACCGACAGATACAACAAAAGACTACATTAACTTGAGAAAAGTAAGAAAGCAAAACAAAGTAATAACTTTGTATTTAAATTAAAACAAAGTAATATGACTAATATGCAAAAAGTCCATCTAAAAGTAATCTAGTTCTGCCTTGCTAACCAAGGAGACTGAAGCTTTATTGCACTGTGATTTGGTGAAGCTGCATTAAAGTAGAACTTACAAAGCCCTCACAAGTTTGTTGCAAGGCAACACACCTAGGAGGTCAAGGTGATGCTTTCTAAACAAGAACTGTAAGTCCTATACCTGAGGAATGGTGGTTCTTGTTCTCTAAGGACTGCCAACCGGATAAGTATTTCTTTGTAAACTGGATCTGTAGCTGTACACTGTATTGTCCAATATTATGAGAGCCGCCCTAGAAGGGGCTGGAAATGCTCCTCAGTTCAGGTGATGTAGGGAAATCTTAAATGAGCTGTTGAATGCAAGACCAACTTTCAGATAACATGAAAACCATGTTTTATTTTTGTGATGTTTTCATTAAATAATGTATGCTCATATATACTTGCAACCTTGATAGAAGGTATTAGATTTATTACTGTTTCAACCTTGTCTGGTAGTAAGTATAAGCTTTATGTAAAGTGAATGCATACATGTTATTTTATTTCCCTATATTAAATTTGGCTTTCCAAATTTATTTTTATTAATGAACTTCTGGGTCTCTGAAGTTAGGGCACACACTTTGTATAGAAGGTCAGTGTGATCCTAAAGCTGATCGCTGCAGAAATTTTCCTTTTCTGCCAGCTAATGAAGCAGGCTCCTCTTTAACGGAAGTAACAGATGGAATACTGAAAACAGGATTTCACTTGCAAAAACACATCTTCTCTCAGACCAGATTGAATTACAACTGAACTAGATGGAAGACGTTCAGAAATTGCAAATGGTTTGGGTTTTGTGAAGCAATGTTTCAGAAATGTATATTAAAAATTCCTACCAATAGCTGTCATTATTGTTCAATTCTGCATTTTTTTTTTTTTTTTAAATCCCAAGCAGAGGGCAAACGACAAGCTTTTAACCTGCCTGTAGCAATTTTTATACCAAACAGTCCAATCATAGAAACAGCTTTAATTGAAAGGACTGCTTACTGTTTCACAAAACAGGTCTTGATGAACACTGCATGTCTTATATACATCTCTAGCAATATAATGGCAATTATTTTTCTTGATGGAAAAGGACAAAAAGATCCTTTGGTTCTCGTGAATGACATTCTACCATAACCTGAATGTCTCATCCCACATATCCAATGCGATATTCTGATATTCAGTCAGCAAATGCACTTAAGAACTTCTTTTCTCTACTAGAAATGAACAGACTATACTGACCTGTAGTCTGAGCCAAAATGGTCAACCCTGCATATCGAAGAACTCCTAGATTAAAAACCACACTTCATTTTTTCCAAATATCTTATATTTCAGGTGTATTTTAATCTAGTAAATCTGAAACTGCTGCACACAAATATCTACTTAAGACATCAGCAACTCAGATAAATTACCTGAGTACGTAGAAGTTCTTCCTGAAGTTGATCAATCTTCTCTTTGTCAGAAACCTACAAAGAAAAATAATCATGGCTACTAACATACTGTTTAGTTAATCCACTGCAAATAACCAAATCACAAACTGAAAGCTTCATTCCACATAAGATTGATTTTACATGCATTTTAAAGCAACTAAGATTCTTGAATTTGCATTTAAAATTTAACGCTGATGGAAAATTCCATCTGCAACAGTAGGATCACATGAAAAGGTCTAAACTCCAGTGCATGCAAATGCAAAAACTAACCCTTCAAGACTTAACACTAGCAAAGCATATTTAGGGAAAAACAAAACTTTGTATGGCAGTCAGAGTTTTCTGGCCATGGGCCTAAATACAATTTCCTGGTCAAACTCTCAAGATCTCTTACGCACATGTTCTGAATTAGCATGAACTTGATAAGATACAATCACTAAAACACCTGCTTGCTACAGAAACTACTTTTCAGGTGAGTGTTCACCATTTCTGAAACTTCAAGGGGATTTTGTTTTTCAGAATTATAATCCTAAACATTCATGCTCAGCTACATAAACTGTAGTTAGTCTGGATAGTCTTGAAAGGTTATTTTAGAATTATTTAAATTACATTAAAAACTGGAAAAATTAGGTTATTATAACACAAAACATTTTGAAGTTCAAGTCATAAATGCAATAGAGACATTTTTTAGTTAGGTACTTTCAAATAAGTTCATCAAGAAGATGTAATAAGCAGTTCAAAAAAACCCATTTTTAATAACACAGACAAAAGCATGAACGGTGCAATACAATCATATGATGTAAATCTTTACAAGCAACGAAACCTAATTGTTGACTGATGAAATATTAAATTTAGCAAAAATGATCATTGAAATGATCAGCCTTTCAGTATGAAAGAATGTTATAGGTAACAGCCTTAATATTTAAATAAAGCTTGTAACATTTACAACTCAAGTTAGCTTCACATCAGAAAGAGTGATTATCTAACATGCAGAGGACATCTGTCATTTAGAGGACACAAACCAATTCAGTTACTATAGTTTCACCCTAGTTGTTACAGATTAAACAATAAATCACAGTTATTCGTAGAGATTGACATTACTGAGGTATTAAACCTATAATATACAGGATCATGTATGCACTTTACAGGAAGCAATTCAAGCTGACATTTCCATCTACACCTAGTTGTTTTCCTATTCATAAGCAGCAAAGGGCAAGTACTGCAAATTAACTCTCTCTTCTTTTCTGCTGATTAGTTAAGTGATAGCAAGAGAGCATCAGAAAGGGAAGTTTAGCATACAGACAATTTGATGCCTGCAGTAACAGCACAGCATATGTAAATGTTGTTTACATATATACACACTTCAAACACCTCAGAGACATAAGGGGAAAATAAAAATAGAAGGGCAAAGAGAATAGTGTAGGGTGTCAGGAAAAACAAGAAAATAAAGGAAAGAGAAGGTGAACAAAGTGTTTCCATGTGGTGTAGATTTTCAAAGCAGCTAGCATCTTCCCACTCTCTGCTCTTAAGCAAGCTCTTTCTGAAAAAATTTCTGGGGCTTTGATGCATCTTTGAAGTGCATACTTGCAGGCAGATTACTTCTAACCATATTAGCACCGTCTTTTATGTGCAGTATACTTATGTTAAACACAGCAAACAAAAATATTAGACTCAGCTACGTGTTGCAAGATCTGAAGCAAAGAATTACCTAGCACTAGATGATAATTCCATCAAGGACAAATTAGGTAAGTTATGTCAAAAATAATGAACTGCTTTAGAATGATGTGTATGCTTCAGCATTTGGTTCAGGTGTGCTTTGAATTTTTAGCTGCATTTAGTACATACAGTATTTTCAACATATAATTCTTAATATTGCTAAGTATTTTTTAACTTGCCAATAAAAGTTAAAACTACCATAACATTAAGTACTAACAGTCAAACATGACTGATCTAGGATTTCTATTCATTTTAAAATGTTAGGTTATAGGTTGGACTGGATGATCTTGGAGATCTTTTCCAACCTAAATGATTCTGTGTAAAAACAATGATAAAAATTAAGTCTTAAAATACCCCTCTCTCTCTCTCTCTCTCCACATCAATATTTGTTTAATCCAGTTCAGCCAGGTTTGGACATTGAGATGCCTCCTTCCAACAGTACCACCATAAAGACTTTTAATAATGAAAGAAAACTGTAGGTCCATTTTTAATCGAGGATTCTTGCACACAAAGATGCAGATACCTATCTACTAAGATTAGCAGAAGCTCCCATTTTATTCTTTTATACTCACTTTGCACAGTGATTGCTTTCTAGCAATCTTTGTCACACATTGTATAAAAGTAAGTATGTGCCTCTGAAAATTCAGTACATTTGAAACTACAGTTAATTGGTTTTGTATATTCTCTAACCAGACTAAAAATTCTAAATCGATCATCAACAGAAGAACCACAATGATTTCCAGTGTTATAAATGAAAATATCAAGACCTGGACAAAATACATATAAGAAGCAGCCATGCATATCACAGCTATGCAAGAATAATCAATTATACTGCTAAATACGTATCGAAAGACTGACAAAAAAAATCAACAGGAATCAACATTTTTGCTTTTAATACCCTTTCCTGATTATAAGTTGAATAATAGTAAGAATTATCTCATAACTGAAGTAGATTTAACATTGAGTAATTAAATCAAAATGGAAAATGTGCAAGTAAATCAAGCAACAGAACTTCAAAGAATGGAAATGAAACAGTCATTTTCTCTAGCAGGCAGGCAAGCAGAGCCAATTAAGTTAACGCATAAACAAGGTTAGTTTATGCCCTGTCAGAATGGCATGCAATGACTTATTTCAAGGACAGTAACAATTTCTTCTTCCAAAGGAGAATTTGGATCAATGATTGGAATCTAAGTTGTATCCTCATGTCAAGATATTAAAGAAAATGGTTCACCACATCTTTCAACTTGTTTCAAGCAAAAAGATTAGTGTGACAAAAAAAAAAAAAGAAACATTCCTTGTCATTAGGCGTGTATACCAAACAGCACACCTGAATGCTAAATTAAGATTTTTTTATATGCAAGGGCAGTTAGATTTTCAACACTCAGAAAACACAAAGAAGTACCTGCCTTGGAGGACAGGATAACACTTACAGGGATAGCCCTTACAGCTATTTCACAGCTTGGGAATTGTAGAATTAGTTGCAAGAAAGTGCTAACAAGGTAGAATTTTCATCAGAAACAAATGTAATATCAAGCTCATTTTTTCCCCGATTCCCTTTATTATGCCAATACATTTTTATATATCAAATACTGTATTGCTTTTCCAGTTACTTTTACATCTTCATATACTTCATCATAAACTTCAAGGTACTATTCCATACTCCAGCTGTCCAAATAAACTGTATTCAATCTGACAGAGGCAGAAGGAGCTACCCTTACTAAAAAAAAAAGAGGAAGTGAACAAATAGAGAATATTTAGACCACTGAAGACATCTCTCCTTTTCTACTAAATATTTATCTGGAAGGGAATGAATGCGAGGATGAAAAAAATATCTCTGACTTGACACTTTTTGAGATAAAAATAATCTCAAATAATTGCATTTCCATTATATTGTTATACAACATCTAGGTTCACAACGGATGATGGAATACATCACAGTTATTTTAAATCCAGAGAGAATATTAGCTAAATAAATTTCAAAAATGAAATCTGAGGAAAATTTTCCCTTTTTTTTTTTTTTTTTTATTAAAGGAAGGCTAATAGTTTAGAGTGACCAGGGGTTGCAAATTTAAACAACAAAAAAAAAAGTATCAAGAGAGTAAAATACTTAATTCGTTCCCTGAAGCTATAATAGCATTTTAAATTTAAGTGCCTATTAAAAGACTGAAAATTATGACAATTGCAACTATGCAACTGTCTAAAAGTTTAATTCACATTTACTGTGTTCCTATCTCTGTGGGAAATACCTTCAAATGTACAGAAGATTAAGTACTGTATCCAGTGCTCAATTCCAAAGCTGTTCAAAGATATAAGGAATCAAAGATTTTCTGGGGCACTGAAGCAACCAAAAAAGAAATGTGGTTAAGAATTATAGGTTGTAACAGATTAGACTACTAAAATATCCCAATTTAGGAAGTATTTCCAATTCACCTCAGCTGTATAATGGTGAATAGATCGTTAAAGAAGTAAAGTCACGTACAGATGTTCAACAACCACAGTATATTAATATAAACTATACTTTAAGAGGTACAATAGACAAACAATACCTTTGATGAATATAGAGTTTTTAACAGGAGTATTTAATTGCCTGTGCAAAATTGTTTCTAAAGAGCTGCTGCCACTTTCAGAATGGTAACATTATAAAGCAGGAAAAAAATGTTCCCAGAGATGTACTGCAAATAGCTAAACTCTTACAAGATATAGCTATAGTTAGCAAGCAACAGCAGAGTAAGTAAATTTGACATTTATTCACATCCTTTCCTTAAAGGCACTTTTTAATATATGAACATTAAGTAACAGTCTTTATAGAAGTAGAGAACATAGAATTTCCAGGCAATACAAAGTATTTGTTCTGCTTTTAACACCATGCTTTAAAAGCAATTTGGTTAAACTGAAACACCACTATACACCTGTACTGAAGTTGGCTGAAATAATTATCTGGGCCCATGATTTAATTAAAAATTAGATTTTTCTATCTCAAGTGCAGGAGGCTGAAGTTTTCAATTAGTGTGAATACAGTACATATTGTCCCTTAAGCCATCACCTTTCGCTTCTGCTGGTACGAGCCCGTGTTATATTGGCCAGCGGCTCTGCGTGCTTCCTCTTCGTGCTGCTGGATTTGTTGTTGTAACAGAATGAGTTCACCAAGCAGGCCCTGCCATGAGTTTATAATAAAAAGGAAAGGAAAAATTTGGGGTGTAAGGAGAACAAAGTTAAACCAAAGGGCATGACAAAGACAGATGAAAAACAGGTATGAATGGGTCAGTTCAAACAAAAGTGAAATTTTATTATCAAGATCTCTTGCTAGCTAGCTGGGACTGGATACAGCCAGCAAAACCATGCATTTTGCAAATCCAGGTAGAACAAAATAAAAAACGTTTAGCTAGATTTAATAGTTATATTCAACTTTAAATAAGCACCTACACCTTAATAAATAAATTAAAATCCAACCAACATTGCTTTAAAATATTGACAAAGTTTTCAGGATTTCATCTCAATTATTTATACCAGAAGTTCTCAAGTATCAGCAATTTTCCACAACTTAACCATGCAAGTATTTAAACAGAGGGTTTTGGATACTCTACACAAAGTGGTGCACAACAGTTAATCGGCTCAACTTTGTCAGTAATATAAGAGTTCTCATTTTGTTCTTGCTCTCAGCAATGCAAACACTTCATAGACAGATGACTTCTCCTGCTACATAGCCTTCAAAATAAGAAAAGCAAAATAGTTTCTAAAGCATAAAGAAAAGGCCCTCTCTTCACTTCTGTAACATGCTGCAGTTTAGGATAATGCTATCATAATCCTTCCTGATCACTTCAAAATCCCTGCAACTCAGTGCTTATTTGTTAACTATTCAGCATTTCTGTGAAGCTTAGATGTCTTCTCTTCTCCTTCCATGCCAAATATTCCTGCAACAGTAAACTGTCTTTCAAAAAGTCCACATTGGTTCAAAGACACTACACTACCTTCTACTGGGACTTTATGTACAATTTATTTCAGGGAGTGTAGATACAAATACTAATGAAATATTCAAATAAAGGTCTTTAAAAAACATTACACCTTCTACAAAAAACATTTGGTAAAATGAGGTTTCAAAAATGTACTACAGGAGTCAAAACAAATCCTGGAATAAAACTTTGGTGTAAAGAATTCAAGACATTGATTTATACATTAGGGTGTACGAAATACACACACAGGCATGTACACATAAGGAGAAACAACACAGGAGAGAATGGATAAAAGAAGAGACAACCAAATGACCAAACGTAAACAATCGTTAAAAAGCAATTTGTATAACATTTCAAGAATAGAAAAATCTTCACATTTGTATTTTATTGAACCACTTTGAGATTTATTAGATCTCTCTATTGTCAGACTGGCAAACACATCAGAACTGTGCCAGAAAATCGGGCAAAACAAAAGCAACTAACTGTTCAATTTCACTTCCATACAGCATCAAGGAGAGATAACCACATGGCTACACTTAGTATTAGAAGAACAACAATGATATTTTACCATTTCACAAACAAGGCAATTCTCAATGTAACCTGACACAGTTCCTTTAAAAATTATGCTGTGGATCAAGAAAATACAAGAAAAAACACTGAACAAAACCTGCCATGAAGGCCTTTTAAACAAGCATTGTAACAGAAGCTGTTTGAAGTCACCAAATGTAAATATTTGATGTGAAATTACTTTCTAGGACATCTGGTACATGTGACTGTTACTCTGTAGAAAAATTTGGAAAACCTTTTTCAATTGAAGTTATCCTATTTAATAGAGCATTCAAGTAAAAAGGCTGAGATTGCTTCTCAATAACACTTTCTTCTTTGTATATATCAGTCAATAATGTTATTTCCTTTGTTTTCTATTTCTTACTTTTAGTTACAAATAATAAAAAAAAAAACACAACAAAACAACGACAACAAAAAAAATGAAGCTTTAACAGCACACAACAACACACACAACACCTAGCCTGGTATGAACCAGGACACAGACAAAAGTGTTTACAAGTCACTGGCACTGTTTGCCCCCCCACACCTCCTCCCCGCCCATTCCAACGTAAAAGTATTTATTTTGTAAAATAAGAATTTTACCTAGAAAATCAATGCTGAACAATTAATGGGATTTAAAATAACAAATTGTTTATAATCATTATCAATCATCTTATCAAAGAAAGGAGAATAACACTAGTGGACAAACTCGGTGGCACAAACTCTGCAGGTGCACAATAAACAAGGCAAAACAAGTGCTGATACTGTAACTGCATATACTTTAAAAAAAATTTTTTTTTAAAAATCAAAACACATTATTTTATATTAAGAGTTAAATATGCTGTACGTCAGTTGAATATGACTGTCTCTTAATTTAAAAGTTCCTCATGACTAAAGTATGCGTGCCCTATTTTTAAGAGCAACCAAAGCCCAGGTGTTCTGCATGCCTTGACTCCTTCCAGTATCTCCTGTTGATTTCAATGAAACCATTCATGAGGAAAGTTGAGCCACAATAAATCCCCCACATGAAAAATAATTAAATGCTGAGGGATTTAAATGAGTGAAAACAATGAGGAAGGTAAAGAGATCAATTTCAAAGAATTTAAATAAATGTCACAATGATATGAAATAATATGAAAGTCCTTCATGTTAAATTGGGAATACAACTGTGCAATGAATACAGAAAATTATGTAAACTTTGTTGCATAATTTACAAGGAAATAACAAAACAAAACAAATTAGAAAGTTAAAAAAAGATTTAAAAAAATCCTACTGTGAGAGACGACCTGTCAGCTATACGGAGATTACCTGAAAATGGCCTTGGAACTACAACTACTAAGCAGGAATTTACAAACATGTGGTCATCACTTTTTCTATCCATGATATATATGTTCTGGAAGGTTATTTATACAAGGGAAATAAAGTACTGCCTGATGTCTGCAACTTCCTCCACAGTAATATTGCTGTCAGTACTTTATAAGTACAAAGTTATTTCTAAGTAGTTTTCAAGAGCTATAGATTTTTAACTTAATTAGTCTTTTTTCCTTTTTTTTTTTTTTCCCCCTACAAGGTGCATATAGTTTAGATTTGATGTAGCTGTTTTGGATAGGATGGAGGTTAATATGAACGACAGATTCTGTAATTCCTTTATTTTTATGCTCACTTGGATATCAGCCAGCCAAGTTGCAGAAAAATACTTAGTGGAGAGTTTGTCCTTAAGGACACATTAATCATCAACAACTTAACAATACAAAATGAAAATTTATGGAAGAACCATTCATAAAGTTAGGTCACAAAGAGGTCACACATTTTCTGAAAGATACAAATGAAACTAAACAGACTATATCATAGAACTGGAACATATTCACAGTACAGCATTATTTTCACCTGAATTGCCACATGAAGGGTGGAACTGATATCCAAGTCAATTGATAATCCCTACCAAAACCTCTTTTTCATGTAGAATTCCTGTGCTGCTGCTTGCACTTACTGAAGGTGACCCTCTGCTGGCCGAGCAAGGAATTTACTCCTTGCCAAATCCTCCACAGTGAATCAGGTTAAGGCATGAGATTTTATCAAAGTATCAAAGGCAGAGAAAGGACTGTGTGGTTGGTTTTGAATAATACACATTGAATTATTTATTTACATAGCTTCTAAGCCCCAAATCAATAACCGAGTCACATTTTCTTTACAAATTTTCTTTATAAACTGGAATAAACTTTGGAACTTGCTTGCCTTAATAGGAAGCTGAAACTCTTAAGTGATTTTTGTTTGTTTGTTTGTTTGGAAGATAGACAAGTACTACAACATAATTTTCTAAGAAGGCAACACTGCCATTTCAGTGCAAGCTTGAACTATTCCCACAGTACAAAACACACACAACACAAAATACTTTACTACACTGGAGCTTTTATAATTATCTTCCTTCTCTGAAAGCAAAATTTCTTATTTAATCCACATAGAAACAGATTTAAACTCCATTTATTTAAATTATTTATCTGAACATTCCTGTAATTTTTATTTTGTTTTCTTTTCAAAGAGTTGTACTTTTTGTATCAAATGAAAAGTTACAAAATGAACCACACATTAGCTGGAAAAGTAGTACAGCCTGTTTCAGCATTCTGGACAATTTTCACTGCCCTTACTCTCTCACTCATTCTACAGAAAGTTTTTATAGCCCTGAGGACAATGCCCAACAACAATTTGACAACAATTCTACAGAACAGAATTCCTTCAAATAATGAATTCCTGGGTCTTTGCCATTACTGATCTTTTCCCAATGAAACAACAAAAAACAGCTCGTCAGCCATTAGACATACCTTACACCACACTTAATGCCATAGCATTGTATGCATCCATACAACAAAAATTTTTAAACTTGTATTGATTGGCAGTGAAAAGCATTGTATGAAAAAAGGCCATCTTACTCATTGTCTAGAAATAATATTGCTTGCCAATAAACCAAGTGACTATGGTAGGTTAGTTATTCACATATGCCTCATTTGAAATATTACGACCAAGAATGATCATACCAATTTACAATGCAACATCTTCTAAGAGTAACTTGTCGGATATAATTAGAATAACAAAAATTATTATGGCAGACCAAATTTTATAAATCATACTGGTTTAATATGGGCTGATATTTTCTGTACTGCAGCCAAATTTTTGCTGGCAACATTAAAATGCTCTGGTCACTGCATGTGAAAAAATGCAGTAATAAGTATTAGTGATAGTACTAGCAATCAGTAAAAATCTCAGTTAATTTACTTATCAAAGACAATAAGTTAAGATGACCGTTCCTTCACAAATCAATAGTAAATGGGCATTTTGTTTTATTTTAAACAGTGAAACCTATGCTAAGCAATCACCCAAGAGAAAATAATTCAGTATATATGTACAGTTTACTGACAAGGGGGAAACAATAAGCCAAATTTATTTCTTATGTACAGATCTGCCACCGTTCCAAAGCGGAAAAAAAAAAAAATGTAAAAAGTGAGCTTAGTACAGGTTTCATTGTATTTCATATTGCCGTGCAGAATTAATGTAGAATGTATACATGCCTGCATATACAGAAAAGTCTTTTATGTAAAGCCCCATTTACAGTTCAGCAAACACTGTTTTCAGTTGCAAAAATAAATATTTAATAATTTACAAATTCCCCAATATGTATTGTTTTCATTCCTTTTTTTTTTTTTTTAAACAATATATGCAGGAAAAATGAAAAGCCTTTAGAGAATGAGTAACATTACCATTGAGGATTTTAATAGAAATAACATCTACTATTAATTAAAGCAAAAGATTAAATTTCACCTTCTTTACTTCAAGAAAAAAATGCTAAAACTTCTAGTTATTAAAATACAGTAGCATTTTTTTCCAGGAAATTACAGTAATACTTTTTTTCCAGGAAATCTTAAGAAAAGTGTGATGTACACTTTCTAAATAAACTTAAAAAAAAAAAACTGCTTTAACAAATAGGAGTTCTTCATTAAGGCAGAGATCCTTAAGTACTTAAGTAAGAATCACAACTGTGAACATGTCAACGGAAATGAAGTTGCAAGCAGAAAAACTTGAAAATAAGCCTATACCAACTTCAGTAATAAGCTGTCAGCTCAAATGCTACTGAGCGTGTCCTGAGAAATTGCAAATACACACAAAATACCTAAAATGACCTTCTCACAAATCAAGTTTCCGAAGAAAGTAATGCCTAAAGATATACGACTGCTTTGAATTTTCCTTACACCAAAATGTGTTTAGCACTGTACTGCTTGTATATTAAAAACAACAATGAATACTCTTCCTTTTCAAAGATAAATTCTATCAAGCTGCTTCAAATAAATATCTACAACTAGCTATTGAAGCACTTTTAAAAAAAAAGTACCTGTAATGGTAAGAAATGTTTGGTTTTGCATGAGAGTAATTACCTTCTTGTACTGTTTGTCATTGTCATATCCCTGGTCTGTAGCTCTGAATGCTGTTTCTCCTGGAGAACCTAGGACACAATTAGAGAAACTCATTATAACATGCACAATGCACTTAAAAAATTTCAAACTACACCTACTCAATGTAAAATTCAAGTTTTAACCCCTACATACTATTAAATCAATAACCTTGCTATCAATCCAAAAAGATTCACTATAAATAAATTGAAAACGAAACTCAGCTTAAAACTCATCTGAAAATCTTATATCAAATCTAATTTGTGACTCAAAAGTGTTATTATCAAAAGGGAATAGGCAGCTTCAGCTAGACTATTTAAGTTCTGAAAACCTTTTTTTTTTTAAAGTACATATTTCTGATACACATGAGAGGATAATAAAAATTCCATTGGTATTATTGTAATGAGAAAAAAATATATATATTCTTTCCTACTGTAATGACACAGGTTTTCAAAACAAGCTTCCTGGAAAATGCCTCAAATAAAAAGCATCTGCTAAGGACCACAACAGAGAAACATCAACTACTCATTCTCACATGAGAAGATCTAAGAATGTTTAAAATAGTTGGAATGTATTTCTAACTCAAAATTACTTGCTGTGAATAGTTGTGTTTACATTGATGTTTACTCCTCTTAGTACAACAATCTTTTAAGAGTTTGCTTTAAAGAGGCAGGTTAGGGGCAGTAAAAAGGGCTTTTACACACCTAACAACAGAAGTAGATCAGAAGCTCCTATGACTTCACTAACCAAATTGTAACCTGTGAAAAATCAGCAGAAGAGGGGAAATAAAAATTATAAATACAAAACAAAATACAAAATAAAGATGAGGGATCTTTGTCTCATCTGGAGGACTACAAAACCATAAATGGCAACTATGCCCAGGTGAGTGTGCTAACAAATTCCATTATAATAAGTGATATCTCACAGTACCAGTTAATAAAACACCACAATTTTAAACAGCCAAAATTTTAAACAGCCAAAATATGTAGTAGACTGTCATCTACTTGTCAGTCTGTTGATTTCGATCCCTGCTGAGTTTGTAATGAGATGAATTAACTATTTCCACCATTAACAGTATTTTAAGAAAATGAATACACACTTCTTAGGTACACTGATATGCAAATATTCTCAAAAACACTTAAAGCAGTGACTACAATACCTCATAGATATAATCTTTCATAAACATGAATTTATGTGGTTTGGTAATTATTAAGGTATACATCAGAAAGAATCTTTCATTCTGTTACAAGAATGATTGGGTGAAGTTTTGAGCCGTGCTAAAGAGCAAGTCAGATAATGATGATCAAATCAATCATTTTTATATTTAAAAAGAAGTCCATTGATCAGAAATGTCCTATATAAATCTAAATTTTGAAAACCTCTAAGCATACTAGCATCTAGACACAGTGAATTGACAAACCATCCCCCTGTATTTTGTGAAGGACTTAAAACTCCCACATACTCCATTGAAATGCAACCCCTACCTAATCTGAATCTGCTAGCAAATCTTTTTGTCTGGACACAGCTCCAGAAGATACCACTCAACCCGAAAAAAGACCTTGCTTACAAATCTCTTATTTCACATGCTTGCAAAATTATGCGCCATCGTATTTTAATTATCCAACTCTGTCCTCCTGTAACAGCTATGGCATAATACTGTTACTGTCCAGTGCCACTCACAGCTTCTGCAAATTTCAGTGGGACATGTCCTGCTTCTATGACTTCCTGAAACAATTAACTTTCAATCTGATTGTTTTAGATGTGCAAAAGAATTTATTTTTCTATTCAGTTTCACATTTTGGTTCTCAGCACTCGCCACTAGAATTCTTGCCTTTAAAAATACATTACACTTACCTGTGTCCATAACACCTTCAGATGAGATATTCAATGAGAGGCATGCATTTTGAGGATCCACTTTCTTTTAGCATCAAAGGACATAGCTGTAAACCTCATCTTGTAATACCTTATGTTTTCAAAATTAAAACTAAGCTGAAAAATTATTCTCACCAGGAGAAAAAAATCCTTTCAGTGAAGCGAAGCTCTCTCCAATCTTGTCAAAGTCAGGCAGAAGTTTGGCAAGGTCATCTGCATCAGGTAGGGCTTTGATAAGTTTTTCTGGGGAAACAGTACAAAAGCTAGTGAGCAGTTGTTATTATTTTGGTGAACAGGAACAGCTCAGGCTGTAAAACTGAGTAATTGCTCCAGGATATAACTTTCTCTTTCTTTCTCTCTCTTTTTTTTTTTTTAAATAAATAATTAAAAGTTTCTTTTGACATGCAACCCCCCGTCAGTGTTGGGAGAGATTATCAGATCTGAAAAAACAACTGCTTTTATAGACTTTGAACCTTCTGATAACTTGGCTGCCTTAGGTACTTTAAATTCTGTAAAACTTACTATGGCATTTCACCATGTTTCATACATTATCGCACATACTTCGGAGACAATGTTCTTTAAATTACAGGACAGCATAAATATGCTGTATATTTTAAGAAAAGCTTATTTTCCAATTTCATAAATAACCCAATTTTGCAATTGTTTCAGAAAAAAATAAAACAACATTATTAGCTTTAGAGTATTATAAGAATGTACTGTTCACTAGCGATCTAAGCAAGAAAACATTTGTCTCACTTATTCAGTCCCTACATTTAAGACTATCCATGCAATGCCCATACATGCAGTGGAAATCTTCATAAAAGTTTTTACAACAAAGAACACTAACTACACTCATATATAAGAAGTAACTCAGTGATTGTTTTTTAGACTTCTATCTGAGAATATGCAAGAAATCTACTGTAACTAGAAGGTTCAAGAAAATAAAATCTATATTTTTCATTTTCTTTACTTTGCATCTTCAAGATAATTTTGCAGATATTTCTATAAATTCCCGTGTTTTCAATTAGTCATGTAATTATACCTATCTTTTACTTGTCTAATTATATTTTTACTTGTTAGTCATTCATATAGAAAGAAAGAACCTTGTGCATAATACTGCCAAAATCTGTGTAAGTCCCCTCGGTCATGCTGAAAGACTGATTTGAATAATGGGAGTATATGGCACATGAAAGAACCAGGAATGTTCTCAAATGAAAGGATGAATTATGGAACATCAATGCTAAACCATGCTTAATTTCTTCTGACAAACACAATGATACAAGTAACTTGGTAAGACACACCCCAAACTCTTTAACAATACAAGTTCACCCAAATTACAGCTATAAAGCTACTGTTGCATTGGAGGCAGGCACCAAGATCCAGGCCCTTGTGTTAAAGTTGTGCATGTGCTAGAGTAACATTGTAGCTTTCATGATACCGAAGTCAATATGTTCATCAAGCTCCCAGATGAAGTCGGGAACAATCCACTTATATTCATCAAGATCAGGCATCATGTCCTTCCACTGATCATATGTCTAATACAAAAAGGAAAAAAAAATACAGTAGAAATAGAAGAAATGCATGTAGAGAAGCATATGAGCAATCTATTGAAAAGTAGTACCTACATATAAAACATAACTACCCCACCGTCTTTTAGATATGTACAATACTATTTGGGGCTTTTAAAATCTACACAAGTTTTCTCAACAATCAGTTTTCCATTTTCATTCATCTTTACTTTCATTAGTTAATCAAACAATGATATTCTGTATTTTTGTGGATATACCAAGAACTATTGTTCTGAAACATGTAATAACAAAAATAAATATGCATAAAATATGCCCCATGGATAAATACCTTCTTAGCTGTGTAACCACCACCTACAGCAGATCCTAATATAAGATAGCGAATTTTGAGAAGCCTTGATGCTAGTCTAGCTAGCCAAAAGTTCCTGTAGGACTGGTATCCATATTTTACATTTAAAAGTTTTGTTTTGCGAAGGGGAAGACGATTAAGAGAAGAGAATTGCTGAATGGATATCCTTAATGGAGGTCTTTGAAATTTTGAGCTTGGATAGTAGGGATGATGTATACTTCTGGAAGCAAGATGTAAGTTTTGAAGTGGTGATTTTCTTTTTATTCCATAGTTGCTATTTGCTAGACTCCGGCAGATGACACTAAAAGAAAGAAAGAAATAGTATAAATAATAAATAAATAAAAAGTAACAGATATCTTCAACATACCATTAACTCGATAACCTCTTTAGAAGCAATTCACATTACATTTTAGCTGGTTACAGATAAATTACAGCATCATTCTGAATGTCCAGCTATCACTGCTATACTACAAGGAAAATAAAAAGCGGTAAACAGTATTAACGGGTATAGCATTTCCAGTGATTACAGAAAGAAAACTTTTAATACCATTTATGAAGTCTGTTGTTAAGTGAATTTAACTTCCACGCTGGACTAAGGAAAATCATGTCAGTGGTAAAACACAGCTTGGGCAACCAGTATCTAAGAGTCCACAGATGTCTATGATCAACTTGCATCCTAAAAGAAAACTTGATAGTTTGGCCTATCTTGTTACTCAAAACTAACTTTTAGAGAACATTACATTCATGGAGCATTTTCAAACGTCAAGAATCAATACGCAGACAAAAATATCCTTCACAAAATACATTTTACTTTTCTGGCAAAGCTGATCCTCCTGTGGAGCTGAAGGATGTACTTGATGAAATCTTTCAGTTTCTTTAACTCTATTTTTCTGTGGTTCTAGGATTACAGCATTATTTTTTCGTATTGGGCCATGCACAGACAAGATTATTTCCAGACGTGCCTGCACCGTGTTTGTTGAAGACTTTAATAAGGTAATTCAGATTTATTTACAATGGGAAATTTCAGTGTGAACAATTTGATTCTGAAAACAGAGTTCAGCAATGAAAAGCACATGTTAAAACACAGAACCTTATCAATCCTGCTTGTATTAAAATACACACATAGGTTGGGTTAAAGCTCCTTTTATACCTTCACTTACACTATCTGCATGCTTTAACGTTTTGAGGTACCTTTGCTAGGTTATGGAAAAGACAACAGCTCTGGAAAAAGTAATTTCTTCTGTATCTTTCTAGTTTCACCATCATAACAGAACAGCTAATATTAAATCATTTACTGGATGCAAAATATGAGTGAAGTTACAGTTCCTGAAATTAATGCTTGTTCCTTGATGCTTTTTTCATGGTTTTTGATATTCTCCAGTGTATTTACTTATGAAGGGGAAAAATGAAAAAGAAGAAAGTGCTTCACACCATTGAGAAGGAAAATTATTCATCCCGTAATCCTTAATCATTTAATATTAAGGGATTTTGAAGAGAATATGTAAGTGAATCATATCAAATTGAAAAAAGCTCCATAATAAACACAGTTCTTTCTCTGAGACTTTCTGTGTCTCTGTGAGATGACATTCTTTCACAGGAATATTCTTAACCTCCAAACAAGTGGAAGACTTCATTATAAAAGTACTTTTGACAAAGAAATTGAGCCTCTGGAAGAAAAGTTAAAAATTACTGAAATTTACTTCTCTTAAAAAAAAATCAAACAGTGTTGCTGATGGTATATGTTTAGAAATTTCCGTTAGTGTAATGGAAACCTTAAAAACAGAGAACTCCATCAACTGTTTTTATGAAAATCCTCTTTCATAAAAGTCAATATGATTCTGAAATTTATCTTCTTGCTGCTATAGTTCTGAAGACTATCTAGAAGGCTGTGCTCTTGCAGCAACAAACTCATTATCTAGAAAAAGCATAAGCAGGAGCAGAATAACCCCTCAAGCAATAACATCTCCTCTTTGACATGGAATTACATGAGTGTCAGAAATAAACCACATATAGTACCAATACAAAAGTGGACATGTAACAATAAAAAAAATAATTTCTAATGTGGAGGTATTTTCAATTCCTGCTTTTAAAAAGCTTTTAATCAGGGTGTGGTAAGCCATGAGGAAGCAAGCTAACAACTGTGCCGTTATTTCTTTTGTTGTATTGTCACTACCATTACAGATATTTAAATTTTTCAGCAGAGGCCAAGTGGTAGTACATACTATTGCAGCCATTGCTCGCTATCAGCCTTCACTCTGATTAAAGATATTTTTAATGGTACATAACTTTCTTCTCTGTGATTGTTCTTTTAAAATATACTGTCTTTTGGAGCATCCATTCTGTATTGATTAAACTGAATGAAAACTTGTGTTCCACCACAAACTGTTATGGCAATAACTTGATCAACAACAATCGCCTTTTCAGTGCTATCTCATACAAAGACCTACCTACTTTCCTCGTACATATAAAGCCTTACATTAAAAACAAATAATCAAACAAAACATTCCATCATTATACCAAAAGTTCCATTTACTCCTTCCTTTTCTCTTCCTGTTGCTAAAAGCTACTGAGGAAAGCTGACAAAAAAATCACCTCAAGATCTTCACCGAAAAGTGGTTATACTGAAATGGGAGCCAAAACAACGCTACGAAATGAAGTGTTCCATGACTGCCAAATTTAAAGCCTCTGGAAAGCTGTGTTTAACAACAAACAAAAAATTAGCCTTCCAGACACAAGCAGCTCTGACATTAGAATCTGCCTGATAACAGGCCTGCAACCTGACTACCCAGGCACTGAAGAGGTTATAGATACCTCGTAAAACAAGAGAAAAAAGTGGTCCGTTACTACAACATCCAAGCATGCCGCCTGTAAGTCAGCATATGTAACATCTTACGCGTATACTTCCAGTTTAAGAAAATCCCACCTCAGCTGAGATAAACTTTCTGTAAAGACACACTATACACACTTTTATTAACTGTGAAAGCAGCTTTCAAACGTAACCCAGCAAGAAGCACCGCGGTATTTTCTCTCACTTAACCCTAGACAACACTCGCTTTTCTACTGCTGCTGCGAAATCCGCCCAGGGACGCTGCGAGCCTCGAGGCCGCCCTGCGCCGCCAGCCCGCCCGGAGCCGCGCACAGCAGCGACACACGAGAGGCGCCCAGAGCCGCGCCGGGCGGGCACGGAGGCGGCAACGCGGGAGAGGGCCGGCTGCCCGCCT
>VXAA01000162.1:36093-111694 GCA_013399115.1 Anseranas semipalmata | reverse complement strand
TGGGGGAGCAGCGCCGGCGGCTGCGTGAGGCGCAGGGGCGGAGAGGGAGCGGTTGCGGCCCCTCCGCAGCCGGGCCTCCAGCCCCCCCCTCACAGCCCGGCCCCCCCGGGCAGGCCCGGGGCGCCCCCAGCCGCCCTCAGCGGGGCCTGAGGCGTGCGGGTCCCCGGGGGCCGCCTCGCACATTGCCCGCTGCGTTGGAGCAGCTGAGGAAGGGCGCGAAACGGGCGGCAGCGCAAGGGGCGCGGCAGAGAACCGGGAGGGATGCGCAGGTCTGCCGGCTGTCCGCGGCAGGGCCGCCTGCGGTCAGGCCATGCGGGACGGGTGCGTGCCCAGCCTGCCCATACAGCCCTCGGGCGTCGCGGGCTTCACCTGGCAGTGCCGGTGCTGGCTGACATGAGCAGGGAGCTTGCCCTCGTGCCCAGTCTGAGTCTTCTTGCAGCAAGTTAACTCTGTCCACAGTGGACGTGGAGGATATTATTTTCTTCTTATTTGCAGCTAGGACATACGTGTTTGAAAACTTGTCATGACTTCTCAAAGTCTTCTTTCCTTCAGGTTAACAGACACTAAGTCCCTCTTCCCTGTAGGCCATGTTTCCAGAATCCTTTCTCTGTGCTGTCTCTGGGCACCACGCTGCAGCCTTATCACTGCGGAGCTAAGCAGAAAAAGAAATTCGGGGTGTTTTATAGGTCAAGCTGCTGCTTATATGGTGGGATTTTTTCAGAGCAAATTAAATTGCACAAGATTGACAAAGGATGGCATAACACATGGATGTATTTTCAGGACTGAGATAAAAGTTGTAAGAATGAGGTGAGGCACATGCTTTTATCGCTTGCTTGCTTTTAGATTTATTGTTTTCTTTTTAACTTTTAAGGCATTATCTTTGTTTTAAATCTTATCTTTGCTTAACAAGTATTTTAACTTGACTAGGCCTTTTTGTGATTTTTATCTGTGCTTTTTAGGCAAATTTCAATTCAAAAAGAGGAATGATGACGCTGTCTGTAGATGTATACAAGTAGCTTTTTATTTCTAAATTAATTTGTAATGCTTAGTTTGAACAGTAGAGGGCATCATTTAACTAATGGTTCTACTTTAAGATGATTTAGACGCATTTTCTCCATGAGAAAATGAACCTCCTTAAGAAAATGGACAAATTCCACCATCTTCTTTGGTGGAAATTTTACTGGAATGTTATGATAGATTGTCAATCTATGCAAATTATGAATGTTTTACACCTTTTATCTGTTTTCCCTTTGTTTTCAGTTATGAACATATAAATCTCCCAAATAAGGGTGTTCTGTAGGAGCAGAAATTGTCAGCAGGAGCTGGACTCAGCCTATAAGCAGTAAATAGGTTGTATGAGTCTTGATTCTTCCCTGGAGTGCCACGTTTGGTGGGATACTCTGCGTGCAGCTCACCTCTCTTCTCCATCAAAGGGAAGCCCAGTGACCTCTGCTGCACCCTAGTCTTCTACAGACACTACAAGGAGCAAGGCTGACATGTGGGGAAGCAGGAAAAGCTGACCAGGCAGAAAAAGTGTGTGTGGCACTCCTGTTTTCTACTGCTGTCACCTCCCACAATAATGAGTCATTTTCCAAAATCATCAGCCTGCTTCGGAAAAGGTACCTTTGCAGTTGTTTCCTGTCTTTTATAGCGTTTAGGTAGCACTGACCCCTATACACAGGTTTATCAGAATGGACTGTATTGCATTCTTTCTTTTTAATTTTTAACTGAAAATTGTGATTGTCATGTAATAACTGTAGTTCCTGTTGCTGAGTCTCAGAAGAACAAAGTGAAATGGGCCGCTTCTCTTGTGTTGATTGGCCTAGCTCCTTCATTTTCTCTTCTGTCTTCCCTGCATTTCTCCCATTTCGGTTTCTCTGAGTCTTCCAGTCCTGCCTGCTACATGAAACAGGCACTGGTCTTCCATGGTCAGTGAGGTGTTTGGGACCAGTACTAGTCCATGCCACATGGAAATAAAGTGCTGATGATTAGGAACTAGCTTGGCACCTCTTGATCTGTTTCAGTCACTCTAGAAGTAATATTTTAGTTTCCTTAACATATTTTCTGGAAGAACAGGTTTGTCTCTCCTTACCTCATTCCTACAATATTTGATGTGTAACTTCTTGAAAAGTAGCAATGGACAAGGAAGTAGTAGTGAGAATGAATCACAAGACTAATAAACAATTCAGCCCACAATAGTGAAAAAAGGAGGTGATTTTCCGATTGCTGTTTTTTTCTGCCAGCTTCCTTTTGGTCCTGATTTGGAGGTCAGAGAGATTTGTGTCCAGCTCACTGATATCAGTGGGGAGCTCCAGTTTCCCTGAAGAGTGAGTAAATAACTTTAATTACCTTCCCCAAAGCTATATAGTGAGGTCAGAAGACATTCTGTGACAATATTCTTAATAATGAAAAAAAAATTTTGATCACAGAGCATACATGACTGGATCCCGACACACAATCAGTGCATAAATCCACCTGCACAAACTGGGGCAACTATTTGCAATGCCAGAGCTTGAATTTCTCTCCAAGGAATATGAGGGGATCACAGCTGGATGCTTAGTTCAGGCTGGTTGCTAAGAGTATAACAACAAAAATGCCTGTTTTCCTTCTCATTTGGACACACTCCCTAGTTCCCAGTGACTCCATAATCTCTCAGGGAGAAATATTCCCCTCTTGCCCTCCCCTGAAAGTTGCATGCCAGCAGTACTTGCCGCACTATCAGAGTTATATCTAGGAGTCATACTGTGGCAAAACTTATCAGATGTAATTTTTTCTTTCTCCCAGTGTCTTTGAGTGAGTTTTATTTCAAGGTATCCCCTCAATCTCAAAACCCCAACAACAAAATGAAGGGAGGAGGGATGAATATTACCTGCTAACCCCACAGAGAGGGAGGAGCTCCATTCTTCAAACATCAGCAGAGTTATAAGAAAGGTGTGTACTTAGAGCACTTCCTCAGTGTGGAAGTTCAAGCCACACAACGCTGAGGACCTGTCCTGAGGGTGCTGTAGAAAGTCCCCAGAGGGTCATTTCATGGGGGAGAATCCTACCAAGAGCCATTATGCACTGCTCAACCAAGGAGAGGAAAATGAGATGGTGAGTCGTTGTATCTTTGTCTAGGTCTTTCTGAACTCGAGCAGCAGATAGCACATGTTCTGCAATAAAATGCTACAGTCTGTAATTTAGTTATGGATGGCGGAGGTGTTTCCATAGCAGAAATGTACAGATAGAAAGGGATATATTTTTTTAGCAGAAAGAAAAATAAGTTGTATGTGTCTACTGGATTTAATTGTTTTTCACCTCCAAAAGGAGATGGTTTGACAGAGTCTTAGAAGAAGATGACAGAATATTGATGTGGCATTATAAAACTAGCTGGAGCTGGCCTTGTCTCAGCTTGAGGGATGCCCTAGAGTGGTATTCCTAACCAATTGACAGCTGAATCTCTAGGGTCAGCTCCAGTTGGATGAAGACTGGGAACCCTGGCTTTCTCTGGAACATAAAACCACATGTGTTATGTTTGCATAAATTGTTAGCAAAAGCAGTCTGTTGAATTGGCAGCACTGTTCTATCCTGAAAACCTGTATAAAGCTGGATTTCTAAATACAGAACTACTGTATTTCTTTCCAGAGTTTTCCAGAGAGGAGTATGTTCACATGCATTCTGTAACATGTGGAAATAAGTCTCATGTTTCCACAAAGTATCTGATCTACTGTATGTTGCCGCTCTAAAATAGTAAGCCCAGTGCACAACTGTAGTAAATTCAGTGCTTCTGAGCTGCTTTAGCATTACTGCATATTACAGATCGGCTATTTGTCACAAACGCATATGTCCATCTAACAGATTGTGCTGGAGATGTCAGACCTATGATGCAGCTGTACAGCAACAGTTGTCATGCATGTCTGGTAAATGCAGTGCTTCTCAAAATTCTTGTGCTGCAGAACCAAAATGTCTGTAGCTCTGCTATGAGAATATGTAGGATTTCTGGATGTACAGCAGCCTCAGCAAAGTTAGTGAAACGCGGTCACATACAGGCTGACATGGCTGTTCACATCCAGAAATCCTGGACAAATCTTAAAAATTTACTCACTGAGAATTCTGTTTTAGTGAAAAAGAGAGCAAGTCATGGAAAAGCATGGACATTTGATATCCCTAGATACAAACAAGGGTTTTCAGTCAGCTCTCTGCCATACAAAGAAGGGGAGATGTCATATTTTGCATAATACTGAGCTGGGTAGTCTGTGATGTACTGGAGAATGCAGTAAAGTGTCATCCAACAGCATTAAGTGAGCACTGCAGGAAGCACAAGGCACTGGCTCTGAGGGTGGGGACTAATTAGCTCAGTGCAATACAGAACCCAACTGGCTCTGCAGCTGAGTTACTAAACTTGCTCACAGCACCCCGCTCCTGGCTCTAGCCCTGGTGCTGATGCTCCCCAGCTTCTTTTGCTGGTTTTGGGCCTGTGCTCCACCCTGCTTCTGTCCTTCTAGGACCATAAACACCCTGTCATTCTCTTCCCACTACTGGCATTGTCACTAGCAATGCCAGAACTGAGCCTGAGCTAATTAAGTTTTAAGTGGACCTGTCTGGTTCTGTGTAGAGCCACAGTATTGTACACTGCATGTCCAGTTCCACCTGTGCACTACTGGGACACCCAAGTTGTGCTTGCATGGAGCCAGCTATCCCACATTACCTTTCCAGTAATGTTCGTGTTTGTCACCAGTGTCATAATGAGCACATGTGCCGTGAGTCCAGCGTTCAGGGATCTGCACTGTGAATCTGATTTGTTCCATGCAGAGCTGGTCTTTGTGCACAGCGTTGAATCAGTCTGCACTGTGAATCCAAGGAGTCTGGCGGTTGCTCTTGGTGCCTGCAGTGAACAAGAGCAGTGCTCATTCACCTGGGATTCCCAAATGTCCCAAAAGAAAATCACAGAAAAAAGCCTGGAAGAGCAGTTGACTCATAGGTGCAATTAAAACCATAGCCAAAGTTTGTTAGATTTGGGGGGTGGGGTGGGGGGGTGTTTCTGTATTTGTTACACATGTGTATGAGAGAGAGAAAAAAGAAGTTTTGTGTGAGAGAGAGGAAGAGGTCTATGAGAATGACTGAGAGCCTGTAAGGGGACAAGGAAGAAATCAATGTGAAAGACAAAGAACAGCTAGTGTGGATATTTGTGTGAAAGAAAAAGAGAGTAATATGTAGTTAAGGTAAGTTGTGGAAAAAAAAAAAGAAAAAGAAGACTGTGTTTAAGCAGAGGTGAGGAAGAGTGCATGGGGTAAAAGAGAATTATGTGAAGACATTTATTTGTTAAAATCATGTATTTTAAATTATTGGCAGCCACAGCAAGTGACACTGGCACATAATGTCTCAGTGACCCTGCAACATTCTTTCAAAATTCTAAGCCCTGCAAAATATTTTTCTACATTATTTTAAAGTCATTTTAATCCACCTGAACCCAATTATTAACAAGCTGTTCTTGACTCTTCAGACAAGATCGTATCATTTCATGTAATAATGGAACAGCTGACATTGTGCAGGTGCCAGTTCTTCCAGAGTGAAATAGTTCATGCATTTTGAAAGCATGCAAGTTGTTAATTTGGACTTTGGCAAGCAATGCTTTGCTCTGTTGATCTAGTTGACCATTTTGCTGGGGAAAGTTGAGGAGCTCTAATGAGAAGAAATACTTCTAAGTTTTCTCCAGTGTTGTCCGTTTCTTGGTACAGGTGAGATGCTAGATAGTCCTGTATTTAAGAGTAGTCAGTCTGACGATCAGGTAGAAGATCTACCCTATATATCCTTGCACATATCTTTGGGATTACTTTACATGGCTGAAGCATGTCTACTTGAACAGGAGCTGCAGGGGCAGATGCTTCAGAAGCAGGGTTCGCTCTCTTGGTACCCAGCAGAAACTTAGCAATGTATGTTCAGAGCATGAGTTACGATCTCTGTGTATAACCATTTGTAGTATTGGAAAGATATTAGTAGTGTGAGAGCACTCTGGACACAGCAGCTTGCCTCAGAGAGGGTTAAGAGATGTGGTAATAGGAAGGGATTTATTATAGAAATTACCTGGTTTTTTTTCTTTCCTTCAGAAAGATCTGCTTGAAAGTGTTTTTGAGAATAAGTAATTTTTGGTGGAATAGGAAGAGGGAGGAAAACCAAGGTTTTATGCCCCCTGCCAATTTGATGGCACAACCATGTTTCTATTAGAACAAAGTTGAATGGTGCTCCTGGCTTCAGAGGGAGCAGAAACAAACCTCTCATGAAACAGGTTCCAATTGCTAAGAATGAGATTCAGTTATTAAATTTGTTGTGAATCTTTGCCAGTCTTTCAAGTCTAATCCTATTATCTGTTGTTATAGCAACAAGTTATTCGTAATAGGATACCTGGTGATTGGGTTGCTGGAAGTATGATATTTCATAGCCACTTATAGGTTCCTTGCGCTTTGGTAGCTATAGGCCATGTTTTCACCAAGGAAAAGGGTGCCTGAATTTGTTTCACTTTTTATTTGATTTCTGCTGTGCAGATGACTCTGCAGTTACAGGAAATTTTTCTTTTAACCGTAAGTAACAGAGACTTGCTGGACACTAGAATAATAAACCCTTGAGTGTTGCCTTTGTATGACTGTAAACGCAGCTAAGAGCCTTTCATAGAATAATCACATTTTCTGCCAACTGAGCAGGTCTGACAGCTTTTTCTGTTCAGTAATCCATGGCCCCTCCCTAGACCCTTCACTCACAATTTGAAACCCTTCTGTATTTGTCACTCTTCCAGTAGTTAGGAGTCACAGAATCACAGAATGTTAGGGATTGGAAGGGACCTTGAAAGATCATCTAGTCCAATCCCCCTGCCGGAGTCCCTAAAGGAAGGGGTTGTTAACAGGCAAGGCAACAGTTTTATAATACGCTACGACTTATTGAAAATTATACTACAGAGATGAGATGAGTCCTGCGTACAAGCCTCTTTTGTAGGTAGTGCTGTTTCCTGTGAGATAACAAGAAACCCTTTTGAGTATTACAGATAGCTAACCTTAGCTTTGTTTTCCACCATCTCTTAGTCTGGTGCCCTTATGAACCCAGGCTATTTGGCTGTATGACGTTATATATGGCAAATGCACACACTGAGCCCTAAAAACCTGCCCACACAGTAGAAAAGTTGTCACGGTGCAAATCTGTGTATTTCAGGCCTGTCTTCACAAGAAGCATGTCTGCATCAGCACAGCCACCTTGTGCAATGAAATACAAGCCAGCAAAAGTTATTCTCTTTTCCTTAACAACCTAAAACCAACCTGACAGGCATGTTCTTACTGGTGACATCAACACCAGGACTTTTGCCAGCCCAGGAAGTATTGTTTGCCATAGCGGACATAGATTTGCTTGGAGATCTTTGTAGTACAGACCTAGCAAATCCTGAATAAGCTTGAAGGATTTCCAAACACTAATTACTGTAAGGCATTCACGTGGTTAGATAAACCTGCTGAGAAACTTGCATTATGAGTGTGCCTGTTCCCCACTTCTTCATGCACATTGTGGTTACCTGTGTTGGGGATCTAATATTCACTGTTTTTTTGAAGAGATTTTTTTGGGAGAATTCTTCTGAAGAATTCCACTTGTTGACTTATATGACAAGTGAGAAGTATTTTCACTAATAATGTTTCTGTTTCAACAAGGAATTATTTACCTCCTAAACATTTTTATGAATCCATCATTCATTGCTATAGTCCTTCCTGCTGAAGGCAGAGTCAGAAAAAACACCTGAACCTAAGAGAACGTTTTATTCTAAAGCTGAGTGTGGAAAGGTTCCTACCTAGGGAACTTTGGGACAAGTCAGGTTTGGAGCTCAGTCTGTTTCCCTGCTCAGTTTTACTTCGGAATGATGTGGCCCAGGTAACCTGCTCCAGACATTTCCAGACCTTGGGAAAACCTTGCTTTGCTTTGGCTTTGGAATCCAGCTGCACATATAGATATGAAACAGCAGTTAGCATCTGATGTTTATTCTTTCCTAGCTCACTCTTTGTAGAACTCCTGAACACCTACATTCAGAAGTGTCACGTTCATCAAGAAACAAATAAAGCAACTTGAACCAACACCAGTGTTCATAGGGCAGAGTGTGCACTGTGTCAAAATAGCTCGAGGGTATCTATCTCAAGCAAGTCACTTGTCAGAAGCAGCAAGAACCAACAGTGTAGGGGATGACTTGAGAGCATGGCCTTTTTTCCCAGCTGAACTATTTTCCACCTTCCCTTCCCTTCCCTTCCCTTCCCTTACCTCCTAATTTTCAAGATGAGTAATGCTTGCTTGGTTTTGGGAAGTGTCTTGAGATCTAAGGGATCAAACTGTTTTTTCAGGGGAAAACAAAGGTCTGGAAACATATGCAGGTGTAGGTAGAACTCAAATCCATATTTTGATACATAGGTGCCTGGTTTCCTAGGCAGAGAAAAACAGAATATGCCCTAGCTCTGTGGTTCCTGTTTGCTCTCTGTTTGCTTGCTGTTTCTATTTGCTTGCTGTTCTGTGATACTCTGTGGTGAACAGGGATGATTTGTTTGCAGTGTATTCTTATTTCAGCCCTTTTGGATGTTTATTTGCATAAAGCAGGAAGCTTCATTTCAAAAATACAAAAAATTGGACAGATGCATTTTGCTGCATGACTCACCCCAACCTTGCCGTTATGAAAGAAGACACCATTATCCCTCCAAACGCATTGCTTTGGTGGGTGGACCTGTTGGTGACATTGTCATGTCAGGCTTGCGGAATCATTCAGCATTTCAGGAGAGAAGAACATTGTCAACAGAAGGTGGTCCCAAATGACTGCCAGTCACATGCTAGGTGCCCACCCTCTCCTTTTTTAATTGTATTATTATTATTTAACATTTCTTCCTGGAAGGCATCTCTGTCTCCATGGGAGTTTCTTTACCTTGCTGACAAGCAGTTGTGTCTGGAGCCAAGCATCTGCATCTTGCTAGTAACCAATTGCTGTGAACAGTGAGCTTGCATGGTTGTATGTACTGTTCTGTAAGCTGGTGCTGATGCTTATTTTTTAACCCTTTGGTTGAGAATACAACTAGACAGAGGTGCCCTTTAATCTGTCTATAGGAGCAATTAATCAATACTAATAGCATGACTGTCACACCAACTATCTTCTAACAGCTTTGCCTAACTGCTGTCCTCCATAAGCTTCGTTCTATCTGCTGTGGAGTTGCCTTGTGGGCTGGTCAGAGACTATAAAAACCTTTGAAAATGTTAAGCATGTGCATCTCAAGGTGGTATAAGCAGGTCCTGTGCAATGCAGACCACTTGCCTGCATAGGTTGCCATGCTTTTTCCCAGTTGCCAATTTCTTCCCTTTAGAAGCCCTATGGAGACCACCTAGGAAGATGGAGTCTGTCTTTTGGGGAATGACATAGGACAGGCAGATAGTGGCAGTAAGTGAAACCACTGGGTAGGGTCTGTGTTTCTCATAATGAGGGAAGACACCATCACAGAACCAGGAATTATGCATTACTCATCCTTCCGATTACATTGTCTTTTCTTCTCCCCTTATGAATGGATCTTGCAATATCTGTGGCTGCAGATATCTGATATTGAGAAGCAGATTGCACAGTTGCTGCAGATATACTAGGAAGAAGGAGATTGAGTAATCTTAACCCTTACGTTAGCAAATTCTCTTGGTCATCTGATATAGTTGCAGTCATGCAACCATCTGTCTTAGATCAAGGCTGGGTCTGCTCTGTAAAATCACTGTATACATTTAGTTTCACCTTTACCCAGCCCCTGCTAGTGCTACAGAGAGGGAATTTGGCCATGGTACCATGACCTGGCATCTCTTAAACTGTAATGCTGACAGTCATCCCTTTGAAGTTTTGAGCAGGTCACCTTGCCTCACTGTAACAATTTCCACAGCTTTAAAAATGGAATAATAATACCTACTCATACAGCTACAGTGAGTAGCTTCCTTTTGCCCTCTGAACATGTAAAGCATTGTGCAAGTGTTCATTAGCTGTTCTTACTAACAGTTATTATTAGTCTGGGATGTTAGGACAGTGGCACATTGGCAAGGTCCAAAATTCCCACACTGGAGCTATCGTGGAAGGTGGTAACAGCCCTACAAGTGCTGTGTTAGTGCCAACTTGTACAAAGCAGCTTCAGCTGGTCTCACCCAGGGGCCTTAAAAAAGCTGACCAAGCAAGCCTGGCTTCCTGGCTCAGGGCCTATATGTTAGAACCTTTGTATTTCCATATCATTTCAACTCATTTGTACTGTTTCATCCGCAGTTTCACAACTACATAAAACTGTATTAGTGGTTTGGTCAGAATACAGCAATCCACATTTTGTGCAAGTGGATGAAAATTTCTGTGGAAAATGCAAAATTATTTTCTAGTCATGGACCATAAAGAATGTAAGTTCTGTGACTTGTTTTTTCACAGTACCATAGCGAACAGTACCTATGGGAGAGCAGTGGATGATGGGATATTGTAGTATTCCAGGTGTTTCTTTAAGAGAAGTAGTAATGATTTTTTCCTTGTCTTTGCTGTACAGGAGATTTTTGGCTACAAAACCCACGGCTGCCGGAAGGCCTTGTGCGTTGCAGGGTACATCTTGTCCTGTGGGGCTCTGCTGCTGCTGTTCTACTGGAAGCCAGAGTGGGATGTGTGGGCAAACTGCATCCCCTGCAGCTTGGAAGAAGCGGAGATTGTGTTGCTTAGAACAACCGTAGGTGCCTATTATAATCTTTAAACTAGTATGTAGTTAATTGGAAGGTGAGTTAATTGGAAAGAATCCAGTTAGCTGAAATCTCTCATGTTGCTGATGTCTTGTAGTAATATCTTATATTTGACATTGCTGAGCTACAGAACTCTCAAGTATTTCACAAACTATGTGTAAGATGATAATTGGAATGGAGGTTAACAGCTGATTAGACAACAAACTAAAAAATTGGGGTGAAAAATCTGTAATACCTGTGGTTTCATGACTGTATTATTTGCTCTCAACCCTTCCTCCTCCCTTCCGCTATCCCTGTGTTTTCTACGTTGCAAATCTGTTCTCTAGATTCTAAAGCATCTCTTTGCTTGACAGTGTCCAGAAGGTCCTTCTTCCCTCAATTGGCCATCCTAATGAAGCTGTCTCTCTCTGCCAGAATTTAGCTACCATCCCAAACCAAAGATTTGTCTTTGAGAGCTCTGTCCCCAGCAGTGTCCAACAGTGCATGATGACGATCAGTATAAGGAAGAGGGCAAGCATAGACTGCTTGGTTTTTTTGGTCTGTATGCCTCCAGTTTCCATCAGTCCTTTCCCATGTCCAATAAGGCCATAGTCCTGCAGATAATGCTTTCAGGGCTGTTATGTTTTGCTAGTAGTTCTTCTGTCCATTGAGGACTGTGCGGAAGCTCTGCAACATACCCAAACCCTGATTTCATTTAATGGAAGCTAGTGCAAAACTGAAAGAAGCAAACTGAAACTTGATTCTGATTCCCAGCTGAGCCTGAATACTCCAGGAACAGGCAGGGTTAGCTTACTTCCTGAAATTTGATTTTTTTCTGCTTCAAAGATTCTTGAACAATGGCATGAGCAATTGCAAAATGGAACATGTGCTACTGTCATATTTGAACTACGTTCTTAAATGAACACAACAGTATGCAGTTAGAATCTTGGGTTTTGAAAATCGCAGATCTGCCTGTTGCATATTTTATATGGAAACAATCTGCAACCTAATAGGCTGGGGGGAGGTCTTTTTTTTTTTTTTTTAAAAAAAAAAGAACATATTAGGTATTAGGTTTAATCTCCCTTTTTAATCTTCAGTTCAGTTTACATTTTTAATTACCTACTCTTGTGTGTCATTTTAAATGGATTTGCCATGCCAAGCACTTTTCAAATAAATGAGTTTTAAAATGATCCTTCATGTAATTAAACAAGAATTGAATCATATTGTACATTCTTTTTATCAGTAAAGCTCTCTGAAAATATGCTCTGGGCATTTGGCAATTGCAGATTTCCTTCTTGGGTTCTTTGCATGAAAATGACAGTTGTTTTTTTTCCCCTACATTCTTTCTGATTGCATTAGTTCTCAAATGTGATGGTTACTGCTAATGAGAATACAAATAATCCTGCCAGCTTGATTCTTGGAGTTCTCTTTTGCCTCACATAAAACTTTCATTCGTAATTTATCATCATCTCTGCAATGGCAATGTAAGAACCTATTAACTCACTTTCGTTGTTGAAGTTTGACTCACTTCAGTTTAAATAATGAGCACCTGTGTTATTCACTGCTTCCCATCTCAATCTGCATCCCAATGTCTACTAATTCTGAAATCTAAATTAAAGATAAATATCAGAAAATAAATGTTATTCTACTCAGAATGTCGGTTTAAGAAAAGAAGTGCACAAATAATTAAGATATATAAAAGTTCTTAAAGGTCTTCTTTTGAACCCTTAAATTATTCAAAAGGACTCGTAATCTTATATTTCTGCTGTCATTTCCGAGTCAAGTATAACTCTGCTTTCAGAACCTGGCCAGCTGAGGTAATCAGCTTTTGCTATCTGCCAAACTTCTCACTTACTGAATATGATACATAAGTCAGTCCCGTAGCTGGTTTTAATGCCTGTGGTTCAGTGTTTGGGTCTGGGACTTAACATGATGGTACTTATTACAGTAGTTGCTCTAATCTCTAAGATTTCACTAACAACAATAATTATCAGGCAGTTCCAATGTTGAACTTATTTTACAAAAAAATGTAGCAAGATCATGACCTTACTTTGTGGCAAAAGCTTGTCTACGGTTACTCTAAGAGAGTCATGGTACCAACACATTTGTTCCAATGAAGTGTCAACACAAGAATAACTGTGAAAAGGTATTGTGCTGAACATCCATCTTGCAGTACAGAGCTATGGGCTTTTTGACCTTCCCTTTACGGTATGATCACACAATCTCAGATTGTCCCATACTGTTTGCTTGTTTACTGATCATGACCTGGGTGTTCACATTCCATCCTTATCAGCCAAGCACCGGACCTGCACTCAGTGAATTACATTGCAGTACTCGGATTTTGACAGGACTGTGGTTCTGCTCCCATTCTGCTGATTTATCTATCAATCATGGGTGCTGGGAGGTTGCTGTTGGCTAGTTTGTTAAAAAAAGCTGAGCAGTGCTCTAGAAAGGCCTACAGTAATCATTCACTTTAAAGTGACAGTGAGTTTGGTCTGATTTTGAGGGAAATTGTGACACTTCTCTTTTATATTTATTTAGGATGAATTTCAGATTTATTCACGTAAGAATGTGACATGGATCTCTGTGTCTGCAATTATCAAAAGTAGATTGGATTATCCAGGCACTGCTGGGGAAGACTCAATCTTCAGCAAAGCCTTAATGAAGCCAAGTTTACAAGTAAGTCAATTATTGCCTGCAGCATCCGGGAGATGGTAGCAAATCTCAGCCAGGCTTCATGGGGTGAAAGTGAGCTGTGAAACATATCCAGCTAAGAGACTTGCAGCTTGATAACATAGTGAGCTGTGGAAAAACAAGCCTGGACAACTGTATTCACCTCTGTAAAAATCCTGTCTTACTCCAAAGGGGGATATGAAAAAGAGAGGAGACCTACATTATAAACAGGAGACCCTCAAAATGATGGGGTTGGCAGTGAAGAATCAGAGTTCCATATCAAATACTCATACTTGGCATAAGAATCAAAGAACTTAGGGTTGCATGTGTGTCTGAATGGAAACTGAGGAACATTACAGATCCGACAACAACATGAAAACGGGTAAATGCAGCTTAGGGGAAATAGAACAGAAAAGTGTCTAGGCAGAACTGCATCAGTATTTCCAGAAATGTTTTATCAAGGAGGCTCGGAAACATGTTTTGCTTTCTTGCTTTTGTATGCATCAATTTGTGCTTTAAAGTTCATTTGTTGGAGTCAGGTCTTAAGCTGCCAACCATTCCTGCAAAAATGTATCCTCATCTCTAGCTATCCATAGCTTGGAAATCCCAGTGAGGCGCTGGGGAGAAGGTAGATGATTAATTGATCCAAGCAAATCACAAGGTCTCTCATGAGTTGAGTAAACACAATTATCCCTATTTTAGAACAAGTACCAGACAGCGCAGTTTTATGTCTTGCTTAGCATCAAACAATAAATTGGTGTAAGCAGTAGGAATGCAATGGTACATTTGCTAATATCTGGCTCTTGATAATAGACACTAGATCACTCTACTGGGTAGCCTGTAAAAGAGCTATATATTAGCATTTATTTTTGTATCTACAGCAATTTTTAGGAGAAATTTTCATTATAAACCCAATTTAGCTGAGCAAAGCTGTTGCTGTTTTCACTGTTTTGTGTGGCCATATCTTAATGTACATATGAAAGTTTAGTGCCAGCGAGTTTAATCAACTGGCACAGTACGAAAGTGAAGACTGATTTGTAACATTCTTCAGAGGATCGAATTAGTAACATAAAAAAGCCCAATATAGCTCTTAAATAATAGGCCCTTTGAAAAACACTCATATCAGTCAAAACATCTAGGTAGAAAAGAACAGATTTCAAGAAGCAAAGAGCAAACAGTTTAATCCTTCACTAGCAATTCAAAAGCTCCTACTTATATGTTAGTTATAAAACCTCTTTGCCTTTTAAGCTACCTAATTCCACAGAGTATTGTGTAGTGCCTGAGAGCTATCCAAGGAGCTACTCCTGCAGCACGTTGAGTCCCTCATTTCCCAGTCCAGTTTTTAGCATTGCAAATATTGCAGCTTCTTTGCTCCTAACTATAGACCTCTTGTTAGGTTAATGACTGTGGTTATAGCTCCATTTTGAATCAGGGTATGAGCTGAGTGTAGATTTCATTGGCCTATAATAGTGCTTATTGCACTGGGTAGGCAGAGTCCCCTAGAGCTGCTTTCTTTATTACTTACATGTATAGGTGTATAGCATTGCTTTCTTCCAGCTGATATGAAACACCATTATCCCTAACAGGCTTCATGATTATTGCACAGGACAGGACAGACTCCTTTTGGAAGTCATAAATGACAGCATGTGTTCCTCATGGATAACTGCTCTGCAAGGGCTTAACATTAGCAGTGACTCAGGAGCTATCCTGGAACAACCTTTCTTGTGTGTTGGCATATCTGTGAGTAGGCCTGGGAGTATTTTTGTTTGCTGTGTTGCAACTATTGTTGTCCCTGCTTTATTTTGCAGGTGAGAAGTATCCAAGTACAAAAAATCCGCTATGTCTGGAATATCTATGCAAAACAGTTCCAGAAAGTTGGGTGAGTTCTGTATACTGGTTACATAAGCCTCTGAGGGAGTCAAGCTTCTTTGGGAATCATGTCCTAAGGAAAACATTCCATTTATATTTTAGAGCCCTAGAAGACTACTACACTTGTTCAGCTATACATGGCAAATTTGGTTCTGGTCTCACCTGCAATGAACAGAATATCAGGTACATACTTTGAAACACTCTGAATACTCAACATATGGATTTCAAAGAGATTTAAATTCACTGCTGTTGGTGCACTTTTCTTGAGCTTCATGTATATACATGAATATGCACATAATTTTAGATGAAGTGGCCATGCATGAAAAATTGAATGAAAAGTGCTAGAGAATTTTGTGTGTTCCTTGTCAAAGTTTTAAAAATGTCTCTGAGTATTCATCACTGTTACTGTTCTCAATCAGGAAGTATCTATGTCCTGTGACTAACTCTGAGCAGTTCTTGTCTGCAATAGGAGAAAGCCTCCATGAGACAGTGCAGATAAATTGTATGTGTGCTTCTTCAGTGGGGTTCTATGTAATTATATTGAACTTATAAATAATTAATTCTGGTCATTGAATTTCTTCTAACAAAGTACTGTATCATTAGAAAATTTACTGATTAGGTACTCCTGAAACTGCTAAATACAGAAATGATCTTTAGTTGATTGAATACTGAAAATCCAGCTCACATTAGCTCACATTTAAGCTTACATTCAAGTCATGCTATGATTAACTTTATGCAGAATTTTTTGGTTTCAGATCATTTATTTTTAGGTGCAGAATTCTTTTGTTTATGGTGCTTCAAAGGAGTTTTTGCATGTTGGAAACATTTGCCTAAATGGCTGTGTTATACCTCCTGTCTGAGTAGATTTCACTGATACAGTCATCTTTTCTGACATAAGCACTGTAAAGAGCATTTAATTTTTATCTTTTTTCTTGGAGAAAGATCCTCACAGACTTTAAATTAGGATTGATACAACCTCTTGGGACTATTGAAAGCTGCAGCTTCTTGAGCAAACTAGATTGTCACTATTTTATCTGTAAGTGATGCATCTTTATCCCATACAGGAGAGTGATATGTGGGCCAAACACTATTGATGTTCCAGTGATCCCTATTTGGAAACTACTCATCAAAGAGGTTCAGCATTTCTGTTGCTTTTATTCTTAAGGTTACTTGGGGAGGCAGAGTATGCATATAGAATATGATGGATTCTATGTCTGAATTAGCTTCCCAGTACTCACCCATCAAGCACGCTCCTTTTTCCAAGTCGTGTTTATAAAATCACCATAAATTCATTTCTTCTCCATTGTTCCAAATGCTCCATCCCCATGCTTGTGCAGCTGCTTAGTGTGTGTGTGTATCTGTGTCCTGGGAGCTCATTCTGTTGGCCTTAGAAGGGTCAGTGAATGTTTACAAGCTGTGCTGGAGATCAGACCTTCCAGGCAAAGGCTGTCTCTTAATCAGCAGAGATGAAGTGAACAGCACTAGCTGGCGTATGCCTGCAGCTGCAGAGAGATCCAATGAGCTCATGACTCTGGGCACAGCATTGTGTAAAGCACCAATATCCTTTGTAGACTGCAACTGGCTATATGTGTGGCCTAAGCAGGGTGTTTGTGCAGATGTGCTCATGGTATGTGAACTTCATGCTTACTTCACAACCTGACCTCCTCTCACCTCAGTTACAATTCTTGTAAAGAGCAGAGCAAAACAAGGGTTGGGTTGAGCCATTCACATCCCAAATAACATCCTTATTGGTGCAGATTATTTGGCCCTTTCTTTCAGGTGGAGATGGGCCAGACTGATTAGACTGAAGCCACTGCTAACAAAATCAGAAAGAGGGTAGGGAGACACAACATATAACTCAATAGCTTTTATTCCAGCCCATCTGTAGCAGGATGGGATGTCTGGGTATACTGGAGCCATTTAAATGTGGCCAACTCTTCAGTAATGCTCTCTCTCCAAACAGGTCTTAAATCCATTTTACGTGTTCCAACTGTTCAGTGTGTGTCTGTGGTTTGCTGAAGATTACATGGAATATGCCACTGCCATCATAATCATGTCTCTCCTCTCGATTTCTTTGACTGTATACGATCTTAGACAGGTAGGTGAGACATCTCACCTTTCTCCACAAGGAGGTCTTATTAGAAATATCTGGGAAAGCCCAGGATGTTACAACATGCACATTTAATGTGCTATGAGAGTTACTCAGAGGTTTAGTCTTGTGACATTATGTAATAGCAGGTGCAGTGGCCTGGCCTCCTAGTTGTAGTAATCTTTCTGTGGTACTTTACCCACATCCTCCCTTCCCCATTCCAGTGCTTTGCTTTGTAACCTGTTGTTACACCTTCTCCATAATTAGGGTGAGGAGTTTCTTTCTGTCTATGACTGTACAGTTCCTGGCAGGGACAGACCCCAGTTTATAAGGGCTCTCATAACCACAAATAACAGAAGGGAATAATTGTTAGTGGATGAATTGCATCACATAAGATGTAACACTTTTCTATGTTCTCCTTTAATTTATAGCAATCGGTTAAACTGCACAGACTGGTTGAATCTCATAACAACATCATGGTCACTGTCTGCAGAAATAAGGAAGGTGACTCCTGTACACTTCTTTCTTCATTGTGTTTCATTTCTGTAGCAATTTATATCGAAACCGAGAATGTATAGTATCAAATTCCTTCCAGAGCCATTTCCTCTATTGTCTCTCAACCTTTTTAACTAGCTTCTGCAGATTGGTTTAGTTTGACCTAGAAGTATGTTGTGGCACATCAATCATGTTCATAATGTGTGAGCACAAGCTTAGCAAAAAATTAAAAGAAAAACTATGTAATTTTTCTTAAAGCAGTGCTGACAAAACCAACCACATAACCACTTAATGGTTCTGAGTCCACCTAATTGCTGCATGCAAAGTATGTTCATTGCCATGGTATTTGGAGAACAATCCAAAAAGAGGGAGTCAAACTAAGAAATGTAGATCCAAGCTTCTTCAGTTAGGTCGTCGTATTGGAACAATAGCTATTATCTGGGGTCTTGGGGTGATAAGAAGAAATTCTGCAGTTTGAACTGATGCCTAGACTTTTCTTAATATGGGATGTTGTATTCTTAGTTCATACTTGCAGTCCTTTGTTTATCAGCCATTATAAAGAAGTAATAATACGTTCAGCTGGTAGTTCCTCGTATTTTTCCCCTTAACACAGAGAAACACGCAAAGCACAAAGTTTGCATTCCGTGTCACCTACAGGTTTCCAAGAGCTGGAATCGCGCCATCTTGTTCCTGGAGACATGCTGGTTTTGAAAGAGGGCAAAGCCCTTTTGCCTTGTGATGCCATCCTGATCAGTGGGCAGTGCATCGTAAATGAAAGCATGCTGACAGGTACATCTTGTCCCTCCCAGGCTTACCATTAAAACATCATCATGGCCCTGTGGCTTCAGTCAGTGGTGCAGGACATACAGCATTATCCTTATTACGAGATAGTCCATAGTTAGCCTAGAATGGCATTCTTTGGGACATTTGCTATAAAAAGACTGAATTATAGTTAGTCCCAGCTTATCTAAATAGACAAGATGGACTTTGGGAAGAGCAGTTCATCTTCTTCTTCCTTTCTGGGGTGCAATATTTAGGAAGAGATCCTCTAACTAGAAAGGAAAGAAGAGCAGACAGGGAAGGGGAGTGAGCAGGAAAGAAGAAACAGTAGATATGGAACAAAGCTCCACACAGGGCACACAGTCCATTCAGAAGGTAGGGAATTCTCTCAGTCACTCTGAATGTTTCATCCTGACTGCTGCAATGTCTTCAGCCAGCTGGAATGTCTGTCTTGATTTGCATACACTTAAACTCTCACATTCATGTGATGGCAGTGGAGGAGACACCAGGTGGGAGAGTTCACTGTAAAAAAGGATTTTTGGTGCAGGAGATGTTCATAGTTCTGTTTCTTGTCTTTCAGTTTGGTCTCGGTCTGAATCAAACCAAAATCAACAGTTCTGAAATTTCATATAAATGAGAAATTCCAGAACCTCCTTTCATTTAGAAAGCCACAGCTAGCAGATATTAAATAAAAGTATTTCTGCTTCTTCACCTGAGCATATCTGCTCTGACATAAATAGGATATTTGCCAGCTGTCAAGCACAGAGCTAAAGCTCTCATTTTTCTTAGGAATGGAAAATAGGTAATGTCATGTTAAATCTGCCTGAGGGAATAGTGTAATGTCCTGCACGTGAAGTTCAAACTAGGTGAACAACTTGTGGCCGTCAACTGGAGTCATGCAACACCAGTTAAGGTCTCTCTTCAAGTTTCTAAATGTGCAGCCAGGGTTCCAAGTCCTTGGACTGTTTTCATTTCTCAAGACTTACAAGAAGTTATTGTACTGATGCAAAGGAGAGATTTTCTCTGGCAGAATCTGTTCTTTGCTTGCTAGCCTGCGAATTTCTATTCACTCTGAAGATGTGATGATATAAAAGTAACATTTCTCTAAACTGGTTTCTCTAGTAAGTACGTTTACTGTCTGTCTAGATACTTCACTGACTTAAAAGTCAGCAGGCTAATTTTAAGGTGTCCTGCAGTTTTCCTCATCTGAGCTAATCTTCCCTAGGAGAAAGTATTCCAGTAACAAAGACCCACTTACCCCGAGCTGATAACTTGAAGCCCTGGAGAATGCACTGTGCAGAGGACTACAAAAAACACGTCCTCTTCTGTGGAACAGAGGTCATACAGACCAAGGGAGATGACAGAGGAGTAGTGAAAGCTGTCGTGCTACGGACTGGTCAGTCAACACTTCAGTTTGCTTTTTCGTTCGTGTTTTTTCTTATTGCAACAGAGTCTGACTTAAAGGTCTCTGGTGCACCTTAAGTTAAAGGAGTTAATCCAAATTCACAACAGTCAGATGGGGAACTGATATCCCAGGGTGGGCTAACCTATTATGCTTTGTTTTTGTTTGCTTGGCATAACTGTTACAGAAACCATTAGCATATGATTGCAAAGAATAATTTTGCTTTGCTTCTGAGATGTTGAAAAAATCCTCCTGCTTAAGACAAACATTTTTCCTATATTCTGCAGAGTAGCTCACATACAGTAAAATGAAAGATCTGGGCCTTCTTTCTTAAGTTACACAAATTCTGAGTAATTTCAAAACCCTCCATTTTTTCTTAGAGAACTTTTGGAAATGATTTGCCCTTGTAATGATTTTAGTTTATCTTTCCAGGTTTCAATACAGCCAAAGGAGATCTAGTGAGGTCCATTCTCTACCCTAAACCCATGAACTTCAAGCTGTACAGAGATGCCCTCAGGTTCCTGATGTGCCTCATAGCATTTGCAGCCATTGGAATGATCTACACAGTGTGTGTATTTGCACTTAATGGGGTGAGTTATTAAATGCAGAAGTAGTCACAGCCAGTTCCAACAGACTTGAAACTTGGGTGGCTTCATATACATTTATATATAAAAGTATGATTCTTTCCACTCTAGTATATGAGGCCATTTTACATGTATTTGTGACACCACGAATTCTTAGATATTTAATTCTAAGGTGCCAAAACCCACTGTGTCTCAATTTTCATTTCTTCTGAGTTCTTAGCAAATCTGGTGTGAGCATGGTATGTCTTATAAATCAGTAACCTTCTGCACACTGACTGCCTCTTTATTTGTGTGTTGTCTGCCCTGTGCTCACTGATACATAAGGCAAATACATGTGATTGGCAGAACGCTTTCTAGAGCTCTGAAAATGGGAGATCCCAAGAGCTGAGCACTCTGCAAGCTTTTAGACAGTTTTTGTGGCACTTTTTGTACATTCCTAGAAAAATCACAAGTCAATTATGGGTTCAAACAGACACAAACTGACATGCGATTATGAAAAGGCAGCTTTCCAAAAACTTCAGCTCAAAGACCCATCTATCCCTGTCCACTGTCTCTGACAGTAACTGTTATTAGATGTTTATGGAAAGAGACTAGAAAGAACCAAGTATAGAACACTTCTTCTGTGGTATAGTTTTCTGGCATTTTGAAAAGAAAGGTTTAAGAATTCAGTAAGCTGTCCATTGTGTCTAGATCATCTAGCTTTAATAGCCACTGAAAATCCCCCAGAGACTAGTTTAATAGATTTTTTAATTCATTTATGCCTTGGCCTTGACAACACCTGTGGCAGTGATTCCCACAGTTTCATTATCTACTGTGTAAAAATGTTTTTAAAGCTACTTTCTGGTAAATCACTGAAGGCACTGTAGATTTTTGTTTTAGAGAAGTAACAAATAGCTGCTTTCTGTTTGATGTTTCCCTACTGTTTGTGATTTACAGATCATTGTCCACCCCTTCAGCCTCCTTTCTTCCACATTACAGAGCCCTGAACAGTACAGGTATAAACACAGATCCCTGAAGTTTACTGATGTTACAAAGAGCTCCCTATTTCTTTTTGCACTTTTTGTCCTACCTGTGTATAGTCATTTGTGTGGTGGGGGAACCGTCACGTAGTTATCACTAAGCTTAATATCCTTGAGAGCTTTTGGGAAATAACTTTTGAAAAGCCAAGTATCTTGTATCAATTAAGTCACTCACCCATATCTCCACTTACTTTTTCCAGAGTTCTCTAGGAGGTTTATGGGGCATGAATTCCCTCTGTGAAGACTGTGTTAGCTCTTCTCTAATAGGCCATATATATCAAAGGTCTATTAATTCTATATGATAATTTTAATCAAGTTTCTCAGTGTAGAACTGAGACTTGCTGTATCAGGAAGCAGCAAGGGCCTATTCCCTTGGGGAAGGCAAGCCAGGAGCAAAGGGTGACCAGAGCACAGGTAGTGCCCTCACCAACCAGGGCACAGTCACACAGTCACACATCATCAATTTTGAAAGCCTAATTGTTTTAGAACTTCTTTAAAAACTTCCCAGAAATCATTTCATGCTTTGATAATTATCTGCCAATGGAAAGCCAAAATCCTGAATGGCAAGGTTGATTCTGCAGTTCAGCTTTTGAATCCTTTTTTTCCCTTTGGAATAATCCACAATCAGTTGGCTCAGAAGTTGAATTCCCCTTAGGATGTCAAAGAAAGTGTGCTTAAGGGCATACCTTAGTGTCTGCTTTGCAGCTTTTTCTTTTTTTAACCCCCCCTCCTGCTTTGTAGTATGTAAAATACATGCTGATGTTATCACAGTAGCTCACACTGTCTTGCCAGACTGATATAAGATTCAGGCACATGATACATTAAATTCTTTCTCCTCCCTGACTGTGTTTATCTAAAGGTGATAAGTGCTTCATTCTTACATAAAATAGATACAAAATAGTATCAAACTGGAGCTTTCTGTGGTCTGAAACAATATCAACAAAGGGAGAATGAGAACATGATGAAAATTTAGCACATCAAAAGCAGCATGGTTTGTGGTCAAAGCTCCAAGCTCAGAAGCAGCAATAATAGAACTCTAATGATGGTTTTCAGATCCATCTGAACTGCAAATTGGCTTAAGTTTGCAGGTATCTCTGTCCTGGGACCCAAATTTGAAATTCATTCAATCCTTTAGTAGTGATACTGACTGCCAAGAATAACAGTGCTAACATTCAGCGCACTGGCATTCCGTTTTACACCAACCTCTTAAGCTTTCAAATTAGAGATTACTTTTAAAAATGCAGCTTTTACTTCCATGTCTCTTCCTGCACATAAAAGCAATTTCCTTTGTGCCCTCCTTTTTAGCACTACCCCATATGTCTCACCTGTCACCCTAATATGGAGCCCAGAGCTATGTCTATAGGCAGTTGGATGAATGCCCATAAAAACGGCAGATTCCTGTGAGCTTCATGATGGTGAGCTGCACCTGACTGAGGGTGCAATAACGTATCTGGTATGTTTGAACTCATGTGCTTTGCAGGAGACTGTGAGCTCTGGCAGGTTTGTTGACATGGAGAATGAAGGAGGGACTGGAGACTGCTCTTAAGCAGTGAGGTAGCATTAAGCCCTTTGGTTAAATCAAAGCAATTCATTTCTTAGGAAGATGTGTATGTAGTGTACCATGGGCAGAAAACACCAGAGCATGAAGCACCTGCACTGCACGGGAGGAGACATGAAAAGAGCTATACTCAGACAATCCAAGCAGCACTCCTTGCCATCCTCTTGCTGATAACTGCCTTTGGTTTTATGTCAGGAGGAGGCAGGAGAAGTAGTGAAGAAGGCTCTGGATGTTATCACTATTGCTGTCCCCCCAGCCCTGCCAGCTGCCTTGACAACAGGGATCATTTATACCCAGCGGAGGCTGAAGAAAAAGGGCATCTTCTGCATCAGCCCACAGAGGATCAACATGTGTGGACAGCTGAACCTCATCTGTTTTGACAAAGTAACTGCTATGTGTTGGTTGCTCTTATGCTAGCAATGGGAGCAATGCTAGGGGTGGGAGAGTATGGGTTTGGGCCAAGCATTTCTATTGTATTTTAGAAACAGATGGACCATTCTTACATTCTTAAGTTTGTGTTGCCTGAACAGACATTGTTGTGCATTGTTGTTTTTCTTGGAACCTAGGAACCGGCTGGTAGCACTTTCGCTCTGCACTGTGCTGCATTTTCTGAACACTAGCTTCCTAAAATATGTCTTGCTTTTTATTCCTCTTGGAGATCTCATGTGTGAAGTTAATTTAAATGTACATTTTAACTTAGACTGGCACCTTAACAGAAGATGGCCTGGATCTCTGGGGCTTGCTGCCCTCTGAAAGAAATTGGTAAGGCTCTTTGGCAACCAATGGAATTTAAATTTGGTGGGGTAGTAACTAGATTCTCTTCCTGGATATATGAACAAATCTGAAAGATAGTAAATGTCAAACACCAGTTAAAAGTTCCCTGTGTTTAGATTTCCAATATTATTTCTGTAGCCTTTGGAAAATGAGTTGGTTGCCTCATCCCAGTTCCTGCTCCACATGAAAAGATGCATCCGCTATTGTCAGCATTTGGCAGAGCATGGGCAGGGTAGTCTGCAGCAGACAAGGCTAGGTTAGCTCTCAAAGCTGCAGCAGTGCCCCAACCCTTTATGACAGGAAGTTGCTGTTACCCAAGAGGTTACCACTGGGTTCCTGCAGTGCCCATGTTTTTGCCTATTTACATTTCCAGAAATGTGCATGCACAAAGATGCTCAAACTTGTATGAGCCTTGCAGCTCGAGTCCTTGCACAAGCCTCAATAGGTTATTTCATAATAATCTGTTTCTCTGTCCATCCCAATGGACTGTTAAATAAGCAGAATATGCCTATTCTGAGCATGTGTATCCCAGCCAGGGATGTGCATGAGAAATAGCTCCTGGGAGGGGACAAGTCCCCAGAAACATGCTTATTGTCTGATCACAGGAAAGAACTTTAACAGTCTCCTTAAGATTTTTTTTTTTCTGTTAGTCTTATGAGTTTGGTGTTCTCTGATGATAATTTTTATGGTCTCTTTTGCATTAGTTTCCAGGACATTCACAGTTTCCCTGCAGACCACAGCCTGCCTTGGGGCCCAGTGTTCAGAGCAATGGTGGTTTGTCATTCACTAGTTGTTTGGGAGGGCAAGATCCAAGGAGACCCACTGGATGTGAAAATGTTTGAGGCAACTAACTGGGTAAAGCCGTGCTTTGTTGTTATGCAAATAATGGTGGGGAGTTTTGATGTTCTTGCAAAGGAGAAATATCCCAAGCCATGCAAGTAGCCACTTCCCACACATAAGTAAAACAGCCAAAACCCAGAAGGGGTTAGGCATGCTTAGGCATTTTGAGAAATGTTCCTTGTTTCTGCCTAGAGCTTTCATCCAGGGGTACTCTGAGTATTTTGATCATTTGACTGGAATTGCTGGATATCATGCAAACCCTACTGGGGTATCAACTCTGGCTGTGGCTGCTGCCAGATGACAGGAAGTCCCAGGTGTAACTTATATGTAGATGCAGACTGGTTTTACAGAACATGTAACAGATTTCTGCCAGCTTTGAACTGGATACAAAACTTTGACCTTTGTTAGAGCTCTGTCAATGTGGAGATGTTTCATATGGGCGTGGGATTTCAAACCTAAAGATGGTAGAAGGCCTCACAGCTGGGAAAGAACGGTTGTGAAGTAATGAGAACAGAGTAAAAACAGTAGCTCTCAAAGCTTTCATTCTCTGTCCCATTACCTACAAATGCCATCAGTGTCCCTGTTTACTATCTGATCAATTGAGGAAAAAATGAGCGTTTATGAAAAACTGAAAGTCTGCAAATCTGAGATCGGTAAGAGAAAAACAGTCAATAATTACCTGGTGGAAGATATAGCCACAAGCCATTGCTGATGTAAGACAAGATTCAGGACTGGATTAGCTGACAACACCCGTACTTAACACCTGTCTGTTTTGTATCTGCAAAATATGTAAAACAGCCAAGTTTCAAGGAATAAGCTATCCATTAGTGACAGGAGTTAGAGGTGTTTTTTATTTTTTTTCCCCCCAGGGCATCAATTTGCCATCTCAGCCTTAAGCAGAAACCCATCAAAGTTATAAATTACCTGAAACAAGAATAATTGTGTGCCCTTTGACACCGTAAAATATTTTTGTTCTCACAGTCGTGTTGTGATAATTAATAAAAACCAGCTGATTTGTGGAAGACTTCAAGAGCAGAGAATGGTTCTTTCTACATTAACATGAACTTTTAATTATTATTTTTCCACTGGGTCTGTTATATCTAGGAAAAAATGTTTTTTGCGTGTTTGAGTGGATTGTAATGGACAAAGGATTTGTCTGGGAGATGACACAATCTATTTGCTGTGCAAGAGTATAGCAGTATCTTAGTGAAGATGGTGAAGCTCTGGATTTGATTGCCAAGGGAAGCAGTGAGTTTTCTGTTACTGGAGTTTTTCAATGTGAGGTCAGACAGACCTCTATCAAGAATGAATAAGATGCCTTGTTTTGAGGGAAGGAAAGGCTCTAAATGATCCCTTGGGGTTCTTTTCAGCTGTACTGATGTGATCTAAAAGATTTTTGTTTTTCAATACACAGGTGATAGATGATTCCAGTGGACACCAGATTGAAGGTCAAGGATCCACACGTGCCACAGTTGTTAGACCTGGACCTAAAGCCAAGAGCGTAAGCTATTTGCAAGATTCACATTCATGATCAAGTTAAACTGTTAGTATAGGAGTTACCTTTTAGTAGAGACATGTTTGATTGTCCTAGTCCAAGACAACTTTTCCTCACTTTGTCTTGCTTGGACTGCCTGCAGGGAGATCACCGTGCTCTCTCTGATGAAAAATAGATGCCAGGAGGAGCTTGCTGCTCACATTAGAAGCAGGGCTTTGAGCAGGGGTTTGCTGGCTGACAGATTGTCCAGCCCAGGAATTTCCCTCTCCTGGTGGCTCCAGACTCAGTCCAGACTCAGTCCAGATGAGCGGTGATCATCTCTAAAGCACTTGGGGCTGCAGTGGACTCCAGCAGCTGATGTCAGGCCTTTACTGGTGATGCACACCAAGCGGGGACTTTCAGATGTCCATTTTTTCTTTTGCAAGACCAGTGTAAAACCTAGCAGAGTCTTGTTAATGAAATATCACTAGTGAGTTCCTTTCAGTAAATTATATCTGATAGTCTGCTAAAACTGTCAGTGATATTTTCCTATTGCTTGAGCTAAACATTTCTGTTCAAATTTCAACAGTTTGTTCTGCCCCCATTCTAACAAATTAGTCCATTGTACATGGCTAGCTTCTCAGCATGGCTCAGAGGACTCAACTGCTCTGGCTTAAGTTTAAAGCCCTTGCTGCAATATCTAATCCCCTTGCTTTTCTCCTAGGCCTCTGTGGAAGGAGTTGCCATTTTACACCAGTTTCCATTTTCTTCAACGTTGCAGAGAATGTCTGTCATTGCTCAGGAAATTGGTGGGGAAAAACAGGTCTTCACAAAAGGGGCTCCAGAAATGGTAGCCATGTTATGCAGAGCAGAAACAGGTAACTAACATTTGTAAATGCTTCCTAGAAACACATACGTATAAATGACTTTTGGTGGTGCATTGAAGTGGAAGGTCTGAACGAGATTTCTGGGTCTAAGACTTTATACCTTAGTGTGAAAAGTTAAAGTCTCACTGTTGTGCTTCAAGTCTAAGGCTAAGCTTTCATACAGCCCTTCTCAGCAAAGAAGTACTGCTAACATACAAAAGCAAGTACCAACTGTTGTACAAGGTGTGCAGTTTCTGCCAGAATAAATATTTGAAAGAGTTGTCTACTAGCCCAGTATACACCGAAAAAAGTTTTCTTTTCTTTCCAAGCCTTGGGCAGGCAGCTAGAAGAGCACAGCTCCTTCATGACACACTAGAAGAAGGTAAGTCTCTGGAGAATAGTTTAGGATCTTCAGTGCAGAGCGGCTGAGGAGAGGCAATGATTTTCTTACAGAGCAAAGCTAATTTCAGCCGCTTCCCTAAATGCCCTTGGCCTAGTGGTGGTCTCTAGTTGTACCTGTCCTCCAGGACAGGAACCATCCCCTCTCCAAAACCATTCCGCTTTTATTAGAAAGCAGTCAAATGCCCTGATGAACTGTCTTTTCCTCTTTTGCACAGTCCCATCGAACTTTGAAAGCAAGCTTCTGTTCTACACAGCACAGGGCTTTAGGGTCATCGGACTGGCATGTAAGTCTCTACAGGCAGGGAAGCAATCTACTGATCTAACAAGGTAAGCTATAGACCGCTTCTTATCAGCCACATTCAGTTATGGGCCTCACATAATACCATTACCACAAAGCCTCTGCTAAGAGCAGGGCTGTAGTACAGACAGTTTTGTTAGACTCAGGCCAAAGAGAATCTGATTTAAATCTGGATATAAGTCTATCTGAGAATGGGTAGAGGGCGCTTCACTACCCCATGCTTATAACACATGCCTAGAATCTTTACACATTTAACAATGGATCAACATAGGAGGTTGAACTCCAGTACACCCTGAAGTCTTTTACACACCTCTCTCAGTCCATCATTTCTACCAATCTCCTTGCATATTTATCCAGGCTGTCAGCCAAAGCAACATCTCTTTTTTTTCTTTCAAAACAACATTTTTTTTTTTTTTTTTTTTTTTTTTTTTTTTGTTATCCTGGCTCCTTGATTAAACAAAGGCAGCAGATGACCCCCATTATGCTACCTATTCTCTAGCCCAGTCAAAGTTAGCAGACTATCTTCTGCTGCTGTCTTGGTCCACTCCTTCTTTAGCGTTCTAGCTTTCCTTTTCTTTAGCTTCTAGAGAAGCCAGCAAACTCTTCTGCTACTGTCACGGAATTAGTTTTCCACAAGCCTCACTCGAGAACACCCACCTACGAATCCGCGGGCTCTTACCCAAATCCCTCTAGCTCTTGTCTGTGATGCTGCAGAAACATCACTTGTGAACCATTTGCAGTTACTTAGTGCATGTGCTGTCCTTTTTGTTTACTAGCTGCAGGTCCTAATCCAGATGGGGCTCACTTGCTCTTTCACAGTGTTTTTCACTTTGCTGAAAGGGCCAATGACACTGAGGCAAAGTGCAAAGGATTTGTTTAATTCTTGTGGCAGGTGTCATAACAGACTTATACAACCCAACGAGTAAATGTGTATGATATGGCCCAGATTTTGCAGTTGTGTGTGCAGTTATGGCATGGGTGATGTATATACTGCCGGGAGAAAAAGGACGACTGGAGGTCAAACACAAGTCCTGCTGTGAAAGCAGTGACTATTCAGCATCACCTGCCTCAGCTACTCTGACTGCCAGGCAAGTGTTTGGCATCACCTCCTACAGTGGCTGAAATAAGTGTTTGAAAGCTTTTATTTTTTTCAAACTCTTCAGAGTCAACCATCTCTATGGGGGAGCTCTATTTTATGCCTCAATGATGGGATTGTTTACCAAATTCTGTTCTTAACTGCATGTGTTCAACTGTAAAAAAGGCAATAGCACAGGTGTGAAGAAGAGAATAGGAGAGAAGAGAGTTGGAAATCCTGCATGCTGTTTGTTCTGGTCCTACTGTTAAGAGTAGCTGATAAGTTTACTGAGGTGTGTGTCTTCGTTGTACAGTCCTCAAATGAGAAGGAGTAGCGTGCATGAAATTTCCAAATCAGACCATCACAGTTTGGGAACCCTGCAGGAAATTCAGGGTCTTTTTTCATGCTGACTGGGGGTGGTGCATGAATAGAAAACAGTCCAACTTATCCAACAGGCTTCATTTCAGTATGTGGAGTAGGTACACTAAATTGGCTCTTTTTCAATTTGGTAATTAAGCAAATGTGATCTGGAAGCTGGCTATGTACTGAACTCTTTCTTCAGAACAAGGGAAGAACAGAATAGAAGGATGAAAAATCAAGTGAAGATCCTCCACATGCAACCAGCGCTACTTACTGCTGGTGGAATGCAAACCCAGCTGGCATTGAAATAGCACCACAAAAGACAGACAGCCTCAGACTGCTGAAAGCTAGCAAGTTATTTTAATCCTTTTAAATTAGGTGGGATAGCCAGTTATAACTGGCTATCTGCAAATTCAGAGCAAAACAGGCCAAAAGGAAAAAGAGGAATTAAATCTGTCCATCTCATCTTCACTATTAAGGGAGGAGGTGGAATCTGATCTGACATTCCTGGGTCTGCTGATAATGGAGAATCGATTGAAGAGAGAGACAAAGCCTGTACTGGAAGAGCTCAGTGCTGCCCACATCAGGAGCGTTATGGTCACAGGTATCTAAATAGGATGGATTATTTATGTGGCTGCTGGCACAGACAGGGAATTCAACCAGGTGTGAGTGAATAATCAGTCTGCTACTTTGTCACCACCGCTGGTAGGAAGGCACAGACATTTGTGTCTTTCAGACAGTTACAGTCCAAGAAGCATCTGCGTTGTAATAATCACGAGTTGAACTATGCGGGCTTATGTCCCTGACAACGTCACCACGCTATGTCAGATGGCTGACTCTTTATTTGTCCCACTTCTACCATAGATCAGAGCCTTGCTGTTCCTCTGACGCTTTCTAGTGAGCCCATTTGTTCTCCCTGCTAAGGTCATCAGGTGACATGCATGAAGACATGTCATGCCAGATCCCCTCTTTATAGGATCTCATGAAATTCTTTTGTTATAAATGAGCTGAGATGGAGCATAGATGCCAGGACAAAACACTGAACCTTGTGACATCTGGTGATTCACGCCTACCAGTCCCTATTTATCCATTTTTTCGTCTTGAAGAGCTGGTTTGGATTTAGCTAGGATAAATCTGAGTTTTTCTGTGGTCCAAAGACATTTTTCTAGGAATCATACAGATCTTGTCTTCTTGGTTTCACCCCTTTCAGTACCCATCTTACACCAAAGCCATCTAAGTGCAATTGATGTGAATCAATAATACTAGCAGCAACTTAACAGTGAATCCCTTTTTGTTGTTGTTGTTGTTTTTTGTTGTTTTTTGTTTTTTTTGCATAAAACACAGAAACTAGGAGCACATTCACCAGCTAGGTTTCTTCAAGCTCAGGACAGATGAAATATATCTTTAATTATTGAGACAGACCTCATCTGCAAAGTTTTGATCTTTATCAAAAACTTCCTTATGCATAGACACTGCAATCTTATTGATACCTGTGGATATATTTGAAAACTTGGAATTCAGGAAAAGGCTAATGTTTCCTCTATAAGCAATTCCTCATTGCAGATAATACTCCCCTCGATTTTTCTAGGTGATAACATTCAGACAGCTGTAACTGTTGCCAAAAATGCTGGGATGATTTCTCCGACAAACAGAGTGATTCTTGTGGAAGCAAACAAAATACCTGGATCTTTTTCAGCATCTGTAACCTGGAAACCACTAGAAGAAAACAAACCTGAAGATTATGGAAGTCTGGTAAGTGTAAAGAAGGTGATGCGCAGCAGGAAAACAAAGTTGGAATGGTTGAAATAATGCAGCAGGATTATGTTAATATAACAGAGACCAGTTATTCACCATCATCTGCATGTCAGAATGTTATGTGCTAGAAAAGTGTTTAAAAACAATGATGTACTGCCCTAGAGCTTCTTTCCTAACATATTATCCTGTGAATGCTATTTTTGCTAACTGCCTGGGTTAGGTTTGAGAACAGCTTTACAGAAACTCATGAAAGATTTGTCTGTAGCCCTCATGCTTAGCTGTTGCCATTTTCAAGCACGTTTCCGTGCAAGGTAGGTTTGATAGTATAGAGGTGGACTTACTCTGTGGTACTGCACTGAAGGAATGAGCGCTGTTTGAACAGGGAGAGAGTTAGTGCTTTCCCATACCCACAGAATTAAAACACAGTTTAACAGTTGAGAAATTGCATATACACAGTGAGGCATAGGCTAGCTATGCTAAGAAATTATATTTCATCAAGCATCTCCACAAAGGAACTGAGACAAAGACCTGTTACTCTTGCTGAAGAGTATGTCTGAAGGTGCTGATCCTCCTCCTCTGAGAAGTATTGGAGTCAGGCAGACAGTAGGGAATCTCTTCAGGGGCTGTTGAGGGGCTCCCATCGACCAAAGCCCAGCCTCAGCAGCATCTTCACTGTATTTCACTGCAAAAAGGCATGCCTAGCTATGGTGCCCATGTGTTTCCTATAGCCCCTCTCACTCAGAGTGCGGCCCACCTGATTGGCACTGTTGCATAAATTCTACCAAACATGGCAATGTCAAGGTCCAGCTTTTAAGACATATAAGGAACCCAGTTCACACTGAAATTGATGGCGTTATATGCCTAAATCCCTTTACAAATCCAGGCAAAGGGACTGTGCCATGAATCCAGGTTTCCCAGAGTCTTCACAAGTGCTCTCTTCATGGGATGTCTTTTTCTTTGTCTGTAAATGTACATAGTAGCTTCTGAGGGCTTGGGAACAGCACTAATTCTCACTTTTTTTACAGGAGGATGACACCCAGACTGAAAAGAGAATCAGGCTGGCAGGGGGATCAGGCCAATACCATTTTGCCATGAGTGGAAAATCTTACCAAATTATAGCACAGCATTTCAGCCACTTACTTCCAAAGGTAAGATCTGGATTATTTAATTGGGGTAGGCTTTCCAATCAGTAGATTCAAATTGTCCTGCTATAATTAGCTGAAAAGATCTGTACCAGGACATCTTTTGGAAACAACTCTAACCCTGAAATACTCATGGGCTGGTTGAATGTCTGATGTTAATGTGTGGGGAAAGGTCTGAAAATCCTTGATTTTTTCCTGCACGAGAGGAACAGACTGGTCTCATAGTGTGAGGACATGACTTAAAACATTTGTGGCCATATACCTGGCCCTTGCACAGCACTGCTTCTCTCAGGTTTTGAAGAACAGGAGAAAACATGGTATTACAGAGCATGCAATTTGGCATGATTTGTCTGTTTTATGGAAAGGTTAGTCTCATGAATTCTCTTCTAGTAAATCCCAGCTTGGTAATATGTATTCATCTGATAAATGACACACCAGGCCTTGTGTCCTAATTGTGACTGTTATTTTTTCAAAATTAAGATACCTTTTATCTTTGATCCTCAACCTTTCCTGCTTTGGGGTCTAGCATTGCTTGTTTGGAAATGTGAATTTTTGGTGGTTTCTGTTCCAGATTATTACTAAAATCACTGTGACTCTTACATCAAGTGCTTAAAAATGCACTTTATTTTTTTCTCCTTACAGCTCCTGCTGAATGGAACAGTTTTTGCTAGAATGTCTCCTGGTCAGAAATCCAGCCTTGTAGAAGAGTTTCAGAAGTTGGAGTAAGTTCTTAATAAGTGCTGAGTTAGGAAGTGTTTGATGAATTTCCAGACTTCAAAAGAATCTGATAAGAGCTAGCTTTTCTCTAATGTAGTGTTTCCTAGAAGTGCACAAAACTGAAGCTTCTACAAAAATGCAGCTTGGCAAATGAGTTCCACAAGCCTGTTAAAGAAGAGACACTGAAGTCCATGTTGGTTTGGCAACCCATCAAAGACCTAACACTCCCATAATTCTGAGTTTCCTGTGTTCACACCATCCTTCATTCTTAATTCTCTTTCTGGGCTTGAAGCAGGAACACTTGTCTACCCAAGAATTTTCAGAATGTCTCCCAGCACTGCAGCTTCTCTGATGCTAGCAGTCTTTTTGCTGCATTATTGCTGACTCAGTTTGATGGATTAGAAGACATGCCCTGTGCTGCTAACAGTCATGGAGCTGTATATATATCCTTGAGTCCCAGGTGTCTTGTTGCCTATTATTCAGCTGATTCCCAAGTCTTTTGCAGACCCTCACCTCAACTAGATAGCCCCTAGAGCTTGGGTAAACTTTAGGTTGTTTCAGACTGTCAGCCTGGTGTGAGCAGTTACAAGTACCTCAACCACTGTCTGGCCTCCCTGGAGCACCATCCGTGCCTCCCAGTGAGAACTTTTTCTGCGCTGGAATGCAAGCCTCAGCAATAGAAGGCACAAGTGAGTCAGCTCCTGAAGCATTAGGTTGGTTTTATTTGGATGCTGCAGATATAAGGACTTACTTTTAGGTTTAACAAGCCTAGGCTCACCATTTCAGCCTCAGGGCAGGGAGCTGTCCCCAGATATCCTGTTAAGCCCCTGCTCTCCTCTCCCTCCTCCAGCTGCCTTTGTCACGCTCTGTCTGCCCCAGGAGATAACTGGCAGCACTGGACCCCAAAGTAGAGTCACCATTCATATCTATTCCTAGTGAATATGAGGTACCGATGTCTGCAATCCTTCATTTCTGAGCAAGGCCATCACTATTAGCCCTTTTCTCTGTTATGATTGACCTTACACCCTGTAAGGATGGGAGACTGAGTCCATTGTAGTGAACATAAAACTATATGATAACATATTCTTTAGTCTGTTACAGCAGAAGTTCTTTACTGCAGGCACATCTGAGGTGCAAGCCCAGGGACATGCATATTCCAGGGCCTTGGGCTTGTGTTTCTGTCTTTCAGCTTTCCAGATGAGGCTTTTAACAACAAGCTGGCATGGCTTACATAAGGGACTTCCATGGAGGAGGCTCTGCTTCCCTCCTGTTTATAGGTCTCATTTTCCCCAGCACTGAACTGTAGGTCACTTTATTTTTTAGTTACTTTGTGGGCATGTGTGGAGATGGAGCCAATGACTGTGGGGTAAGTGAAAATTCTTTACAGTATATTTATTTAAAAAATGAATGCAATGCCAATAGAATACCCCAAACTGAGCACATGCTGGAGATGGGAGCCCTCTGCTTATTCACAGAGCAAGTCCCCTGGCACTAGCACTGATTCAGGCCTGATCCCCCTGTAGCCATGCAGGGGGGAGCTGAGATTGTTGCAGGCTGTGATCTCAAGGACTGATTCATTTCCTTTGCAAAAAACCACCAGAAGATTCTCCAAATCCTCCACTGGGTTTTCTGTCAACACCTGCAGTTCCTGGGGGTAGAGGATACTGGGGCAAGGAGGAGTTTCCCTGTGGAACAGATGTAGCCCTACAAGATTTTTTTTAAGTGCATATTTTAGAAGTGCAAGGCAAGGAAGTTTTTTTTCCAAGAGGAAGGGTCTGTGCTCAGGAGGGGCCCATAACTACCTTCTGAGTTCGCTGGCAGGTTCAGTTCACTCCATGACTTCACACATCCTTGTGGCAGTGGCAGCAATGCCACCTTGCACTCACTTGCACTTAAACAAAGTCCCAAGGGTTCCCCTGGGGTAAGCAAGTAGAGAAACCTAGACTGTCCACATAATGCAAAGAAGCATTGACAAGGGAGGCACAGCCAAACCTGTCTTCTGCAGCTGGTGGTGGATGGCTTTGGGGTCTGCGGGAAATGGACTTTCTCATCCTGTCATCCACCTACTGCTTCTGTACCTGATGCCCCAGCTACATCCCATTGGAAAAACCTTTTGGGTAGAGCATACCCAGGGAGTGAGGAGGGGCTGCTGTTCACAGAACACATCCTGTAATAAGGACTCATTTCTTGGCTGACATGTCAGTTCCTGAGTCCTCCTGGCTTGTGAGTGCTGAAGAGGACTATGCCTTTCAGGCTTTGAAAGTGGCGCATGCAGGGATATCGCTGTCAGAGCAGGAGGCATCTGTGGCTTCACCTTTCACATCCCAAACCCCCAGCATAGCTTGTGTGCCAGAGCTAATCAGGTAAGCGTGCATTTTTGTTTCCTGTTATGTTAAGGAGACATTCCCCACTCCTTTCAAATATTAGTGTTAGTTGTTCCCACCAGGCCAGAATGTACATATATGGAGAAAAATAAATGTCTTTGACACTGAAATCACCATTTGCCTAGTTCCTGTCTGAAATTCCTTTAAGATAAATTAATTCTTTCCCCTTAAAACTTCAGGAGGAGGGCAACTACAGCTGAGCATTTTATCATTAGCAATATTTTAAATGCAAAATGAATAGCAAAATGAACAATGCTACATAAGCTGAACCAAATGTCCACAATGTCAACCTATACACTACTGTTAAGCCCTGTCTCTAAAATCCTATGCAAACAAAACATTAGCATCTGTTTTGCCACTCCTTCAGTTAAGTTTTGAAAAAGGTACGTTATGTGCTTCTTACTAAGTAAGGTAGAAGGAAATAGGGCTGTACCAAACTTAGGCACTTGATTCAGTGAACATAAGGAATTGGAGGAATTCACTGTCTAGAGCCACAAGCTTCATTAGGAAGTGTTAGTGTTGGGTCTGCAGGTTATTTCATCATAGAGCATCTCCCTAGAACTTCCGCCAGCTACTGCTCAGAGAAGGAATATCTCTATCTGATGTTGTGAGCTGTGGTGAAGCTAGGAGTGGACCCAGCAACTAGCTTAGTCCATTGCTCTAACCACTAAACACAGTTTTATGAGAAGTCCACAACATTGGATACTTCCTTATTCTGGTGGGTTTTCCTCTAAAATCCCAAAGGTATTTGATATTTCTGTGAAGAAGGCCAGGGTCCCAGTTTTGCTTAGTGGGGAAGCTAAATGACTGGGGAGGACTTGGAAAGAGTCTTTTACCCTCATTGGATACTATGTGGTCACTGCAGGAGGAGAGGACTTGTCATTTTGAACTCATTGAGCAGCTACTTGGCTTTGTATGCTTTTCCTCATGTGGAATTGTTATCTGCGCTATTAGTGTCAGCAGGAAAACTTGCTGGGGTAACTTGTAGTCTTGGGAACATGAGTTACTGGAATCAAGCTGTTTTGCTTGCAGGAAGATTTCTGCAAGTGAAGATTTTACTTCCATTCAGGCCAGATTTTATTTACTTCACCTCCCAATAAAGAAAATGGTAGAGACTTCTGTCCTTGTGACAAGTGTCTTGATTTTCAACTACATTTTCAGAGGACTGGCAACAGGAGCAGACCATCACCTAATTGCTGTCCTTTACTCACATCTTCACACAGGGAAGGTCGTGCTGCCCTGGTCACTTCCTTCTGCATGTTCAAGTACATGGCACTGTACAGCACCATTCAGTACCTTGGTGTTCTCCTACTGTACTGGGTATGTCTTGGGAATATGGGCCTTGTTCGATAGAATTGGATGAGCTACTATCCTTCTGTAGGAGAAATGTGGCCTAAGAGCCACAATAAAACTAGGATACAGAGCTTTATCTGAGCTGCAAACTTCTGTGACATGATCATATGGTCCTTCTGTACTCTCATCTGAAAACTGGATTCTTCCCATTAACTCCAGCCAATGGGCTCAGGATCTATTCTGGGCAAAAAGAAGGCTGAGATATTAAACAGTATTTCAGATAAGGGCATATGTCTGTGAAAAGAGAGAATCTGGCATAAGCATATGCTGTTGCAATTTATTCAGCATTTAAAGCATGAATTAGCTTGACAGTAAGCAAAATCCCCTAGAGTGCCTTAAACCACTTTTACATGGCTTCTTCCCAACTAGAGAGGAGGGCTTCACATTCAGAAGTCACCCAGCATTGAGAAAGGACGTGTCTCTTCAAATACGCTTTGTTTTTATTGCAGTGAGTGAACCGGAAGCGTTGTTAGTCCGAACAATGCACAAAATGAGTATGTGCTGCAGGCGCAATGATGACGAATCTGTTGGCAGGGTGGTGGATTGTGCGGTCCCTTTATCTGCTGAGCAGTGTACTTTTGGAATTTCAGAACAAACAGCAGAGCATTAGCTCCATGAAAATAATGTGGCATTCTGGAGATGATATAAAGAAGCCCACAGCAAATGTCTGATTTGTGATGTTTTTTCTTTGTGTTCCTCTTTTCAGCAACTAAACACCTTTGGGAATTACCAATTTTTGTTCCAAGATCTGGCTATTACCACTGTAATTGGTGTGACAAGTAAGCCCCTTAGTCATCCTCTGTAATAAGAGAAAGGATCTGGCATGTTTTTCACCTCCTCAGAAATGCACAGTCCCATGTACAGAAAGGATGGAAAGAGACTGCATAGAGTACTGGACATTTAGATTAGTAAAGAAGGCATCTTGTTTGAGAAGAGAAAGTTCTGAAACGGGTAATTCTTAGTGGTGCAGTTGCTGAGCATGATTGTTGATAACTGGGATGTTACTTCTAAAGGGAGAAAAAGCAAACAGACCTAATGGAGTGGAAGGTTTATTAAGGCTTTTTTCTGTTGTCTTGTGAAGGCAGGTCAAGAAGGGATCCACTCTGTGGAGTCCAATTCATATTTGAAACTGTGTAGGCAGGAGAGGAAAGTGATACAAAAATGGAGAGGAAAGAAATGGCAGACGTCAGACACTACAGAGCAGGAAACTGTGAGCCAAGAATGAGAGGAAACCAGTGCTGGAGGGCAAAGAGAAAGAAACAAGATGCTGAGATAGAGTAAACGCAGAGAGAGATTTAGAAGTAGAATGGCAAGGGCAGGGGCATGAAAAGCCTGTATTGAAAGCACAAAACTGTCATCCATCCCTGCTGGAACACAGACAACTGGAAAAGGCCTTGATTGAATCAGGCTTAAAAGGGTCAGCCACAATACCGAAAGCCACCTTGTTGTAAATATCCTATTTGGCAACACAGCATCAAGGCTTTCTGTGTAGCTCTTTTACTCAAGGTCTGGATAACTTTCTAAAACAACAGACGGAAACCTGTTGGGTGGGCCAATGCAGTCCTGTACATGCTCAAATAATCAGACACTGGGTGCTTAGTGCAGGAGGATACACAGAACATGGGCAACAAATCCCAAGCCACAGTTGACAAGTGACAGAAAGAGAACAGGAGAGCTTAAGCATATCCTTGGGCCTGACAGTAGCCAAATAAAATCAAAATCTAACATTGGTTTTTAAAAAATGTCTCATGATAGTCAGATGCCATTAATTAACCTATTCTGTGGCCAGTAAAATTTTGTAAGAAAATAATTCTGTATTTTGTACTTGATATAATATTTGTATGTACTATAGTGGACATTATAGAATGTAAAAGTGCTGGCCATTGATAACAGTCAGTAATACACAGCAGCACTACTGTATTGTACTGTACTGTATTTTGGACACACTAGTAAACATGTCTGTCCATGTTTCAGTGAGTTTCACAGCTGCCTACCCAAAGCTGGTTCCCTACAGGCCTCCTAGCCAGCTCATCTCACCCCCATTGCTGCTCTCTGTCGTACTTAACATCCTCTTCAGCCTCAGCATGCAGATTTTTGGATTTGTGATGGTCCAGAAGCAGCCCTGGTATTCCAAGACTGATATACACAGGTAGGTTCCTTTCTTGGGACTTGGGTGACACAGGGCAGGCATAGTGAGACAGGTCTGCGTGATACAGTGTGGATGAGCAGCTGCAAGCAGACCCTGTGCTTCCCCACCAGCTGCTAACAGAGTAAGCAATGGTGTCTGCAGGTCCCTAACCTCTCCAACAAGTCTACTGTGCAACATGGTGCTTGTGGTAAGAATGCTTCTGTTGAGCACTAAGAAGAGCATTTGATTGCAGGGAAAATCAGGGTATCCAAGTAGGTTTGAACTTGGGCTTTGCCACGTTCAGCAAGCTCAGCCCAGCAGGTAAGATTGAGGACACTGCCAACAACCTACATCTTTGTGATAGCAGGAGCAAATCATGATGATGAAGGAGGATGCCTGATAGTGGTAGTGGAAGCTGGGTGAAATGACCAGGACAGAGATCATTCGCTGACCAGAGTGATGCTCTTTTACAGTGCCTGCCTCTCCGTGGACAGCCACCTGGAGAATTCTTCCTCTGTTTCCAGCCTGGTCCTCCATGGGATGAGAGATGGAGCCCTTACGGAAGCAGACAATGGCTACAAGAGCTATGAAAACACCACAGTGTGGCTACTGAGTACTATCAACTGCCTCATTGTAGCTCTAGTGTTTTCCAAGGGAAGGCCTTTCAGGCAACCCATCTACACAAACTGTAAGTGTGGGGAGACGGGGAAGGATCTGTGAGTCAGTCATCTCAGGAAGTCAATTCACTAAGGAAAAATTAAAACTTGACCAAGTGATGCCAGCCAAAAAAAGTAGGAGCCCAATAGTAGATTCCTAAATGACTAAAGGTCAGCTTTTGGGAAGTTTTAGTCCCAGTGGCATCCTGTGATCGGCAGCTCTCTGAGCTGGGCCCACATTTTGTGCTTCTGTGCTGCTAAAAATTTGGCCCAGGCATTTGGATTTCTGAAACAGACAAATGGAGTTTTATAAAAACTGTTAAGGAGCAGCAGAGTGGTGGTGTTGGCTGGCAGAAGCATCGTGTTACTTAAGGCAGCCTGAATGAGACATCTCAGGAAAAGAAGAGCCAGAATTAGAAGGTCTCACTTTGCTTTAGGCTTTAGAATAATGCTGGAAGAGCCCTATGCCTGTCTCCCCAAAGCATGCTGGTTGAGCGCTATCTGAGGGGACTCATGTTCAGGGCATTCTTTCGGGCCCTACCCAGAAGAAAACATATAATGAAGCCTGCACATTTGCAGTAGCCCTGTTTCCTATTCCAGAACCACAGATCTTCAGCATTTGCTGATTTTATGACCAGTAACTTCTTTAAAGAGGAAATATCAAAGAAGCCAATACCTGGAAGTGGCTGTAATGAAGTCTAGTAGGTGTTTTCTGCCATTGAAAGTTCCTTGTTATCTCATGGATTTTTTTTTGGGGGGGGGGGTGGTATTTGACAGAAAATTATGATTACAATCTTCTGTAGTAAAGGCAAGCAGCTGAGAGTGCTTGTACACCTGTGGTTTTATTTAATTTTTCTTGTCCCTTCAGATGTGTTCATACTGGTGCTCATAGCGCAGCTGGGTGTTTGCCTCTTCCTGGTGTTTGCTGATATTGATGATCTCTACTCTAAGATGGATGTGAGTATTGTTCCAATGTGCTGCCAGTCCCATTATAAGTGCACCGTTTTTAACAAAAGGCACAGATTTTTGCAGGGGTGTTTGGCACCTCTAAAGACAAATCAAATTTAAAGAGATGGATTTTAGATGATGGGATTGAAGAACCTTCTGGAGACATGGTAGCTCCACAACTATTAGGATATTAGGGTATTTAACAAACTAAGATCTGTGCATTCTGACAACTGGACAGCTGTACGTGTACCTCAGTTTGATTGTTTCAGTGCATTGTCCATGGAACAAAAGACAACATTGCTAAAGTTACCATGCTTGTTAAGTTGTGGCTTGATAGTTGTGAAGCCAGAAGAAAGGAGCGAGGCCCTGCAACTTTAAACTAAAGCACTGTGCACTTCTCTTTCTCAGGCTGTGCTGCTCTGCACACAGATCCTTTTGCAAAGTCAGCACTCTCAGCAGCCTTCAGTACTCAGTCCCCAACATTTTCAGACTCCCTGTCTGAATGTCAGCCTGTAGTTTCCTAAAACAGCATTTGGGTTTAGAACAGCTGTAGAGAAAGACTAGTAAGGCTGTCATGGCAGAGGATCTGTCTTGATAAATACCAGTAGGGCTTGGCTTATTTAGTCTGGCAGAATGCAAGCTGGGAGTTGCCTTGTGCGGATTCATCCTAGGGGAAGTACAAGGGAAGGGTAAGATCTACATCGGCCGTAGGACAGCATTGTCAGTGAATCCGGCCATTAATAAGTTAAGGCTGGAAGTTATAAGGAAGATGTTAATATCCTCCCCTGTGATTGTCTCACTGCTTGTACTAGGAGCCACAGGAACAAAACACCAAATGAAATACACAGCTATTTTTTTTAGTACATTTCATTTGTGATCAGAACGATGAAGTGTGGTGGCTTTGGATAAAAGAGCTGAACATGATTCTGCTTCCACTCCTGTATCTTTGTACGAGAGCTGGCAAGTGGCTTTAGAAATGGAAAAAATGAAACACAGAAACGTAGATGCCAGGAACATACCTGGATTTTGAATGCCCAGCAGCCTAGCTACAGCTGTCTCACCGTGTAACAGTTTCCAGAGCAGAGGCTGAGCAGGCAGACCCAGTTAAAGAATCTGCCACGAGGTGGCACTTTAAAGCAAGCCTTAGTCCTGTTGTGGGCTGTGGTGACACAGGACAGTGTCAGCCCTGCAGCCGTGAGGGGCTAAAATGCCTCTGGGGACAACTGCAAAACTGCCAGTCTGTCTGGAGGGAACGCACTGGATTTGCTGAGAAGGCAAAAGGGGGGAGTGGCAATAAGAAACCGCAATAGCCTAGCCCTGGAGAAACTGCTGATCCAAATTTTGGATCTGAGCTGCATCTCCAAAATACGCTGAACGACAGCCAGAAACCCAGTGCTGCCAGCTATGGAAAGCTGGAACTGGGTTTGGAGTTTGAAATACTTGGAACTATTTCTCATAATAGGAAGAAAGGAAACATTTAGATTTCCTGCTGCAGCTCTGGAGTACAGTTTTCTCTGCTGGGTCATAAGTTTAAATGCTTCTTTATCAATAATTCCTCAGGATAAGTAGCAATATTGGTTTGTCAGCAATATACAGCTGGTGTGGGATTCCGGCTTTCAATGACACAAGCTTGCACCCGTGCCTGGTGTGCACACACATTGCTCACTGGCTTCTGCTTTCTTCCCAGCTTGTTTGCACCCCCACCGCATGGCGGGTCTCCATGGTGGTAATGCTTGCAGTCACGCTCGCTGTGTCCTTCCTTGTTGAGGTGAGTGTGCTTCACCAAATGTACCTGCCAGCACTATCTGGGGAGACAGAAGGGGCGGGTCTCACTCTTCCTCCATCCTTCTCAGTCCAGCTTGGGAATATTGAGTAAAGGAGGAACCATTGCTGCTACCTCATGCTTCCTCTCTTTCTTCAAATCCCCACATCTGAATGATCAGATGTAAGGAATGCCAGGCCCAACCACCTTTTCTTTCCTCTGATGAATGGGATGTATCAGACCCTGTCCCAAGTCAGAGAAAGATGAGGAGCCTTCAGTGTTTTCTACTCAGATCCTGCAGAGTCTCTGTGGTGTAGAGCTGGTATGAGAAGCCCTCAGTAAAAGGCTGTTTAAGGGATGTGGATGAGCAGGAGAGGATGGGCGATCAAGGTTTCCACTACTTGCCCTGTGTGTGTCCTGTGGATGAAGAGGAAAAGCTGCTGTCTGGGTCCTCCAGAATTTTCCTTTTGCTCTTGCTTTTATAGGAAGCTGTCATCGAGAACAGAGCCTTATGGCTGCTGCTGAAAAAGACTTTCCGGTACCACTCAAAGAGCCATTACAAGAGGCTGCAGCGGGTATTAGAGCAGGACTCATCCTGGCCACCTCTGAATGAAACCTTCTTCTCAGATTCTGTGGCAATATCAGTAGAGGAAAATATGGGAGGGCATAGCAATCCAACATTTGACAGCAATGAGAACACGCTCTGAAGGAAACCGCAGAGGACACGCATCAAGGACAGTTGCAGTTGGCTGTGGAAGGACTATCTCAGAAACGTAAGAAAAGAGGAAGGATTGACCCATCGCTACCGTCCATTCTAAGCCTAACTGGGTCTGGCTCATTTTTTAATTAACCAGAAGCAGGAAAGCTGGCTACGGTAGCATAAAGCCATAACACTATTTCTCCTCTTCCTTCACCCACATAGGAATGGCAAGCTGTAAATAGAGCTGCCTGGTGAAGATTGACAAAGTACTCATGGTTAAAACACCATTGCTGCATCCTCCTCTTGAGCTGCATTATGTAGTGGTGTCTTTCAGGGATGCTTTATTCATTGTGCTGAACTTCTTCTGCAGTAAGTAAATGCAACAGCACCGAGCATTTCTGCAAGGTTTATCCAATCAAAAAAGCAGCTTCCACCACCATGTATTTTCTTAGCCCTTTGATGCTAGGCTGACCTCCTGCTTACCATGTTTTGCAACTCTGTCCACAGCTGGGTACAACAAGACATCAGTCAGGAAGGCTTTGGACCAAGAACACTTCATTCTTTAGATAAGGTGAGGGGGGAGCTGTCCCCTCCAAACTTACTGCACACTTTGTTTTTCACAGCTGTAGCTTGCCCATGCATTTCCTGGATAGGGCTGAGGAGCACTTTCTGAGCACTTCAACACAGGAGACTATATGTTCCCATGATCCAGTGCTAAACCACTCTTGCATTGCCACAGAAACTCAGAGAATTAGGCAGGTTGGGAACCATGGTAAAGACTCCTCTGGTCTTTTAGAGTACAAAGTAGCTCTGGAAAACCAAAAACAAACACTGGAGATTATGCATTGTTTTGATGCAACTTGTCTGTATCAGAACTGTGTTTGAAAACAGTTTAGCATGAATAAAAAAAAATAAGTAATACTATTTTTCTAAAAAGAGAGAGAAAAAAAAGTTTCAACTTGAATAAAACATTTATTTGACTCAAAGCATTTTTTTTTCCCCATTTTAGACAACCTTGACACCAGCAGATTGATAAAATACCTTCCTACCTACTGTAATTTACCTAATGGTAAATACCTACCACAAGGTCACACAACTTGACACAAACCAGAAGTGGTTCAAATTTGTTCATGAATGTCTCTTCCAGGTTAGGAAGGGTTCCCAGTTTGCAACAAAATCCATTGGTAGGTGAAGGCTAGAGGTTTTATCTCTTCCTATATGCAGCCCTTGCAGCTTCAGGAGAAACCGTGACAGCAGGTTAGTGGACTTATTCCTGCCATCCTCTGTTTGGGGTACAGTAATAATTTCCTTGGAGACCAAATTCACTGTGTCCTATTTATGAGTTCCTGCACACAATAAATATATTGCTGCATGTAACAAACTGGCAGCTGCAGTAGATTGAAGACTAGGCATATAATTTATTTTTATGTCACAAATGGCAATAGTATGCAAGTGTCAACTCTTGGCAAACCTGTGGAGCTTGTAGGGTCGACAAGATAAAGACCTGCTCGCCTACTGCTGAAATACAGCCTTACCTGCAAGGAAACAGAATAAAGATGCTAGGTGATATTTAACCTGTGACAGTCTTTGAGATGTCAATCTTATGTTCCTGTACAAGTCCAGTGTCTCTAGCTGTAGTAGGGCATATTTTATCATCTTCCCTCACTTGCATTGGCCACAGTTTGATCAGCAGAGCTATGTGGTGTGTCCCCGCTGTGCTGAACTGCTTACACAGCATAACTCTGTGGCCATCAGGAGACAGGTGATGTGTTATACACATCATTGCTGCAGAGAGCTGCTCATCCGCACACATCAAAGTCCCCATGTTCTGCTCCCTCACCGCTGCTGGGACATCAGAGCTCCCATTCCACATCCCTGTGCTGGGGTGATCCCCTCAAACTTGGACTGGGAAGGTATTCAGGGTCAGGATGAGGAATAAGCTAAAAGAAAAGCTTCAGGTGTGTTCAGGATTCGCTTCTACATTTTGCATTTTGAGGCGCTCTCTGATTTGGAAGAATCTTATACTTCTGGATATCAGGATGGCATGAGCAGTAACAAGCAGCTTCCTGCCTGCACAGTCTGTCTGTCAGGTACCTGTCATGCTCTTTTTGCCCATCCTCATGGGTTTGTGCATACAAGAAAGGCAGGTGCAACACAGGTGCTCAGTTCTGTCCTAATGTTTGAACTTGCTGCTTGGCATTCCCAGATTGTAACACTGACAGAACAGTAGAGAAACAGAGATAAAATTTAGCCACTTAATGAAAACAGTTGTTTTGGAGGCTACAAAATATGAATAACATAACATAAAAAATATGATTGTCTTCCTCTGCCTAAAAGCTGGGCCATAGAGAATGGGCCCTGGGCACTGACAGGATCCTCAGGAGAAATAGAGAATGTCCCCAGGAACAGCCCAGCAGAAATGAGGGATGTCACGTACACACCTGCATGGCCTGGCAGGCAGCTGGAAGGAGCGGCTGGTTACCAGCACGTGGACTGTGAGCACTGGAGACCATGCTAGGTGGTTACAAACCAGAGATTTTAAATGCTTGTTGTAGCTGATTTTAAACTTCTAGGGAGAGGAGATTGCTCATTTGATTGGAATATTTTGTGCCCGATTAACTCTACAGATTACACTGAATACAGCCTGACTTATTTGCTGAAATAAATATCAATTTAATTATAAATAATATTTTGCTTCTTTGGGGACAGAGGGTGCTATTTTACTGTCTTCTGTAGATTACCTGCTGGTTTCTTTATACTGCAACAGAATCTTTTGGCAAGGCTACAGCTTCACATTTCCTTACAGTTGAATGGACACCTGGTCCTTGAGCAAAAATAGAGCTTTAATAAGTGCACAAAGAAGAAAAAGAACCTGAAGAGCAGTGAGGTGGGATATGCTGTGCACCAGCAAGAAGGAGGGTTCAAATTGTGAAATGTGAGAGGATGAAAAAGGCAGGCAGCCCCAGCACACCCCTCTCCTGTCCTTTCTGTGCCTCCTCCTGTTGTGTGCTGTGCCTCTGGATAGCGAGCTCTTTGCCCTCCGGATTTGCCTGTCTCAGGAGCTGTCAAGATCCCCTGTGCTTGACTAAGCAGCTGAAGAGGGACTGGAGCTGTGTGGAGCTGTGTGTCTCCAGGAGCTACTCAGAGCTGGAGTTGAACTGAAGAGCTCTGGATTGCCCTCCAGAAGGGTCTCCTTCTCCATTGCAGCCCAGCAAGGCTGGGGGCACAGCCTTCTGCTTAGACTTGTCAGTTAGGACGGCTGCAAATGCCTCTTGGCATAACCCCCTATGCGAAATGAGGGCCCTTGCCAGGCAACTCAGGGAAATGGTGGCAGAGACAGAGCTCTGAACAAGTTCTCCAGGGCTCTCACCTTACCCTCACTGCCCTTCTCTTGCTGCCTGAAACACCTGACTCTGCCATACATCTCCAGTGCCTGCAAAAGTCAAGGCAGAGACCCAACAGAGCCAAGCCTTCCTCACGCTGTGCTGCAGTCCGTCTCCTCCGCATAACTCAGCGAGCTAGCCAGGTGGGGTAAGTAGATGACTAACGAGGAACTTGGGCAAGGCAGCCCTGTGTTTCGGCTCCAGCTGCAGGAACCACGCACAAAATGCCCAGGGCTCCTTGGGAGCCCCTCTGTGGTGCTGCCTCAGACTTGTCCCACCACATGCCCTGCGGTGCACGCTGGTGCCGAGGGTCCCACCCGGGCTGAGCCCTGCAGCACTGCCTGCCAGCCCCCTCCGCAGCCAGCATGGCCCCTGGCAGCAGCTCCAGCCCCTGACTTTCCTTGGGAGTTAGCCATGGGAACAACAGGACCTTCCTGGAAAGAGCCACCCCATCGCTGCGCTGGGCAGTGCTATGGAAAGGGCAAGAGACAGGCTTTCAAGTATGCTGTGATTCCGGTTTGTCTTGATTGTTTTCTTGTGAAACGGAGAGTGCCAGAACAACCCATCCTGGCAGGTGAAAGGCTCAGAGCAGCGGGTGCTTGTGCCACGTGAACAGAACTGGGGGAAGCCGCCTTTATCCAGCTCTCTCGAGGCAAGGCAACCGTGCCATGCCCCCTGCCATCTGCCAGCAGGACGGACTCGGGGCTGGGCAGCAGGTCAAGGCAATATGAACTTGTCCCCCACCAGCCATGGGGGGCTTGTCACTGTGAAGAGGTCTCATCACTGTCCAGGCTCGTCTTCTGTGCTAACAAGGGTCCCAGCGCCATCCTGTCCCAGCTGAGAGCAGGGTGCGAGGAAGGGATCGCAGGGCTCGCCCCTTGGCCGCAGGGCTGAGAAGTCCCCATCCACAGGCTTTGTGCCGATAGCAATGGCATCCCACTGTCTGGCCTGAGTGCAGCCCTGTGTGACAGAGCCGCTGTCAACAGATGAAGCTGCTTGACTGTTTATAAAACATCACAGTGTTTTGTATCCTTTCAGGCCATCCGCATGCAAGTTCTAATGTTTTGTTTGCTTTGCTGGTGAGCAGCATATTTTAGAGCAATGCCCCAGCCCTTTTTCCCAGTGTGTGCAGACCTGAAGGGGGTCCATCTCCACCAGGCAGAGCAGCATGCTCCCCTGAGGGGGGGTCCTGCAGACATCACAGGAGCAGGAGGCTGGTGGGGACCTGGTGTGGTTATTTTGCCCATCTCCCTGCTCTGAGGCAAGACCTCCCTATCCTTAGATCATCCTTGGCAAATTTTGTCCTGCTTTTCCTTACAGCAGGCACAAGATTTCCCCCTGCCCTAGGTAGCCTGTTTGAGTATTTAAATACCCTTTAAGTTAGAAAATCTTCCTAAATATCTAACCTAACTCCAAAAATCTAATTGTTCAATCTAACAAGAAATTAGCCTGGTTTCTCTAATAAAAATAGGAGAAAAGAGTTGACTGTCTTCTTTTGTGTACTATAGGAGTTACTGTATTTCAGTTCAGCCTTCTCTTTTCTGGTTTAAACAAACTCAGTTATTCAACACTTCCTCATGGGTCATGTTTTCCAAACTTTTAATCTTGCTACCATTTGCACTCTTTCCATTTAGCTCACACCTTCCTAGAGCCTGAACTCCAGCTGAGACCTTGCTAACAGCAAGTCGAGTGGAACAATTTCCTCCTGTCTCACTGATCTCACCAGCTTCCTGTGACTGTGACTCAGAATGAGTCACATTTTTGGCAGGGGAAGACTCAACTATGGTTAGCTACATGTCCTTCTGTGGCATACACCTGTACCACCTCCCCATTTTTTGTACTTGTTTCCTCCAGCTACTAAGTGCAGCATTTTATTGAATTTCATATGGTGATTCTGTATAACTAGCATCCCCAAATCATGCTGCATTGTTTCTTTCCTCTAAAGCAGCTGCTTCTACAGGCTCAGTGTCATGAACATGTTTCAGTTGCCCTCTCCATCCTATTATCCAAGCTGCTAACTAAAACATGAATATTTTGGGTTCCCCTGGGATGGACAGTGAACCACTGACAGCTACTTTGAGTTCAACCCTTCAGCCCATCATAAAAAGATCCTATTTCCCAGTACCCTCGTATCTCCTGAGGAGCTCTATCAAAAGCCTTACTGAAGTCTAAATATGCCACATTAGCTGCTTCTCTCTTATTCCCTGGAGCATCTCCCTGTCAGGGAGGAAATGAGATTGGTTTGATAGGATCTTCCTCTGACAGATCCATGTTAGCTGCTCCTTATCACTTTGCTATCCCCTAGGTACTTACAAACTGACTGTTTAGGAATTTTCTCTCACATCCTTCTATGTATTCGAGTTGGGCTAACTGGCCTGTAATTCCACGAATCTCTAATTCCCCGAGTCCTTCTTTTTCACCTTTAAGGTGCAGGCACCGCAGCTTGGTGGGGCTGGGGCTGGAGGTGTCCCACACGGCTTGGGGAGCACCGCATGCCAGCGGTGGGCAGCCTGCCGACCCACGTGAGGGGACTGCTGATCATATTGATGTAAATAAAATGCACCTCAACCCAGGTGATCAAAACAGAGAGAACTAATGAAACCGCCCTGCTAATGATACCTCACATGAGTTCCCTTCCCCTGGAGAGTCACAGGAGCCATTGGACGGTATTAAGCAATCACCTGCTTGCAGTGGGTTGCACTTTACCACTTTGTGTACAAGCCTTTTGTCACAAGAATGTCCACAGAGGACACAGATGGACCTCGTGAAAGGGCCAGGTGCCAGCACTACCCAGGCCCTCAGAAATGAGCATTTCTTTTTAAAACAACAGAGTGGAGTGACCTGCAAGTGTATCACATCCTGGGAGCTGCATGCTGGTGGCTGATGTACAGGACAGTGTGGTGGAAGAGATCACTGGTGCCCTCTCAGAGAAGATGTAGTGACAGAGGGGACTGTTTACTTATGTTGAAATCTGACTTCAGTCTCTAGATGGTTCAAAATGACAATGCTTAGAAAGAAGAAAAATATGTATTTTCCTACCACCACCCTGACTTTTCAGGATTCTTCAGTGTTTGGTCCATCTTTGCTGTTTCATGGACACAACTGCAGCTGGCAGAATGCCCCAAACATGGATCTGGTTGGATCAGGCAGATCCATCCCTGGGTAGACTCAGGATGTAGCAAAGTGACACGTGCTCTTAGCTCATCGCCTGGAGAATGTCCCTGACAACACTGAGAGCAGGGACAAGAGAGACTGGAAGATGCTCAGTGGGGCTGTGCCACCCAGCTGGGCTTCTCCAAAAGATTCATCCAGACCCATTGCTCTTTCCTTGTATCTCAGGCAGAATTCGAACCAAATTTTGGGCTTGAGGGGATGCCCAGAGCCAGTGGGGAGGTTCAAACCGGATCTACCCCTGCAGATCAATGCCCCAGCATGTACCTCCACTGGGCTGAAGCCAAGTCCAGACCCAGACCCTGTGATCTCGTCCCCAGAGGAGATGCCTCTCGCTGACACTCACAGGACAAAAGGGTTCTTTGGGTGTCAGATGATAAAATGGCAACAGACCACGGACTAAGTTTGATGGATTTTATTATAACTACACACACTGATTACCAGTACAATTAAGTCTGAGTGGAATGTGAGCAATCTAAACATAAGCAAAAGGAAAAGGGAAAAGCCACTTGCCATATAGGCAAGGCACAATATTGTTAATGATTAATTTTACCTGCTGATGAGCCACAGTCAGGAAAGCTGTTGACCTCTCAGATTCTCCATCATGATGTTAGACGTCTCCTTCACTGGGCAGCACTGCTGGACCAGCCAGAGAGAGCTACCCGAGTTGGTATTGGGGCACTCTGCTTATGGGATCGAGAATCCACGGCAACTGCATGCTTAATGGGATGACATGTGATATGTCTTTTATACAAGGGCCCGAGAACAAAGCTAGGTATGTTTTGGGTAGCTGCTGATCCAGAAATCTGACACTCTTGATTTTCCTGAGGAGGACATTGTTTATGCTAACATTTTTTAGACAATCACACAACTGGTCACAGGTTTCTTTACATAAGGTGCTTATGCAAGCACGCTATGCAAGCACCCACGTTGGTCCATGCCACACCTGAGGTAAGGAGCATCTCACCACAGACATCCTGGAGGCAGTTCCCAGAGCTAACCCGGCCGCTCTGGGGTCAGCTCGCTGTGGGGCTGGGGCACTCTCCCACCCCTTTCCTTGCCCTGTGCCTTGATTTCTCCCTGGCACCAGGCCGCAGGCACCCTCCCTCCCTCAGCCACGGGCGCTCTGCGCCAGCCTGTCCCACCCTGGTGAGTAAAGCGATGCCAGGAAGCAGAGAAGCGCACGTGTTACACAAGCCAGGCATTTAAGGGCTTTACACGTGAGGGTGGATTTTCCTCTCTCTCCTGGGAGCATAATAAGAAACGTATGTGCAGTGAGACTTTCAAAGGCAGCGGAAAGGACCATGGTGAGAGCTAGCTGTAACACTGCCCTGAGTTCAAGTCCATAACTGCACTTGACGTTGCGTGACTCCACCAACAAGGACATCCAGGGCTGAAAACAACGGAGTCAGATGGAGGAAAAGTTTTGGAAGGATCATCATGTGCTCCTCAACAAGGATGAAGAAAATGAGTTGGTAAGGAGTGGGGGACTGCGCTGGGGTTAGGTTTCCTTGTGTACCTCTTTTTCCATATGCTTGTTTTGGATGTGCCTCTGCTTCTTCACCTTCACTCCCTGTTCAGGCACTGTCTCTTCAGCTTAGCCTTGGTGAAGGCAAAACCCTGGATCAGTCCTTGCTGACTATGAGACTGATTTTGGCCAAGTAAGGGCTAAGTGAGGAACATAGTACTTCAGTCCAGAAGCATAAAACATGGAAGATACCTCTTTGCCCACCAGAAATCGTCTGGCCATGGAGCAGTGTCCCTTTCCCTCCATCCATTCTATTTTCTTTTCCACCCTAACTATGATGATCTCTACTTATAGGTTCCCTTCCCCTTTTCGGGCCATCATGTCACCAGAAAGCAAGTCACAGGGAAGGTGCTTACAAATGAGCTTTATCCTGGATCATTCTCTGGAGCAGTGACTAAATCCCTTCTGACATGTTAGGGTCTTTGCTGCTTAGCAGGTCTAGGAAAACTGGGTAGATGACCAAAGTCTATCACAATTCTCATGGGAAGAATCCCTTTTTCCTCAGCCTTTTAAGGCAGCATTTACAGAGCAAAACTCTGTCCTTACAAGGCTTTTAATTAATGTTTATAGAATCTACTTCCTATTTTTGATAGTAATTGATTATTGACTGTTGATCATTGACTATGTGCAGCAGCCTGGAAGGGCTGCACTAAAGGACTGCTTTGCAAATATAATGAGTTGGAAACTCTTCCTCTACCTGCTAATGTGAACTGATTATGCAGAGCAAGGTGAGGATGGGAGTAAGGCTTTCTCCTCCATCTGTCTGTGCAGGGAACAACTGAAATCCAGGTGTTCCCTGTGTACAAGGGGGGCACAGAAGTAGATGCCTCTGCATAAGTGTAAAATACAGCTCTGTCACTCCTGCATGTGCTAGAGATGCATATGTGATGCATGCGCTGGAAGCACAGCAGCGCGCTCTTCCCATGATGGGATCCTCCATCCTTTGCAAGCAGATAGCCACTCACAGGTTCTTCCCAGCACCTCCTCAGTTCACTGTTTGCCCAGCTTTGGGGACTGAGAAAGTGCCTCCACCACAGGGATGCAGGTGCTCAGGGCATGCACAGGTGGGAGAGATGCTGCTCTGCAGAGCACACCTGTGCCTCTGTGCCAGGTTTGCCCACAGGGCTACTTATAGCAGTAGGGCTTCAGCTCTGCTGGCTGCCTCTAGTAAATCCCTGCTGGGATTTGCCTGTTGCTTGTACAGCTCATGTGAGCTTGTTTTAGACTAGGGAGCTCAGACTGGTTGAAGCAGACTGGATTCAGCGCAAAATCAAAAATCTGCCCTGGGAGACAGGTAAGGAGTCAGCAAGTGATCATCTGTGTCACACTTGCAGCTACAGACAGTGTCCTTCAGGGTGTCACTAGCTGGTGTGGGCAGGCAGTCTTCCATGTATGCAAGTTTCTACGAGCCTAGGAAGCAATGGCAATACCAGCTCCCTGATGGGGATGGAGGAATGGAGGTCCAGCACGGGTGGTGGAGGAGGAGGCTGTTGCCACAAGCAGCCCTTTAGCTGGGAGCCTGTGGCTGCAGCCCTGCTGGCAGAGAAGGGCCCTGGCTCTGCCCTGGAGGCTGCTGATGCAGCATGGCTTGTGCAAGGCTGTCTGACTTGGGCTGGGAACTGTGTTTTGTAACACATCCTCTTGCTGTCCTGTTTGCTGGAGCAGCCTTGCTTCCAGGTACTGCATTTCTTGGAAAATGTTCCCCAGTGCAGGCAGGTGCTGGCTCAGCCGGGCAGACCCGCAGTGAACGTGGATTCTCTCAGCGTGTCTTTGTAAACACTGTGTGAGCACCATGCGTGCAGTCTCTGGGCACTGGCTGTGCACTAGCACGGGGTTCCCTTGTACCTTGCTGCTGCAGGATGATCCAGCTGATCGGCTGCGTGTTGTGGCTGGATCAGGACTGAGTGCTCTGTCCCCCTGCTTGTGCTTGTGCCTGGGTCCAGCCTGGCTGGTGGCACAGCTCGCCAGGCAGCTCCCAGCCTTGCACCCACCCAGCCCTGACACTGCAGTTCTTCCCACGCCTTGACTGAGGACTTGATCCTCTCCAGTGCCTTGTGGACTTGTGCACAGGCTGTGGTCCCAGCTGCTGCACCAGGCTTCCTGCTTTCCAGGCCCGCCTTTGGCATTTATTTACAAAAATGTTGCTATTAAAAGGAAAGCAAATGAAGATCACCATGAATTTCCCCAGCTGTGGACACTGGTTTGTCCTCCAACCCTGAAAATAACATCTGTAGTTATTGGTTTAAACTTTTGTATCTTTCGAAGAAATAATATTTTGCATGCAGCAGGGCTGCACATTTAAAAGCTGCAGTGCTGTTTTGTAATGGATTTTGCTAGGCTGGTACAAGGGCTGCACAATTATCTTTATTTCAGTTGAACTGCATTGATTTCAGCTTAGTTTATGCTGATTATGATCGGGGTTCAGATAAATCAAGTTAATTGCTCTCTTAAAATTGAATAGGTTCTTACTCCACTGCCTTTTAATCACTTTAAAATTATACCTGAAGTTGAACCTGTATAACTGTTGGTACAAGCCCTCACCAAGGAGCTCTGCTTTGTTTCATATTCTATCCTGTAAAGCACCATTTCCCCACCTCCTCTCAAATACAGATGCTGTGTCAATAGCAGGTTACACTACCACGTCACTTTGTGTAATTTAATTGGCAAACTCCTCTGGAAAACACCCGGGGCCTGCCGTGTAGCCACACGTAGATGTACAAGAACATTTCCTTTTACTCGCTACCTCTGCCTATACCCGCAGAGTTGCTGAATACCTCCTCGGGGCCAGGTGCCTCATGCTCCCGTAGCTGTGTGTTACTGATACCTGAGCTCTGGGTTGGGGACCTCGCTGTGCTGACCGTGCATGGTTCCTCCTGCAGCTTCTTGTGGGGGCCCAGAGCAGTGAGGGTGATGCTGCGGCTGCTTCCCTGCACTCCTGCCCTCGCCAGCAGCCCTGGGGCACGTCACAGGGATTGCTGGAGCTGGGCTTTTGGGAGCAGGGAAGGGAGCCAAGAGATGGCCGGGAAGTGCCCTGTGTGGGGGAACAAAGGGATCCCTGCTGCAGGAGGGGAAACACCTCACTGAGACAACTGATTTATTTCCAGCAGAGGATCCAGAGGGAGAAGGGAGGGAAAAAAGCTCTAGCATTGGGATGTTGGAAAGATAAAAGAATAAAGGATGGATAAGAGAGATTGTGAGCAGGAAAGGGGGGGCAACAGATTAAAAGTGTGCTTCATTTGGGGGGATTCTTTGTGGAGGAGTAGTACTTGAACACGTTTCCTTTGGTCTGTATGGGAAACTGAGCTCCTTGTCCCACCAGAGCTGAGCTCTGCTATCATCTCTGAGCAGCTCCTCTGTGGCAGCCGAGGACTCAAAATGTCAAAGTGAGCAGTGGCACCCCTGTGAGCTTTGAGGTGTGGATTTCACTCCAGGCATTGCTTGCTCTAGAAGGAGATGTGAGTGCTCCACTGTACAAAATCTGCAAAAAAAACCCACCTCCACCTTGCTCACAAAGAAGGATCCAACAAAGCTGCAGGCATTAAAGTTATTGTTAGCCCTGTGGGCAAGTTTAAATCAAGACAAAGTGTACAAAAATCCGAAGTTCTTCTCAAGGGGAAAAAACTAAAGCTATAGATTTACAAATCTCCTTCACAGACAATGCATCATCACTATGGATAGATGTGAATTGGGCTATCAGAGCTAAAGGGCAAGTAGGGAGGATGACAGATGATTTGGGGAATTAGAGGAAGAGAGTGTACAAAGACAAAAGGGCCCTTATGTACTTGTTTTCAAGATACGGTATACGTCCGTATCCCAGTGGAAGATAACACGCCGGTAGGTACAGTACCTGGCACCTGAGGGCAGTTGCCTGAGGGCTTGACCATTTTCTCTCCCCAAGGCAGAGGGCTGTTCCTCTTCTGCAAGGTGGATTTCAGCACTGAGCTCACATGGAGACATCCACCTTGGCTGCAGGCAGGTGCTGGCACTGCAGAAAGACATGTTACCGTGACAGGTCAGCTGCAGTCTTGATGGTAAAAGCTCCAGACTGGAGTTAATTCCTCAGAAATCCTGGGAGAGCTGATACGAGAGCACTCCTCTGTCGGCAGCGCGGCAGCATCCTCCTTCCAGCAGCTCTGTGTGCTTAACTATACCGTGTCAATCAGCAAACTCTAATTTCCTAAAATGACCTCAGGCTGTTATGAGGGCCTCAGTCACCAGCCTTTCTGTTCAATAAGCTCGGACTTTCTGATGAACAAATGCCAAGGTCAAGTTTGTTAACAAAGAGTGTTTTCTCTTTGCTGTACAGGAGATTTTTGGCTACAAAACCCACGGCTGCCGGAAGGCCTTGTGCGTTGCAGGGTACATCTTGTCCTGTGGGGCTCTGCTGCTGCTGTTCTACTGGAAGCCAGAGTGGGATGTGTGGGCAAACTGCATCCCCTGCAGCTTGGAAGAAGCAGATGTAGTTCTCCTCAGAACAACCGTAGGTTGAACACTCGTACCTTACTGTTATTTGCAGAACCTATTGCTTTCACAGATAAGGCAGCTTGTCTTTCTTTGCCTGCATGATGCAGCAGGGTAATAACACTGTCCACATTTGGAAGTGGAGGGGCAGGGATGAGTCAAGCTTGAGTGCAGCTCTGCCTTCCCATCCTCTATGTATGTGAGATAGTCAACTGCTTTTGCAGGAGCAAAAACTGTGACTGTTAGTAACCTCCTGCTCTGAAGTTATCAGAGAATGTTGAGGAGATGGGTTTTGGAGAGCTAGATTTTAGGCATTAGTTATATTCTGGGACTCCATTACTGTAAATTAAAACCCAACACAATTCTATCAGAACAAATACTTAAGGCACTTAATGCTCAATATTGCAGTGATATCCCTAATATAAATGCACTCAAACCACTAAAAGAGTAATCTATTGCTTATTGTAACTAGTTAGATTAGACTAAACTGATTTAAGGACAATTCAGTCTGACAAGTGCATCTGTAACAGTAAAGCTGAGTTGCTTTTGGCTGTGGATGTATAACAAGTAACAGCATTATAGGAGATTTGTAGAGCAAAGTAGCTGGTGCTGAGGATTCACTAGAAGTATTTCAGAATGCTTTTACTTCCAGCTAGCTCTAGTCTGGTCCATAGACTGAACATCCATCCAGTAGCTATTGAAACACATCTGGTTCAGTTTCATCTTCTCTGAAATTGCTCTGAAGCATGAATCAAAGCAAATGGAGATGACTTGTGATTGATTTTGAAGTGCTTTACTGATTGGTACTAAAGCACTGATACCCGGCATCCCTGTTGCTATGGACTTACATTTGCTATGATTGCAATGATGCCACAGCACTGTAGTTCTCTGGGAATCTCATACATACTTAGAGTCAGGAAACATTATCACAGGCAACATTTGGGGTTGTCACTGAACTGGGCTCTATTTCTCTAGGACGAGTTTCAGAGATATACCCGGAAGAAGGTGACCTGGATTGATTTGTCTACATTGGCACTGCCTGTTGGTAGTAATTCAGAATGTCCTCTCGTAGCTGATAAAGACTCTGTTATAAACAGAGCTGTAATAAAGCCACAGTTAAAGGTGAGTCATCTATAAAAGGGAGAAGAAAGATGGCAGGAAGATGATGGGTGAACTACAGGAGTCAAGGCACCTGGAGGCTCCCAAAAATGCACTGTCAGCATCTTCCTGCAAATCCTGTTCTCATAAGCAGAAGCTTTCTCCTAGAACGTGGGGAACTGTTTCTGTAACATAGTGAGTTGGTTTTTCCTGAATGTCAAAAGGAATTTTTGCTGTTTGATCTTGCAGGTGAGATGTATCCAGGTGCAGAAAATCCGTTACATTTGGGACTTCTCTGTAAAAGAATTCAAGAAAGTTGGGTGAGTGTCAGCAACCTGTTATAAAACCCTTTGCGGTAAGGGAGTCCCTTGTGTGAATGTTATTCTGTTACCCCAGATCATTAGAAGACAGCAATACATGTCACAGCATACACCACAAGTTTGGAGCTGGCCTGACAAGGGAAGACCAGAAGATCAGGTACAGTCTACATAAGAGTAGATGTCTGAGCTAATTATGCTAGTATGACCTATTAATTCTCCCTTTTAAATTCACATGAGCTTCTTGCTACTCACCGTAGTAGTGAGGCAGTGCAAGCTGCATGGGTGGCATTCAGAAAGGTACAAAATCATTATCCCCCACACCTTATTGAGCTTTTTCTGTTCTGAGTGATGCCAAGGTAAGTCTGGGGAAAACACCATCAGCTCCAGCTGGGGCTCAGGGCACAGCAAGCCTTGACTGGCTTCCTTTGCCAACATCTCCTTAAAAGCCCTCCGGAGAGCTCATCACAGGGTTCAGCAGCATACTGACAAGCTTTCCAACAAGGAAATAGCAAACTTCTGCCTCTGGGTAAAATCCTCTGATACAATAGCTTCTTGACAGATTTATTTGTCCTGCTCTGCCATCTGTGTCCCCAGGGGTACCTGTTTAGATAATTGTTAATGTTATTTGGGCTCACAGCTTTCCATGTGAAGTCTTACCTACGTGACTAAGCTATAATGTGGGGAACTCTTCTCTCCCTTCCTACAGGCAGTTGGTGTGTGGGCCTAATGCCATCGAAGTTGAAATCCGTCCCATTTGGAAGTTACTTTTTAAAGAGGTCAGTAAGTCAGACTGGCATTGGGTAGGACAAGTATGAAGTGGTTTTGAGACTTTGCCTGGGCACTCTGGGATGGAGCAGCTGATGCTTCATAGGCATAAGACACAGAGGAAAGCTGGTGAACCTCCTTTATGTTTTATTAGTCCAAATGCAGTACAAAACATCAAAGAAATGCTGCTGCTGGGCTTGCTTGTGGCCACAACAGCAGTGTAAATCAGGAGTGTTCTTAAAACAGGAAAACATTTGCAAAATTCCTATAATTGCTTTATTCACTTAGTAACTTCCTTTTCTCCTATGACATAGAGGCAAGACACATGTTTCCTGTGTCAATAAGTTCAAACTGCAAGACTATCCTTCCTCCACAGAGGACAAAACTAACACCTATTTGTGGATAAGAGGAGAGACGTGTGGATGGTTACTGGCTGAGTTTGCATATAGAAATGGTGGACACATATTTTTGCCAACCTGTAAACAGAGGCTTTGCATACAGGATGCTGTCATGTCATCAGTGTTCACATTAATGCACTATGGATGCCGCATGAGTATCTCTAAAATAGGAAAGAGTTATGAATGATGGGGCTCCAAGCTAGCATGTGTCAGCACATTTCTGAGTTTGTTTGAAACCCTTCAAAATACATGAAAAGCTCCAGGGCTCCTGAAATTGGTTGGATTTGATATCACCAACTTTTCAGTGCCCTTTGGAGATGGTCTTGAAGAGAACTCCAGTGTAGCACTCTAAAAAAGTGTATTTAATTTGAACTTTGCACTTCCATCCAAGTCTGAAGCTTCGTGATTGAAATGTTAATGGTGGTGCCTGAAGGCAGAGTGGTCCTCATAAGCTGGTGGTATTTCAGTCCAGATACAGCTTCAGTGGCTGAAGACTGGCATCCTGATTTAGTGTCGGTCTCTTTGTCCTAGTGGATGTTGAAGAGTGTATTAAATTTTCATTGAGGGACCAAATTTGTCAGATGAATAATTCATTTTGATTCTAATCCTTATGCAGACAGCTCTTTCAGTGGCTATTTTAGTTATATCAGTTCTACAGAAAAGTCTGTAACTCCTTCAGACAAGCCATGTAGTGGGCAATTCTCTGGAAAATTTAATCTAACTCTTTTGTTAGTTAGATACCACAACAACCACAATTATATTCTCAGTTGGACTTCAGTAGGGCTTGTTGCCTGTTTTAGCATAAAGCATTAAAGTGAGTGATGACTAGTATTGTAAAAATGTCACAAAGAGTAGCCAAAAGTATGAAAGTGTGAGAAAATCAAGCCTTCAGTTTAGCTCTGGTCTGAGACTGATGGCCCCACAGACCCTTATTTTTTTCTGAGATTTTTCTTTTTGTAAATAAATATCATATCCATACTGACTTTCTTAAATCACATGGTATTAAAGATTTTTACTGCAACTCAGCCTCCCCCAACACACACACACCTGTGGGTAGCATCTCCTGTTTAGAGATTACTTAGAGGTTACTTAGCAAGGTTAAGGTCATTAGATGCTACAGTGGGAAACCAACTGACTAAAACTCCCTTAAAGTCTGACTTTAAGTTGCCAGCATAGTTGCTGCTGCATAGTAATTGGTTAGCAACAGCTTTTAATTACTAACACAGTGAACTACATGCAAGCTGGTAAACTCACAGATGGAAGCTATTAATGCTCTAAAACAGCCATGTTGTGCCTTGCGATGGCACAGCAACCCTTTAAGTTGGTGTTGAAGACTCCTAAGCATAGTAACGAAATGTCTTCCCACGCCCCATCTCTCCTGTGGTGTGTTATGTCCGTCCCCTGACAACTGTTACATTTACATTTGCAGATTTTAAACCCCTTCTATGTGTTCCAAGCCTTCACCCTCACACTGTGGCTGAGCCAAGGCTACATTGAATATTCAGTGGCTATCATAGTCCTGTCGATCATTTCTGTTGGCCTAACCGTGTATGACCTCAGACAGGTGAGTGCCACGCAGCCGTTTGGCTTCCCATGCCGCACTGCTAGCAACTTCATCACAGACACAATAAGTAGCTATTTCTGTGCTCTTTCAGGTTATTTTTTATTACTCTGTATTCTGATCTATTGCTGCAGATTTATTACTACAGAAGAGTTAAAAGGTTCAGACCCAGTGGTCTTGAACTTCCCAAGACTTAAAGAGGACTGAAGTCTTGACACATGGGGTTCCTAAGACTTCATGAAGGCGGACTGTACCCATGAGTCTGGTTCCCACTGTAATTTCAGAAGAATTCACTTCCCTTAAGGTTTGCTGAATAGCAGGTCTTAACAGCAAAAAGAAGCATGACTTTTTTAATTATCAAATTCATTGAATGCTTCTGTCACAGATATAGCTTCTTAGAAGCATTTTCTAGTAGTTTCAGCTCATTTACTTTTTGACCTAAAGCACTCATCTGTGATGACTGAAATCTTCAGCCTCTTTGGCAGAGGAAAATAGATCAAGGTGAGCCTTACACAATGTCTGCAGGCCATTGAGTCTCCACATTCAGGCAGGTGAGGTGCCTGCAGCTTCCTGCTGGAAACGCAGAACACTCACAGGGAATTTGGAAACCACTTCCTTAGTCTCTGAGCTCACTTTAAATAAACAAGGAAGGCAAAAATCATGTGGGGAAAAAAAAAGTGTAATAAGGAAAAAAGAGAAAGTATATAAATGAAAATACAGACAAAGGGAAAGAGTGATAGGAGCAGAAGTCTGGCAGACAACATTTTAGTCTGTTCTGGATTTTAGGTATTGCATTCCTCTGCATTGTCAAGATTTAAAAGCAAAAAGAATCCGGGGATTCCTGAGTCCTGGTGAACGTTTTGTTAATCTGCAGGAAGGATGCAAGGGTTAGAGGACAGCTCTGAGGAACGCAGCTCCCACAGACAGAGTGACGTGGTGGAGGTGGTGCTGGGGTGATGGTTAGGCAGCCTTGGGGTGCACCAGCCCGAGCACTTGTGTACTGCTTCAAAGCCAGGCACAGCTCACGTTGCCTCCAAATGTACTGCTCAAGTCAGTCTTCCTGCACTGAATTATGGGCAGGGGCAAGATGCAGCCCTGGGAACGGCTCCTTGAGCTGGGCATACAGCAAGCGGCTCTGAGAAATGCTGCCCGGGAGGAGGTGGCGATTTGCCCTTTGGGGAGCTGGCTGCGATCTGAGCTGATCCCTCTTTTCGATGGGCTGCTGGAGGGCACAGCATGCTCCCGCGTGGGTCCCTGGGCTTGAAGGCCTTTGGGCAGCGTGTGCTCACCGCAGTGCTCTGCTGACATGGCACTCCATGCACCCTTTGTGCCAAGGGCATGCTTGTATTGCTGCCTTATTCCAGCCTCATGCCGGTCTCGGCAAGCGCTTTGTGAAAAGCTGGGGCTCTTGCCAGTGCAGGTGTGTTGGCCATGAATCCCATTTTTGTATCTTGGACTAGAATCTGTATGTGTCATTGTAGGATGAATTGCACTCCCATGTTGAACAGGCACTCGCATCCCTTTAAGAGTACCTTTATCCTTAAGTGGTGATGTCGTGCCCTGGTATTGCAGAGCACCAAGAACAGATACGGTCTGTTCAGCTTGGCAAGGCCAGTTTTATTGTGTGACTGATAACTTTGGCAGGAAGAATTACAATGTTTGAGGCCTCCGGATATTCTTCAAACTGGTTTGACATCCTCACAAGAACAATGCTAATGAAGAAATCCACACTTGAGGATTAGATTTTTTTTGCAATTGCAACTTCTAAATCAAGATAGTGCATTCTCTCTAATGGTCTTGCAATGACAGTTGACTTCATCATTATCTCAGGGTACATAATTGTCTGAATTAGATTGCAAAAACAGGCAAAGTACAGACACCCAGCCAAATTAGAATTTTTCTTCTTGCAAAGGCAGTTTTGCAATGGCAGTCTTTACAACTGGATTGCTTTGTTGGCAGCCTCCTGGCAGGGATAAAATTGTTGAGCACAAAGAAGCCCTCTACTAAGTGGCTGCAGATAGCAATATGATTCAATATTGCAGCTACGGAAACTTGCTCTGTTACAAAGCAGGGATAGCCCTGTGAAAGTCAACGGAGGTACACTGACAGGAGTCAAAGCAAATAGAAAATTTGGTCTACGTTCCCAGAGCAGTTCGCTCTAGGTTAGCTATGAACCAGCATCCTGTCTTCTAAAGAGAGATGTGAAACCTCCCCTGGATAACTCAGCAGAGCTCAGTTTCTGTGATATTAGCATGATCACTAAGTTGTAACATGTTGCTCAGCTTGAGCGTCGGTGTTTCAACACTGCAATCGCTTTCCCATCAACAGCAGTCTACTAAGCTGCACGACCTTGTTGAGGAGCATAACAAAGTCCAGGTTACAGTCTGCGTGAAGAGCGAAGGTGAGTCATCTGCATCTCATTTTCCTCACAGGCCTGTGTAATTAACTGATGTGTTGAAATGTGTCTTGAATTGCACAGCTCCTGTTGATTTCCATGGCCGAAACGTGAAGGGCGAGCTGCAGGGAGAATGGGGCAGAGGGAGGTGAGGCGGGCAGGGCAGCGAGAACTGCAGGCACAGCCAATGTGGTGTGGTAATGATTCATCTGTGTCATTAACATCAGTATCTGCAGCATCGGTAATGATACAAGCAAACCCAGTAATTTGTGTTGAGAGTTGGGAACAGCTTGGAAAACGTAATTTCTCAAACAAGCAAACAGATAACAACTCTGGCCTTCAGAGATCTGCTTCCCTGCCCTGCTATAGGCCACTTTCACAAGCTTGTCAAGGAGCTTGTGAGCGAGTCTCAAGGAGTCTGGATATATGGCTCCCACTGAGGTACATGCTTCCTTCCCCGTGCCTCATTTCCTTGCCCGTAAAATAGGGGTTATTGTTTTTTTGCCTCCCAAAGAAGCCAAGATATGCAATTGCAAGGATGATGGGAGATGTAAAGGCCTTAGATAGGTTTTCCTGGTCAGTGTTTTATGGAACTAAGCCAATAAAATTGCAGACAGCCACTTGGAGGCAGACGTTTAGACAAGGGCCTACCTTTGCACTGTTGTTTTTCAGCCAGTATTATTTCTAAAAAGGCACTGGTCTTAAATCATGCAGTGTAGAAGTTTTGTGATGTTAAGTGTGCCTTGAAACTTGTTTTTTATTGCTCAGAACTTGTGCACAAATTAAGTTCATTTTTATATTGTTCTACAGGTTGCAAAGAGCTGGAGTCTCGTTACTTAGTCCCAGGAGATGTGTTCCTTTTAGATGGAAAAAAGCTCTCTCTCCCATGTGATGCTGTCCTGATTGATGGAAGCTGTGTTGTGAATGAGGGGATGCTCACAGGTACAGCCCTGGAGTTTGAAATGCCAACAGGGAGATGTCTCTCTCTGTTCTGACAGCAAATTGTTTACTATTTATTAGAATAGTTTGCAGCAGGAGGTGGGAGAACTGTGGCTTGAATAATTCACAGTTGTCTTGGGCTTTCGAACACTGCCATTGTTTAATATACATTTCTTATCCACACACAAAAAAAGTAGGATTAAAATGCTGTCAGGAGTAGAAAGTGAAAATATTCAAATACACTGAATATGTATTTTCTGAGTTTTTGGATTCTGAACTTGCAGCGGCTTGGTTCAAGCAGGCAATGTATGAGCACAGGGGTCAGTGTTATAGCTGAACATCCAGCTACCGCAAGGCCTGAATTTGGGCCAGGGGCAAAATTTGACCCATGTCCATTGGCAGAAAATGCTCAGAGAAGCTATCTGATGGACTCTGAAATGAAAACTGTAACTGCTGTCACCATAAATCCACATCTGTAAGTATATAAACAAGCTGATTAGTCAGGCAAGCGTAAGCACCTAAAGGGCGCTGTCATTTTTTAATACGCACAATCTGATGAGACTTTTAAATCCCCTTTAAGTGAAGCTGCACGCTGTTGTTCTCAGGTGAAAGTATTCCAGTTACCAAAACCCCCTTGCCTCTCACGGAGAGCCCGATGCCCTGGAAAACCCACAGCATGGAGGACTACCGGAGACACGTCCTGTTCTGTGGGACTGAAGTCATACAGACGAAGCCGACTGGCAGAGGGCCGGCGAGAGCCGTGGTGCTGCAAACCGGTATTTCTTACCGTTTCCTAACCCCTTCGGGGAAAGTGGCTTCCCGAGAGACTGACAGGAGAGCTGGTGCCTCTTTGTAGTTCCAGTGCGGCGTGGACCTGCTGCACCTGAGCGGTCCTTGGTGCCACCTGAGGGCTGAGGCTCGGGCAGCGCTGCCCGTTTCTCACAGAACTGGCTCGCTCTGCCGCCGCTTGGTCACCTGCGCAACATGGGGCTCATGTCTTCACACAGGGTTCAACACCGCCAAAGGTGACTTGGTGAGATCCATCCTCTACCCCAAGCCCATGAACTTCCGGCTCTACAGAGATGCCTTCAAGTTCATCGTCGGCCTCTCTGCCGTTGGCGTGTTGGGACTGATCTACACTGTGTGCGTGTTCACGTACCACAAAGTAAGCACGGGCGATGCCTCTGGGCTGCACACCAGCTCCTAATATCATCTACCTCTGTAATCAAGTCTTCTGGTGCCAGAAGTGGGGTGGTGGGGGCGGAACGAAGCAGAATAGGCCCATGGTCAGAGCTTGGGGTGCGCTGCTCCACGGCAGGACGGTCGGACCCCAGAGGGCCTGTTGCTCTGGCTGCTTGCAGAAGCCGGTGGCAGAAGTAGTGGCTATGGCCCTCCTCCTCCTCACCGTGGCAGTGCCTCCTGCGATCCCCGCTGCCTTGACCACAGGCACTGTTTATGCCCAAAGGAGGCTGAAGAAAAAGAAGATTTTCTGCATCACCCCACAGAGGATTAATATCTGCGGGCAGATCAACCTTGTTTGCTTTGACAAAGTAAGGCACTTCCTGGGGCAATCAAAGATGCTGGGGGCTGCATGGTGTCTTTTTATTTTTATTTTATTTTATTTTACTTATTTCCACCCCATCTCCCCTCACTCACTCCCAGGAAAACCTCCTCTGCAGGTGCCTGTGGGGCAGGGTGACACTGCGGGCACGAGGCTTTCCTTGCCCTGCCCAGGAAGGAGCCCTGGGGATGCGGCAGGGGAAGGGGTGGGCAGGAACACAGTAAAGGATATTTATCTCGTTTTAGACGGGCACACTGACAGAAGATGGACTGGACCTGTGGGGCGTCCTCCCTTCTGAGGGAAGACGGTAAGGAAGGATTTCCTTTAGCAAGAACTCATCTCCAGTGCGGATGTACTGCTGGACAGTCAGGTTAGCAGGGAGGTGGTTGCACGGGATAGGGAGAGACAGCAAACGGCACGCGGCAAGAGGCGCGGGGGGCTTGGGGGAGGCAGCGGGGTGGGGATCCCCGATCTCTGCTCAGCCCCTTCCCCGCACAGAGGGCGGCTGGCATGGCAGTGAGCATGGCTGCTAATTCAAGGCAAACACATGGTCCAGAAGCCAGTGGCAGCACGAGTGCTTTTAATTACCCTGTGGGGATTTGGAGAATGTGCACAGAGCTTTTCAATTATGTCATTTGCAGCATAGTTCAATAACTATTCTTAATCTGCTCTATAAACCTTTCATCCTTTAAGTGTTAGGATAATGCTCCTTCTGTTGAAATTAAGTGTTGCCATCTTTGGTGCCTGTCAAATCTCGCCTACCTTCTGTAAACACTGCAAAAATCCGTGAGACAGCAGATCGGACCTGCAAAGCTTAGGTGTCCTCACAGACTCCCTCATACCCCTGGCATGCTCCATCTCAAATCCAAGCCCAAGGAGCACTGAAAGCCTTGAGAGATATCCAGTATGTAAATATTAAACTTGACTATATCCAGAATTATATTATTTAATTCATATTATTAAAATACAGTAACAGACTTCAGCTCTGCAGTGCAGCCTGCACGTTATGCCAACTCAAAATATTAATCCTTTGCAGTGGCCAGGACAAATCACACACCCATATCTACCCCCGGATTTCATTAGTTGCTGTTAATGTATTAGATACCTCAACACCACGAAGATAATCATGCCATAATGAATGAAAGGATGAATTCATTGCGGGAGGAGAAAAATCACATTCCCAATACTTCCTCAAAGGACAGAGAGAAAATTGCTATCTGATGCAAATTAATGAGAAGAGATTAACAAGTGTCAGCCGATAAAATACTCCTCCAGCAGGACCAAACCGCAGGCAGATAGCACGGTCCCTTCTTGGCACCCACACGGTGCCGCAGGGCGGCCACGCTGAGCAGGGGCGGGTTGGGCGGGCTTGGAGGCCCCAGGAGGCAGACAAATGCCGGAGCAATTTCCACCGAGGTAGCCTTGCAGGTAGTGTCTGCTCATGTGAGCAGCAGAACAAAATTGGACACGTATATCAGAATAAATCCTTGTAATAAAGAACTCTGTGAGGTGTCAGAGCATAAGGCTCTCTTTGCTGACATGTCAAATCTATGCCCAGCTGGGAACCAGTGCTGGTGGCTTGCCAGAATGCAAGGAGGAGCTATCGCTGGCTGTGTTGATCTCATTAGCGTATTTACATAATTACTCTTTTTTAAATATTCACATTCTTAAACACATTATAAGACTAGCTGTCAGCTAATCTGAATACTGTGAGGCAAAGACAGTAAAGGAATTTCTCTCCATTTGCAAAATATCCTATTGTATGTTTAATAAGATACAAATGTTTGTTGGTTTTATGTTGTTAGCATTTTCACGGTGTCTCTCAAGTATTAATTAATTAATAAGCCAATTATGACCAGCCTGAGAACAAGGTATAATTTGCTGGAAACAGAACAGACTCTGATGGCCCAGAGGGAAGACAGGTCCTGGGATTCATTGTTCCTTTTAATAGAGCTGCGAGCTGTCATGCTGCTCGCTTCCAGATGCATTTCACTGTGCCTGTTTTAGTAACAGGGGATGCTAGTGGTGATCAAAGGTAAATAAAATTTATTTAAATTTCTCCTTAAAATGCCAGCCTAAATGGTAATGGGCTGTGTTTTAGTCTGGCAGACACAGCTTGTCAGCCAGCCAGTTTCTTAGAAGGAAAAATGTGTGAGAGAAGACTGAGAAATAACTTTCATGGTGAAACAACAGAGCCTCCATCCAGCCCAGCCGCACACGTACTCTGTCTGTACTGCAGGGCCAGGGAGGGAATAAATCTCAAAGCTTTCCACAGAAATAAACCAGGCCATGGATCTTTAATAGCGTGCCTCGAGTAACTCAATAGGAGTCAGACATTTTTAAAACTAAGGTAAGGGACAAGCATCTGGAGTCTGTGGACATGCAGATTGCAAGATCTACCAGTGGAAGTGGAGGTTCTCCTAGGCCATATTGCTAAACGCCTTGGAGGTCTCTGCTGCAAGTTGTTTTCTTTCTGATAGCATCTTCTCTGCTCTAACACCAAACAGCAATTGCCAAGCAGGACTCAAGTGCCTGTACCAGCTCCTCTGAGCGTTTTACCTTCTCAGTTACTTTATATCGAGTTGAACTTGTGACAATTAATTATTGGGGACTTTTTGGCCTCCTGAGTGCCCCTGAGCTGTTATCAGGAGGAGGAGTAGGACAGTACGTTGCTTGCTGTTATTGGGTTAAACCCCACTGAATGCAGCAGAGCAGCACCTGTACACACTAGCAGAGGACTTCTCTGCATACCTCTTGTAAGCAGTCCCACTGACCTTCTGCTTTTAACCAGGTTTCAGAAAATTCACAAGTTTCCATCCAGTGCTCCTCTGCCCTGGGGACCTGTGTGTGGAGCCATGGCGAGCTGCCATTCCCTGGTGGTTTTGGATAAGAAGATTCAAGGAGATCCACTGGACCTGAAAATGTTTGAGGGCACACACTGGGTAACGTGATTCGTGTCCTCTGCAACCTCCAAAGCACAGCCACTGGGTCAAGGTCAATGTCGAACATGTCTGTAGGGGAATCCATTTCAGTCTTGGTCACAACAGCTGGAATTTGCTGTTATTTCTACTAATCTCATGGCAGATGTGCAGCACTGCAACTGCTTTTTGATAGTCCATCAATCCTTTTCCTTGGGGTTGCCTGTGTTTACTCTCTTAATTTGATCTGGAAATGCTGGACTGTAAGGAAGCAGAGGGGGAGCCTTGCTGCTGCTTGCTGGAAGCAGAGCCTCAGACTGTGCTGCTGGCTATGTGCAGAGCACAAGTCAGCCGAGGAAGCGTGCAGGCAGGTTTCTGTGCCCTTATGCTGAGGGCTGCTTTCTCTAATTGGCAAAGGGACATCCCTATGGAGAAGCCAGGGCTGGAGCCTAAGGCTGAAGTAACAGCAAGTCTGAGAGAGCTGGGGAGGTGAGAGGCTGAGCCTTGGGGCACGCCTGCAGGGATGGGGAGAGCTATGCTGGTGGGAGCAGCATGGGAAGAGACAGGAGAAGGAAAGGGGCTGCTTCTCCTCAGCCCAGCCCGGAGGGGCTCACTGCAGTTAACTGCCCCATCATCTCTTCTCCTTCAACCTTTTGCTCAAGAGAGTTTAATCAATAAATAAAACAGATGCAGCTCTCGCAGAAGCACTGCGGGAAGACATCAGGTGCTTGCTTCTGTGGAAGGACAAGCAGCAACAGAGATGCATGACAGCAGAAGAGGACAATGAGGGTGAATGAGCCTTGGCAGCATGCAAAGTAGCAGAGCTGGAGGGCTAAAGCATCCTGCACCTAAAATTCCCACCCTGTTTCTGCACAGAACATCAATGAGAGTGTTTTAAAGCAGGAGACTGGAAGATAAACCCAGATAGATGGGGATTATTTCTCTTTTCCTTTTGTTTTTGATATGGCATTAAATTTATGTGGAACTTGAATTTAGAGAAACCACAACATTTGACATAGGTTTTTTGCTCTCATCAAGTCAAAAGATGCAGGGCCCTGTAGGCTTCTGCTAAGGACAAGACTTCAGGGAGGTTGTCAGGGATGATGGATAGAAAGACCTCATAGATCATAACAAAACATTGTGGCAGCTGGGTGCCAACAGCAAGGAGGAGACACACTCCCACATGCTGCTGCCCCTGTTTTTAGCTGACAGGTGTGAAGCCAAAAAATACAAAACAAGAAGTAGCAGAAATAATGCTTTTTCCTGTACAGGAGATAGAAGAGTCCAACATGGCTCGGGATGGGGATGGTGCTCTTGACACCTGCGTCGTTAGACCGGGGCCGAAGGCCAGCAGCGTGAGTCCAGCTCTTTCTGGGAATGAATGTTCTGTGCTTTCATCCTCCAGCTTGTGATGTTTCTAACACATGCACTGTTCATTTACCTGGGCTACTGGCCGCAAAATGCCTTTCTCCACTCTTGGTCCCGTGTTGCATCTTCCCTGAAAACAGACCCCCTGGAAGCTGAGGACCAGAAAAGCAGATTCTGATTAAATGAAGCTGCTCCTGAGCTACGCTTCCAGAAGGGCTCATGTGCCTAAAACCCTCTCATTTCCAACCCTATTTGCACTAATAACAGATACAAACTTCTCTGAGCCCTCACCCAATAAAGCTGCTGACAAAAAGAAGCTGTATGACCAGTCTAAGTGGAAACCAGTGTAAAGAAACTTTGCAAACTGGATAAAGGTCTAAAGTGGGAGTTTATCCGCAGGAAGAGGCACTGTAAGATCAGGGCACTACAGCTAGGAGCATGGACCATAAGTCCTGCTGGAGATGGTCAGGCAACCCCACTGACAGATTTACCAGCCTCACCCCAAAGCATGGTGTTGTTTGCTTCACTCTGCGTCTCAAAAGGCCACGCAGGAGCTCTATGTTTCAATGGCTGAAAATTGTTATGTTTCCAGCCTGTATGTTAACCCAGCCAGCATCTTCCCAGCGGGAGGAGGGTGATTTCTGTTAGTGGTACCAGGAAGATGGTGCTGTGGCAACATGGAAAGCAATCTTGTTTCTAGCATTGCTCTGTTCCCTTGGTAATGTCACTGTAACATCAATTTTCAGTTCCCCTGTCTGTAACTCCAGGAATATTGCATCAGTACGTGGTTGCTAAGAGAAAACCTGGGACAAAGCCTGAAAAACAAGTTGAATATTAAAAAAAACACCGAGGTTCCTGGGAAGTGTGCTAGGAAGCCACAGTTTTTGAAACTGTGGTTCCTAAACTTGTAATCAGTGATCTAATCCCATAGCCATAAGATGCTAAAGTCATCTCCTGTCAATAATAAATCACCTAAGCCAGAAAGCCTCAAATGAGCTGAAGCTTGGGATGGATTTGCTTTGTGTAATCCATGAATCAAATCCCCAAGTAACATCTCCCTTTCCTGACCTCTTCCAGGCTCCTGTGGAAGGAATAGCAATCCTACATCAATTCCCTTTTTCCTCTGGATTGCAGAGGATGTCTGTTGTTTCACAGAAGATCGGAGAGGAACAGTATGACCTGTACATGAAAGGAGCACCAGAAATAGTGTTGAGCTTTTGCAGACAAGAAACTGGTATAGATCTGGGGAAGGGCACCTTTATAGTGTTTATTTGGACTTAATCCAAACCAGACCTTGTGTTAGCACTGTAATCCTCAAAGGCTTGCAGCACTCTCTCTGCCACTGCATGTGTATGATTCCCAGAAACAAGCCTTGGGGCAGTACAGAAGTTAAATGCCATTAGTTAACAAAACAAATAAGCTTTCATTGTTTGTTTGTGAGTTAGGATGCACACAGCCCAGCGGCTAGTGAGATGCACAGCCTGCGGTTCAGCCGCTATACATCACCTAGCTGACGTGCATCAGCTGAAGATATAGCTCATAAATAATGCCAGTATGTCAAAATACCCAGAGAAGGTGTGGGATGGTGGTAATTGCATGTGTCACAGCCACTCTGTTGTGCTGCATGAGTTCTTAAATTTTCTGTTAATTTATTGACCTGTAAATTCAGCATTGAGTTACTGACCCAGCTTACAAAGGCTTTAAATCTCAGCAGGGGGAAACTTGCTGTGGACATGCAAATTACTGTTATTAAGGATAATTGCTATTAACACTCAAGCCAGGACTTCTGTTGTCCCTCTGCAAGTAAACATAGGGTTTTCTTTTGTGTGTTGAGCAGTATTATAGGCCTATTCTCAAATTTGCCTGCAAACTTGAAACCCAGGTCATATTCCCTGAATACTTCGGAAGGGTGCCAATCAGTGGTCTGGGTCTCTGTGGTTTGTTATTTGAGATGGCAATGACCTGAAAACAGGTGAAAATGGTTTTGAGGGACAATGGAAAGACTTAGTTTAAAACTACGTAAGATCTAATGACACAAACCTCCAAACAATTCAACGTCAGCAAGATATCTTAAAAAATATTGTTCCACTTTCTCAGGTTTCTAAATAGCTCCTCTCATCCTGTCTTGATTGTTTCTCTATTGATTACAGCTTAATAAATAATTAGGTACCATACTGCAAAGCTGTGATTGCAGTACGTAGTGATTACAAAATACTGCAAAGTTGAAAGGAACCCTGCTTTTAGAGTCACTTGAGCCATCAGAATTGAAAATTTAGGATTTGGAAGAATTTTCCCATTAAGGCAGTAACATAAAAACAACTTCCCTAGCTTTATTCAGCATGTATGCCGTAAAGTTCAGGCCAGAATTATAGAACCAGTCATTTTTTCTCTGCCCAGTAATGCATCATACCTACCTGCACCTTAACATGCATTTAAAAACCAGAAAATAGATGCATGGATCACTTGTTTGAACAGTCAGTGACACAGCCTTAGTACAAAACAGTTGACTTCTACGAAAGAGCAGAGCACTGTAAGGCTATACAGCATGTTAAAGGGCAGGCTTTAACCCCGGAGGAGCAATCGGCAAGGATGGAATATTCTAACCATGACACTTTTCTCCTGTAAACAGTCCCAGCTGATTTCTTAAAGGAGCTTAAGACGTACACAAGCCAAGGCTTCAGAGTCATCGCGCTGGCCCATAAAGTGCTAAGCCTAGGAAAGGATGTAGACATGAGCGACCTGGAGAGGTAAGGCATGCTAAGGAGCTGCTAGCATCGCTGCAGGATTGCTTCCCTACCTGCTTGCTAGGACCTGACCCAGCCCTTCCCCTCTTCTCCTGCTTAAGGAAGCGTATGGGGAAGCTGAACTGCATCACACCTTCCTCTCAGCAGATGCTGATTACACTGTTAATTGCCTTGCAATTAACTACTGCTCTTGCAAGGCTTACTGAGCTGAATTTCAAAAGCTGTTATCAAAGGGCAATGAAAGCTGGTAATTGTGCTTCAATACAGCCACGGATTGGGACTGTGATAGAAAGCAATGTTGAATGCCATAACCTGCGGGTTTCAGCCAGCCTGATCCTGCAGATCTCTGCCCCCTCCCTGCCCACGCCTTGGCTGTGCTGCTCCTTCCAGGAGACCGCAAGGCAGGGGACCAGCGGCTTGGCTGAAGCCGCAGGAACGCTGGCACTTGTTGAGCACTGCTTATCCTGAACTCGTGCCAGTTGTGTTTCACTGCGGAGCCAAGTGCATTTCCAGCTGAGCACGGCTTTCCTGGCAAACCGAACACCCCTGGGAGAGTCTCGCTCCTGGGAAGCAGCACCTGTGTTTCTGTCCTTGCCCCAAGAGAGGAGGCAGAGTCCGGGCTGATGTTCCTGGGCCTCCTGGTCATGGAGAACCGCCTGAAGCAGGAGACGAAGCCTGTGCTGCAAGAGCTGGCTGCTGCCCGCATCAGGAGCATCATGGTCACAGGTGAATCCCCTGGCTCCGGCTGCGGTGGACAGGAGCAGCGCGGGAAGGAGTCACTCCTCCATCACCCCCATTACATGGCAGCTCCACGGTCTGGGGCATGATGGAGGATGCGAGGAGCCAGCCTCTCCGTTATCGTTGGCAGGGGACAACCTCCAGACAGCGGTCACGGTGGCCAGGAGCGCGGATATGATTCACAAGGCCAGCAAAGTCATCATCATCGAAGCAAGTGAACCGGAGGGCTCTGCTCCAGCTTTCATTACCTGGCAGTTGGCAGAAGATGGCAAAGCAAGCACAGCTGCTCCCCCTGTAAGTGCAGCTGGGGGGGTTGCTGTCGGGTGCCAGGGCGAATTAACAAAGCTTTGATGTCTAATAGCTGGCTTTTGGGGTATGGACTCCTTGCTGAGGATGTTGAAGCAGCTCTGAGGAACAGAGGAAGTCCATGGGGCTGGTTCCTACCTACCTCAGGGTATATAGGGTGTGACATGGACCATTCACCTGCTAGGGAGAAATAATTAATACAGAGCGTCTCTGCTCAGGACAGCATGCAAAATAACTACATGAATAAGTGCTAATGCTCTGCAGATGCAGTGGCCACTCATGCTTGAAGTGTGCCTAATTAATGCATTTAGAAATACTTGTCTGTGAGACTATTTGCTGGACCAAACTTCAGTGTTTAAACTAGCCACCTGTGGCTAACAGGTATTAGCGATATGTGGAACACAGCTAGAAAACCAAGCACTGCCAGGCCTGAAGTTACAGGACAGGATGCTGCAGAAAGGATGCCATGTCCCCGTTTGCCTGGTGGGAGTGCAAAGTGGCGTGGGGCCGTCAGCAGAGCTGGATGCAAAGCAGGAGGGGGCTTGCTGCCCAGTGGCAGGGACGTTGCCCTGGCCATGAGCTGAGTGGCACCGCGGGGCTTGTTGTCACTCAGGCAGGGGCAGCTCCAGAGATGGGTCTGTCCTGGGGTCCAAGGCTTCAAGGTGTCGTGACTTCAGTCTGAGAATAAATGCGGTCTTGTTTCTAGGAGGCATGTGCTAATGCCCAGGAAAAGATCACCTTGGAAGGAGAAAGCTGCGACTACCATTTTGCAATGAATGGGAAGTCCTACCAGGTTCTCATAAAGCACTTCTACAGCTTGCTGCCAAAAGTAAGTTCAGAGGAAGCAAAGCACTTACTTGCCCTCCCTGTTTTATTTAAAGGGCAGTAGTGTTCCAGCTGGAGAAAGGTGTTTTTCTGTCAGTACCTGTAACGTTGTCACTTCTGACAACTCGGCAGCCTCCCAGCATGTCTCCAGTTTAGCCCGAACAGCTTGCTTTTGGCATCTTCTGACACCTCAGGTGACCAGGGTGGCTGAGGTGCTGTGAGCAGCTGCACGGTGGAGTTACTCCGCATTCACCTCCTCCATTTCAGTTTAATTAAAAACATCAGCCCCATTCCCATGTACCGCTGCCAGAGCTGGCAATGTCTTCTGCTCAGCAGCAGCAACAGGAACAGCAAATACCTGCACCCAGCAGCAGAAATCTTCAGCGCCTGTCACCCTGCAATAAAATAGCTGGTGATGGGAGAGGGACTTCTCTGGCCAGATTTTTGGGTAGGAAAAACCTCCGGCCAAGCAGTGTTATTGCCACTGTCATCAGCCACCTGTGCTGCACCAGGGGAGCACGTATGGTGCCTTGCTGCTCCAAGGCTGCCGCAGAGCGCGTGGTGACCGCTGGTGTCCCGTGGAGAGGCAAGGCAGAAACCAGAGCAGGGTAAATGTGATGTTGGGAGAAACCTTATCCTAAGTGTAGCCAAACAGTGGTCGGGGCAGGGAGACAGTGTTAGAGGGTCGTGCCAGGCACCCATCAGGGACAGCTGATCCTGCCTCAGTGGAGCAGTGGGGCACGAATGTGGGGCAGCCTGTTGCTCTGTCCTGCAGATACTGGTGAACGCAACCGTCTTTGCTAGAATGTCTCCTGGCCAGAAATCCAGCCTTGTTGAAGAGCTTCAGAAACTCAAGTAAGGTTCCGTTCAGTTTCTTTTTGAACCCAGCTAAGGAAAGGTGTTCTCTGAAGCATAACCAGCCCCACCAGTGCTGCCCCGCTGCAGCCTCCTCCCGCCCACCAGCGAGGCAGCCTCGGCCCCGCTCCATCGCAGCACGGGAGGCTGCACCAAGGGGGCTGAGATAAGGGCACAGAGCCAGGCTCCAGCGTCTACAAAGACCTTCCCCCCTGCCATTTTCCCTCCTTTCACCAGTGTTTTCCCTCCTTTTCCTCCAACAGTTACTACGTGGGCATGTGCGGTGACGGAGCCAACGACTGTGGGGTACGTAGGAGCTCTCTTTAAATTTTGCCCCTTTCAACGTAAGGAGCGCTGTGGTGAGATGCTGCCGGCACAACTTGTCACCACCATTTCCTGGGTTAGCCCGTGGGTACGCTCAGTCAGCATGTTGTAAAATACTACCTATACGCATTTTTTCATACCAACATGCACAATAATAGAGGACCTTTTTTCCAGAAATTGGAATAAGTATACTTCTTCTTGCACATTTGTTCAAATTTACAATTGCAAATTTGAAAGCTTTAATGATAAAAATAATTATTATATTATCTATTATATTACTGTGATAATTGTGTTATCATAATATAATTTTATAACAGCGCATTAGCTATTTTGGTGAAAGTCATCCATAGCCCGCTCCTGAGCAGTAAACCAGAGGTGACAAGGCTGGGCTACAGGGATCTCATAAGACAGCAATAAAAGAAATATGAACAAGATATTGACAGGAGTAGAAAGAGGATAAAATGCTAATTTAAATAGCTTAGCAGATTGTTTAACAGGAGAGGTATGCACAAACTCCAGCGTGGGAGACAGAGCATACAGGGTAGTTCAAAGAATTGTAAATAGGTACAATAGGATTAAATGAACAAACGAAATATTTAAGCTGTAGGGAAGGAAAGATATCTGGAAAGTGAGACCAGCTGGGCCACAGAATAGAGGAATATCAATTACAAAGGACGCTTGAAGCAAAACTTGTAAAGCACCACTAGAAATGGTGGGAGGGGTGGATGGGTGCCTCTCCAGCTTCCTTCTCCTGTGGATTTCAGGCTTTGAAAATGGCCCATGCGGGGATATCGCTGTCAGAGCAGGAGGCATCGGTGGCCTCGCCTTTCACCTCCCAGATCCCCAACATCCAGTGCGTGCCAGAGCTGATCAGGTCAGTTTGCTGGCTGCTGCCCTGGGGCTGTCTCAGGGTGCTGCTGCCTGCACTGAGCTTGGTGTGCAAGGTCGCGAGCGGGAGTTGCACAGCAGTGTGCAGGGATCCTGAGACAGCTTGGTAACGAAGAAAATGTATTTATATTTGTTTATGGCTATATATATATATACACACGTAGCTGTGTGCAGATGCTACCCTGAAAGATGCTGATAAACCAAACTTAATTATTTCCCAGTAACTACATAAAATAACGCAGAAGGGGCTTTTTTTT
>VXAA01000162.1:25863-36062 GCA_013399115.1 Anseranas semipalmata | reverse complement strand
AAATTCTTAAATTTCAGTGCTGTGAGTGTTGCCCATGGAGGCTGATGTTTTTGGAATGAGTACAGGAGAGGACAGGTATTACAGTGACCAAAGAACAGATTTGCTTGTCATTACTTTAAAAATTTGATATCCATAAGCTGTACGCAGTCATTGAGCAGCCAGGAATAATGCCATTTAGCCAAATGTATGCAATGACAATTACTTTTTTATGTAGCAATGCACTTGATTCCCAGAACTGTTGAGCAAATTAGTAGTGAAAAAACAACAGCAGCTTAAGCCAGGTATTAAAATTGTCGCTGCAGAATAAACATGAAGAAACAAAACACTGCAGATGAGGGGTAGTTAGGTGGCTCTGCAGTGTCTTAAGGCCAAAATATGTCTGTGGAATTTAAACTATTTTCCATTCTTCTTAAAGATTCTAAACAAAAGGAATTACTCTCCTTGGAAACAGAAACAACCCGTGGCACTAAAATCCCAGTACTGGGTGGGTAAGGGTTTTTTTTAGCTTTGTTTTGTGTTTTGAGCAGGGAAGGTCGAGCTGCTTTGGTCGCTTCCTTTGCTGTGGTTAAATACCTGACCCTGTACGGCCTAATTCAGTTTGTTGGTACTGCTCTGCTGTTTTGGGTAAGTGTTTAAGGCCAATCTTTTATTGCCGTGCTGGTCACGCTATAGGTTTTTATCTCCAGCAGTATTACTCAGCAGGGAAGAAAAGGCATATGGGACTTCAAGGAGTAAGATGGAACAAGGATAAGGTTTTCAACATGTGAAAAGCTGGATAATTGAATAATAATTTAAGGCATGAAGTATTTCAGTTAATATCTTAATAGTTGAAACAAATGATGATGAAATAACCCTGCTTCCACAGCCACTAGTTTGGGCGTACCAACTGTGTCTGTGTCCCCACTACCCAAAGATGTTTCAAGCCTGGCACAACGCGGAACTCTGGCTGCGCTTGCCCTTGGAAAAATATTAACAGGGAAAAATATTAACGTTCCCCTGGGTCACCCACAAGTGCTATGAGTTAGCAAGGGGCTCGGTGGGACCCAGGCTGCCAGCTGGGCTTGCTCGTGCTCACAGGGGTGCATCAGGGTGGTGAGGATGCTGTTGCCGGCCTGCTGCTGCTCTGAAATGGCACCCGGTGTTGCAGTTTGTGTCGTCGAAGTTGACATCGGTTGTCAGGTGGGCTCTTTGTTTTTGTTCCAGCAGCTGCAAATCTTCGGGAATCACCAGTATTTGATACAAGATGTTGTCATTACCCTTCTGGTTTGCCTAACAAGTAAGCAGCTTGGGGAAGCCTGCTGTCTGTCTGAGAGCCTGAGTGTAAATAGTCAACTTCATTTTCCAACAAAAATTAAAATGAGGAGCCAAGTTCTGCTGTCAGTAACATCATAACCATTGGTGGTAGAGCAATCCCTTGGGCACAGAGCGTGGGATTTGGCTCATTGTCCTTTGCAAACACAGCTACGGGGATCTGTACAGAATCGATAGGGTTTGGATGTGAGACTTTATGGGAAGAGCAGCGGTTGCTCTGGTGGCTGCTAGCGGGGCTCAGCGTAACTCCAGCCCCGTCTCTCCTGCGTGTTTCCGGCATGAGAGCCAGTATGGCTTTTGGACTTCCGTGGGGATCCCCACCTGCAAGGGGGGGGTGACATTCCCCATCTTCCCTGAGTGTCTTCCTGGGGAGGGGAGGATTCAGGGAAGGTTTGGATGGAAAACAGTGGAGATAAAGCCCTTTCCTGCCTGCTTGTTAGAGCCAGGCTTGTCTCTCACCTGTGGTGTTAGGGTGGAGGATCTGTGCGTGGCTCTGTTCACCCAGCAGATGCAGAGGGCTGCTGGCAGGCTGCGCTGCCACTGACCACAGATATCTCTGGTTTCTCTCCAGTGAGCTTGACCGAAGCCTATCCAAAGCTGGCACCCTACCGCCCTCCTGGCCAGCTCATCTCTCCTCCCCTGCTGCTCTCTGTCGTCCTCAACGTGTGCTTTACTGTAACCATGCAGACCTGTGGCTTCCTTCTGGTGAAGCAGCAGCCCTGGTATGTAGCGCTGGCCAGCCGGAGGTGAGTTGCTCTCCTTGCCCGGGACCCCCAGCCTGCAGCTCTCGTGGCGGGGCCAGCCCAGCCTTGGGCAGGCGGCAGCTCCCTGCTCCCCTCTGCAGCCCTCTCCCGGCTGCACAGCTCTGCCGGGAAAATAGCCAGCCCTGGGCCTCGTTGCCGTGTCCTGAGCACCGCATCGCTGCTCACCTGAGAGACGAGGCTTTGGCACGGGGCAGGAATTGAGCTGTTTTCTGGGGTTTTGTTTGCTCATTTTTTTAAATGTGGTTTTCATTCCTGTGGGTGATATCTGGTTATTATGGTGGGCTGGGTAGGAGAGAGGAGGGCATTGCTGTTGCAGCTTACTCTTGCAGAAGAAAGCAGGAACAAAATGCTGAGTGTTACCTTACAGACATTGCTCTCTGGGGAACCAGACCGGGCTCCCCACCAGCCCCGAGGGGAATGGAACCAGCAGCAGTGCCCAGAGCACTGTCCTCAGTTACGAAGACACGACGTTGTGGCCATTGTCCTCTATCAACTGCATCATTGTGGCCTTTGTCTTTTCCAAGGGAAAGCCCTTCCGGAAGCCCATCTACACCAACTGTGAGTAGAGCTGGAGTTACGTATGCTCTGCAGACTCCCTGCCCCAAAATAATTGCTAGGGAAGGGATGCCATGGCTTTTTCTGTACCCACACCGGTGACTGGCATGCAATGTAATTGTTGTGTGTCTGAGCTCCTACTTCCCCATCCCTAAAACAAGCTCACTGAGCGCTGTGTACATTAGCTTTCTCCTTGAGAAAAAAAGCAGCAGAGCTGAAAAAGGAGACTGCATCGTGGAAAATATGTGCTTTCCAGAAGATGATGTACTGGGTTTAGTGCAGAACTGTGTATTACTGAGAACACAGATAGCATATAAGGATCAGATGTATTTGTTTCGAAATCCACACATCAGAAAGAGCTCCTCTGAGATTCAGTCTTACCTTGCCTGACTTCCATCCTCAGAGATGAGAGAAAAGCCTGTGATAATATCACTGTTAAAAGGAAAGGTTATTGTGAGAGGATTTTCTGTTGGAGTTTTGCAGAGATGATTTACCCCTTCCAGCCTCCAGCTGGCTGATAGCTCCTTTGCAATTGCAGCTTTTTACTCATGGATGAGAGGACAGGATTTTGCTTAACCTTAGCAGAGCTGATTTCATTAGGTATTTTGACAAAAGGCAGCTCCCAAACCCATTTCACAGAGCCCTGATCCCCTGCAGAAGAGGTGAGCCCAGAAGGAAGCTGCCCTGCAAGCAGCCAGGCTGGGGCAGAGAGGACTCCCGGCTGAGGAATCTGCGCACACTTTCCTGTGCTTCATCCCTGCCTGGGAACAATCACTAGGAGGAAGCAGAGAGCAATTCCCTTCTTTTTGCCACCCACTCAGCCCTGTCACCTCTCCACCCTGGCAGTGAGGAAGGTTGCAGGAGGCTGCTGACCCAATTTGCCAGCTAGTTTTAGGTGCTCAGCTCCTGCTAATCACCAGGATTTTGGCACCTCTGGAACTCTGAGCCATTTGCCATTACTTCATGGCCTCTTGCTCCTTTGGAAAAGGATGCAAACCCAGACAAACTCTCCCTTTGCAAGGCACAAGCACTGTCCACCTCTGGACCCATCAGTCACAGAGCACCCAACCACTAGAGCAAGCAGCTTCTCCGCTGCCTGCAGTCCAGGCATATGGCTGAGAAGGTGGAGCAGCGAGCACAGGGGAAGATGCTGGTGTGGCTTCTAGCACAGCCCTTTCAAGGCAGCTCCCTGTGCTTGTCCAAGAATCTGAAAGTACCAAATCACTTGTGCAAGAAAACCAGTGTAGGTGGTGAGCTTTGCAACAGGCTACTGGGGAGTAGCTCCTCTAGGTTTCAATTCCTCAGCTCGGTTAGGCACTGAAAAAAAAAAAAAATTACAGAATTACAGGCTGGCAATTTTACAGCGTTAGTATTTGGAGCTCCCATCAGCATGTTTGCAGAGTTTGGTCATCCAAATCCCCCTTTCCCAGGCCAACCAATGCTCTTGTTTCCCCAGATGTATTTTCAGTCCTCCTGGCCCTCCAGCTTGCAATCTGCCTCTTCCTCTTCTTCGCCGACATTGATGCTGTGTACAGTGGCATGCAGGTAAGCGCAAACGAAATGTGCATTTTCTGTTCATGCTGCATGTTTTGCTGGCCCTTTACCTAAGCATACAGAGCACAAGCTACAGCTATGGTCATCTTGGAAATGACTTCGCTGATTTGATGCTGACTGGGCAGCCCTTTCAAACCTCTCTAACATCCATCCAACAAGGGCTTGATTAATGAGGCAGTCCTCCTCTCCCCTGCAGACGGGGTGGCAATGGGGAGAAGAAAAAGCGCTTTATATCTTGCTGAGCTGTTCTTCCTAACTGAAAAGCACAACGGTGCAGTGTGGGTTTGCGCGTTGGAGGTTTGCTGGCTGGAGCCAGCATACAGCTGCTGCCAGCTGTGCCGCCCTGATGCCGGGAACCTGGCCATCCGACAGGACGGATGCAGGCAGATGGCTGGCACCAGGGCGGGCACACACACAGGGAGAGGATGCACAGTGTGTATTGGCTGCGGATCCCCAGGATATTTGGGCACCAAATCCTGCCCCAGGCACCTGATCTGCTGGTTTCAGCAGCAGCGTTAAGTAGTGGGGAAGTTAGGCAGCTATGTGCCATGGGGAATCTGGCATCAAACCCTCCAAGATCTCTGTGACAAGGAATTACTGTTGCTGCCTACTGCCTCCTCCATGCTTGCCACCGGGAAAATGTTAGTCAGCCTCTCAAATCATTAGGAACAGATGTAAATCTTGGCAAGGCATTCAAACCTAATTGCTGCTCGTGTCTTTTCCAACAGTTTCTTTGCACTCCTGTGATCTGGAGAGTTTATGTCTTACTGATGCTCCTGGTCACCTTCTGCGTATCTTTTTTTACAGAGGTGAGTGCATTTGTTTACAGTCTGCTCCCTGGGGTGAGCAGCATCTGTTTGGGACTTTCTTCCCCCATTTGCAGCCATGCTCTCCTCCTGCAGAAGCACAAACCCTCAGGCCTCTTTTTTTTTTATTCTTTTTTTTATTCTTTTTTCTTTTTTTCCTTAAGAGTCACCGTTTGTCAATCAAATCCATTTGCTGCAGCACCGGAGATAATTTAGACCACATCCCTTAAGCCTTTAGAGAGTGAGCAATGCCATGCAACTGCCCGGGAGGGAGCAGCACGGGTCTGGCACTTGGCCCTGATTTTAAAACCACTTCCCTCTTGCCCTGCAAGCAGCCAGGCCAGCGGCTGCACCTGCTTCTACAGCAATGAATAAGCCCTAAAGCGGGCCCAGAGGCTCGCAAATGGCATTTTGTTGGTCAGGACTGGCTATGCCACCCCGGGTGGGGACACGGGGTTGTGTCCAGTGCCAGGTATTGTCCCCCGCAAGGCAGCAAGTGCCCAGGTGTCCCACAGGCCCAGGAGGAAAGAAAATGTTGTCCCTTGGTTATCCCCTTCAGCTGAACAGCATGAAGTCGGTGTTGTCCTGATACAGGAAGGCGCTGCCCACTTAGGAATTAGGCAGGTGGCACGCAGCGGCTGTGCTACGGAAGGGGTTTATGTGCAGCTTCCCACAGGCTGGCATATGTCACAGGGGCTGGCTTTGGTCCCCCTCTGCTGATGCCGCACCGTGTCACTCCGCAGGACGTTCTCCTGCAGAACAAGCACCTGTGGATGCTGATTAAAGCCTGCTTTGGGTACCAGTCGAAGAGCCAGTACCGAAAATGGCAGAGGATGCTGCAGAGGGATCCCAACTGGCCTCCTGTAAATACAAAGGACTTTGCAGCAAAAAGCACGGCTGAGGTCTACGTTAACCCCAGCTACGAGCACGGGGACTAGGCAAGAGCCTGCGGCTGGGCACGGGGCTGCCACGCTCGCACTGACCAGCCCGTGCGTGTGTCACTCCGTGCGCGCCAGCCTCGGATTTCTGAACTCCCAGAACAAACCCCGCCATTCAGAGGCAGGCTTGCTGTGTCCTGGAACAAGGGCGAGGATTATTCTCTCGCTTGCTGGTAAAATAACAGCTCTGCCTCTACTCCATGGCAACGGCAGCTCTCCGGTCCTGCCAGCATCTCCTGCAGAGGCCCAGCAACACTGAGCGCAGTGAAGCGATGGCTGCGGCCGCTGCTCCACCAACCCCTGTCACTGCACCCACTGAGCCTCATGACCTAATTAGTGACCTAACCTTGACTGTACCGAGGAGCACATGTGCAATTGCAAAATCCTGCGTTAAATGAAACTCTGCAGCTTCCAAGCACTAGAAGAAAATTCCACATATGAAGTAATTCTGGTTTTCTTTCCACCCCAGAGTGAATTACAGATGTGAGAGGGTGCATACGCTGTCCTCGCCTGGCCTCCCTCGCCAGACGTAATGCGCTGAGTGCGGGGAAGGTTTAAGCCCAAGCACTGCGGCAAGCTGGGGCTGGGCAGGGAGACGCCCCACTGAGGGTGGAGGAAGGAAAAGCTGCCCCCTGCCCATGCTTAGCGCTCTGCCACATTCCGGCCTCCCTTTTGGTGCCACGTGGCACCGCCACTTGCTGGGCAGAAAGCAGTGCTAAGCCATGGCTGCTTGCTTTAACTGGGCCACGCCAGGAGGCAGCGGTTCGTGTACACTGGGGCTCTGCTGCTGCTCGGTACAGGAAGCTGAGCCCAGCTGCACTGGCTCTGTCATCCTCATGTTGTTTAGCCTTGAAAGAACTTCTGGTTACATTTACAGGAACCAAAATAGGTCTTCCAGGTTCAGTTTTATTATAATACATTTTCCCATATTAAAAAAGAAGAATCTTATTTAATTGTAGTAACAGAGGGCACTACAAAATACGGTCAGAAGGCTTGGCCTTGTTATTTCAAACATTGAAACAACTGCTGTTTAAAAAAAGCTTCTGATCCAGTTATGTACATGTTAAGAGCAGACAAAAATAGCAAGCTGCTTACAGACAGCTTTTGCTCCCCTTTCCTCACAGTCCAGGCAGTTGCATGTGGTAAAGGCTACACACAATTTCATTTCTTATATGCAGCCTGAAGATAACACAGTGCCAAACATGCAAGCCAAATACTCTCTGTAAAGAGTAATAAACTACACTTTTCCCAAACAATGCTCTTCTAAGACAAGCCACACACCAGCATTGTGCCTGGGAGCTGGCGGGGCTCCATAGGGCTGGGGATGCTGCACGGTGCTGTGCAGCTCCTTCTGTGGGTGTGGGCCCGCAGCGCTGCAGGGACACCGGCTTTGCCATCCTGCTGGCTGGGGGAGGCTCTTCCTCGCGCTGGAGCAACACGCTGCTTAAACTCCATGTCGGGTCACTGACGAGCCAATGGCCCCAGCTCTGGGCCCAAAGGCTCCTGGCTGCCCCTGCAGTCCACGGTGGCCTTTCTCTAAACCTCAGCCCTTTGGCAGACCAAGGAGTAAGCTCGGTCACGTCCAATACAAACAACAACTGCTGCACTCACACGGATGGAGAATGAAATTTCAGTGGCACAGGGGTGCCAGCCTGGAGCAAACAGCTGCCAGAGGAAAAGCTAGCTGGGGTTTTTGTCAGACCCCCCCCAGCAGGGGCCTCAGGCTCCCTCCCAAAGGCAGTCAGAGAGGCCAGGGAAAGGGACAGTTTCACAGGCAGGAGAAAATGGAGCCAGGCACCATCACACCAAAAACAAAGCACACATTTAAAACACCGAGGGAGGCAGCTTGTAGGACCTGCTCCCCACACACCGCCTCCAGCCCTCACACGAGCAGCTCGGACCTTGGGGACTGTAGCACATGCTCCGAGACACGGGCCGTGCCTCGCCTGCCCTCCCACCGGCTGGACACCGTGCTTTCCACCTGTACGGGCCCTCAGCTGGAGGGCACGCAATAGCTGTCAGCAATAATTTTGCATCACTTTTGTTTAAAAAAAAAAAAAAAAAATTAAAAAAAGTTAAAAAAAAAAGTAAAAATGTTTCTTCACACAGGTTAAGAAAGGTTATTCACAGAAAGCCCAGAGGACGCAGTCTGTAAAAACAGCGTATGCCAAAAGTCTGTACCAGCCCTCAGAGGAGCCCTGGGTTGTGGGGATGGAGAATTTGCTTGCAAGTGCTCCCAGACTAGCATGAAGGTCATCACGAGCGGCGTCAGGAGAGCAGCTGTGCACACAGGCCAGCGCTGCCCTCAGCAGGAGTGACACAGGTGTTAGCGAGTCTCGGTGGCGGCTGCGGCCACGGCCTGTCCCGTGTCCCCGCGGCCGGGGGCTCCCTGCCCGGCTGGCACCCCTCAGTACTGTCTCTCTCGGGACCGGCTCCGGAGCAAGCCCAGCAGGGAGAAGGCACCGGCAGCAGCTGTTACAAACCCGATGGCACTGATGGCTCGGTTGGCCTGCAAAGGGGAGCAAAACACAGGCTGGCAACAGGATGAGCGTTTTCTCCTCCAGGTATGCTAATGAAGAGCAGGCAGAGCTAATCAAGGTAATGAAATGAATACAAGAGACACCTGCCCTATAAGTAGAAGGGGATAGGGGTGTTGCCCATGCCCTTACCTTTGGGCTGAACAAGAGAGGCACCATCAGGCTGCAGACAGACCATAGTGAACTACCTCACTGGTGAGGCAGCGATGGTTTGGCCCCATGCAGTCTGGGGGCTGTGCCGTGGTCCAGGGGCTTGCACAGAGAAGTTCTGTGCAGGCTCCGCAAGGAGGTGCCCCGAGAAGCACGTGGGGGCTACCCCACTTTCCTACCTGCTCGGAGACCCCCTCGCCGTAGCGGAGCAGCGTCACGAAGTGCTCGCAGTTGTTGCCCAGCAGGTCGTAGGACACCTCCTGGCCAATGAGGTACTCGGCGCGCCGGATGATCTCCTCCACGGGGAGGGGAGCGTAGGTGCCGTCGTACTTGTTGTTGATTTGGTAAGTGTCGTTTCCCACCACGTCCTTCAGGAGCTGCATTCTCACCCGGGCTTTTCGGCTGAACACTGACTTGGCGCTGCCGAGAGTGGCCGGGGGCCCCTCATCTGGGGGAGGCAGCCATGGGATGAGCCAAGCAGGCCTCATACAGCCCCTCCGAGATCCCAGAAGAGTTTCTGGCTGGCCCCTGGAAGTGCTATCTGGGGCCCCTGGGCACATTTGTACCTCCAGGAGCAGTGAAGGGGGTAGCAAAAACCTGAAAGGACCTTGTGTGGGACCCCCACAGCACTGCAGGCAGCAATCCCCCCCCGAGCCACAAGCCTCCCCTGGCAAAGGGGTGCACAAGCCCCTCAGGCAGGGTGGTGCTGAGCATGTTCCCAAGTGGCAGAAAGGGCCTGGAGACCCAGCCCATCCCTGCTCCACCAAGTGAGTTTTAAAGTCAGCAAGGGCTGATGGCTGGGCACAGGGCAACGCAGCCACCTCTGCAGCCCCTGCCCCTTCCTTGCTCTCTTCCTTATGTCCGCCATGGAGCTGCCAGGAGAGCCAAGGCCAGAGGGGCTGAACCTCTGCCAAAGGAGGGAGGGAGGCAGCGCTCCAGGTCACCCCAAAGCACCCTCTGCACCGTGCCGGGCTGCGCCAGCCTTACCGACGGGTGTCACGTTGATGATGTACCCATCCCCCAGGTACAGAGCCCAGTGCTGATACGCCGGCCGGAAGATCTCGATCAGGTCCCCGGGCTGGGGGTCACCGGGGCGGGCAGCACTGAAGATTTCGGGAGCTGCCATCTTGAGCGTGCAGGGTCAGCACATGCCCCTCTGGCCGGGCGGGCTCAATGCAAGGCACAGCGAGGAGGTCTGGGGTGTGCAGAGGGCATCTGCTGGGGATGGCAGATCAGGAGATCATCAGGGCCTGGCACATGGACCGTAGGTAGGTGACACCCGGGCGCTGCTGTGCTGGATGCCTCGCTGCAGGGCCTGGCTGCGGGCGGCCGGCCCTGCCTGCAAGCAGCGCGCTGGCAGAGGGCAAGGAGTGAAACCCAACCCCTCCTGCAGAGCCATGCGGGCAAAGGGTGAAGCCACCGCGGGCTGGCATCCGGCTGCCGGCGCTCGGCCCCCGCCCCGCTGCACGGCCCTCTCCTGGGGCGAGGGGGCTGGGCTGCTCCCACCGCCGCCCCCCCCAAGCCCTGCTCCTTTCGAGGCTCTCCCCAAAACAACCCCCCCCCTTACGCTGCCATCGGGCCGGC
>VXAA01000162.1:0-25618 GCA_013399115.1 Anseranas semipalmata | reverse complement strand
CCCGGCCCCACCTCCGCAGGGTGCTCCGCCGACCGCCCCCGTCCTGCCCCCCGCGGGCACAGGGCCGTCGCCTCCAGGCCGGCAGCCGCAGCTCGGCGGCCCCGCAGCGATGCCGGGGCGCGGAGCCGGGCAGCGGTCCTACGGGGCGGAGGGTAAGTGAGCACCCCCCCTTCCCACCCCCCCGCAAGCCTTTGGAGAGGGGAAGGCGATGCAAAGCTGCTGTTTTCACTTGTTTGCTGGCAAAGAGAAGCGAGGGAGGTGGAGCTCAAAGTCAGTTCAAATTGCCATTTTAGGGCAGAGAGATGTCTAGCGTAGCTTTTCTTGTCTCTCATATTGTGGCCCAGGGATTTCTGTCCAGACACGGGAGTCTCACGGGCTCGTGACTGTGCCCAGCAGGAGTCCTCTGAGCCGAGGGGTGGGCGAGCGCAGGCACCTGAGCGGATGTGGCTGTCCCCGTGGCTATGGCCAGTGCAGCTTGCCAAAGAGGAGGGTTCGCTATCAACAAAAGTGCGCTCTGGGTAAGTTGAGCTAAAGAGTGTTTTTAAAGCCCAGCATTTTGAAAGTCAGGTGAGAGAGCTGGTTGATTTACAAGATCAGAGCACCATCAGATTTGTCATTTTTCTGGGTTCTATTGATGTGAAGTAGTTGATTCAGTGGAGCACTGGGTTGCAGTTCTGCTTTCTGTCTTACCCTGTTTCAAGTCTTAAGTAGTTACAAGGCTTTGCAGTAGGAAACCAAGGCACTTCCTATGGTATTGAAAGTGCAAAGTGTATCCATGGAAACCCAGAAATCTACTTTACCTGGGTATAGATGAGCTGCATTGCTTGGGAAGGCCAGGGCTGTGATCCTGCAGGGTATGGAGCGTCCTGTGCTCCCACCAGCCACAACAGGAGTTGAGCATGGTCAGCACTGCTCAACATTCACAGAATTGAGCTGTTAGCAAGTGTGGGAGAGCAATAGGAAGCCGCTGCTGAACAGGCAGGAAAGATGCTTTTATAAATGTGGTGAAATTGCAGCATAAGGTTGATGGTTCATTTGTGCACAGGTAGGTCCCTCGCACTGATTCATTCTCATTATGTAATGAGGCTGAAAGACCCTTTCCATTCACATCCACTCCTCAATGGCTGAGTTGTGCATGTATAGACAGCTGGCATGTTCTTGAATGGACCTGAATAAAATGCCTTTTATCCACCTGACTGTCCATGGACATTACAAATACTTTTTTTCTGGCTAACAGTACACATGAGTTTCTGGATACAATGGACAGGGAAGGGTGAAAGGGCAAGTAAATAATAAACAGCATTGTGTCAGAAACAACAGGAAGCCCACGCTGTCCCCCCTGCTTCCTTCTTCTTTATCCCAGTTTTTATTGCTGAACGTGACATCATACGGTATGGGATATTCCTATGGTCACTGGGGTCAGCTGTCCTGTCTGTATCCCCTCCCAGCTTCTGGTGCACCCTGAGCCTACTCACTGGCAGGGCAATATTAGAAACAGAAAAGACCTTGACTCTGTGTAACACTGCTGAGGAATAACTAAAACATTGGTGTGTTATCAACCCTTTTTTTTTTTTTTCCCCAAAATTCAAAACATAGCACCATAGGAGCTTCTGTGATTAAAATTAACTCTATCAAATAACAGTACAATGTTATTAGGCCTTGCTGCAAACACCCTTGATATTCTGTTATTGGGGAGTCCTTAGTGTGGTCCAGGACTGAGCTGATGCAAATCTCTAACCATATTCATCAGCGTGGCAGCTTCGGAGTTTGCAAAGACCCCAAGGACAATTTATGACAGGATCTCAGTATTCAGAAAGTTAATGTAAAGTTATGCTCTTGCTTAGCATTAGCACCCACAGACAGGGGCTGATGACAATCCTTGTTCTTGTCCACTCTGTCCTGACAGCAAGGAGGCAGCTGTCATTGAAACGATTACTTCTTTCAGAGTGGCACTCCCTGGGGGGAGAATGGAGTGGGGTCATCTGTCACCAGATGAGCTTGGTGTCTTAAATATTTCTCTCCCCAGTCAACCATGCCTTGTCGGAAGAGGAGCAAGAACTGTGTCCAGTTCAGTCAGTTAATCCCCTCCCATTGAAGTATTTGGGTAAAATGATCTCAGGAAGACCTTCCTGGGATGCTATAATTAATTCTGACCTCATCAGTCCACGGTTTGTGCATCTATCAGAGGTGTGTATGTGATGGTGTGCAGCACACTTGTGCTGCTGAATTCTGTCTGGACTTAGTGTTGTTCAAATGGCCTCTGAAGATAACACAGTGGTAACCTGCGTTAGGACTTATTTCAGTTTGAGTCTACAACATGAGATCTGAGAGATTTTAGATGAAAAACTTCAAAAGTCTTCAGCAAATGCAATTATTTATTATTTCTTCTCAAAGTACTAGATATACTATTACAATACCAGAGCACAATGTAATACAAATTAATTGAAAAAAATTGCTAACTATAGTTATGTATTATATACAGGATCATCTTGATCAAATGCAGTGTTCACCATGCAGCCATAATCTTGTTCATGTACTCTGTCATCCAGTGTATTCCTGGAGTGGTTCAAAGATGAATCCCCTGTTTTGCCACCTGTATCCATATTTCCTATCTTTCTCTTCCTTCTGTACGAAAACAAACAACAAGCATCTTTAATTTCTATTCTTATATGTAGCAGGAGGTCAAATGATGTGAGGATGTATAACGTCAGAATCTGGAGAATCCTAAGTTTTGTGATAGTGGTGCATATGTCTTATGCAATAGAAATGGCATATATTCATTCCTATAGGAAAAGCTAAGTTTTCTCTCACATTCCTCAAATGAGATCCTCAAAGTTGTACTTCCTTTCTGGTCCTGCAGGTTTGGGACTAGGAGGAGTTTGGGGTTTACAGGTGCTAAAAGGAATTTTTGTGTCTTGACTGTGCTGAATGTAGCAAATATGGGAAAAGTCTTACCTGTACAGGTACACTGTAGAGGAGATGAGAATGAGGACAACAACCACTCCTGCCGAAACTCCAACAGCAATGGCGATTATATTAGAAGTTCCTGGGATAGTTATTTCATCTGAAGAAGAAATGAGCCCTGTCAGTGTAAGCTAAGAGTGCTGTGAACAGAAGATCTTTCTCAATCCCAAGTGTAAAGTTACACTCTGTGGAATCTGAGCAGCAAGCAGACATGCCTATTTGCGTGGTTTATACTGTGTTCTCTGACTAATGTGGCTTTCTGGAATGGTGTCAGACCCAGGTCCTCTATAATAATCCCTGCTGTCTTCCCTTCTTGCACCTCTTTGCTGAGGGGTCTGACCCCTTCTTTCTGTTTGGATGTACCAGTACAGGCACGACCACTTAGTTTGTGGTACAAGGCCCAATCTGTACTCCAGGAAATAGTGTCAAGGATTTGGATGGAACATGCGGTGGAATGATTTCTATGGTCAGCATCTGCCCTGTCTGTGACTAAAGTACAAGATGCCCATAAAAAGATGTGGTGAGGTCCCAGACTGATCTGACACCTGCCTCCCACTGGATTAATGATTTACAGCATGAAAATTAAAAGTCAGCTTAGTCTTCTCCATAATGGCACATATTTTTGATAGTGGTGTGTGTAATGCAGACAGTGAAATCCAAAATAGCTTTATTACCTGTGCTTTCATCCTCGCAGCTTTGTCCTGTGTACAGCTCTGAACATTCACAGTAGAAGCTGAGAGAGGTGCCGTTGGTTGTTTCAGAGCAAACTCCATCATTCTTACAAGGACTTGGCATACATGGTCCACCTAGCAAAAAGAAAGGAAAAACACTTCAGAATCTCAGATAATCCAACTCCTGAGAGAACTGTTCCTGGTTAATTACACTGACTGCTAATGCTGGACATGCCCTGTATTTTAAGGCCTATTATTTTGTACTTGACAACAGGAGTATGGGAAAGAAATGCTTTCTACGATGGACCATCAGATGAAGATCCCCAGTATGCATATTAAGGGATTTTCTTCTGTTCAGACTGTTGCAACTATCCCAGACTCAGTAATGCCCTATAAGCAGTAAGTCAAGTAGGTAAGTCAAGACTTCTTAGCACGAAAGACAATGTGACAGGGCTAGTGGTTGACTCACTCTTGTAGCACCCGCGAGTGTAGTTTGAAATGTCACAGATTTCATCAGAACCACACACTATGTCAGAGCAGTAGACAGTGGAGCTTTCTGTGCACTGGCAACTCTGAGAGCAGTCATCAGTGGTGAATATTTCTCCAATCTGAAAGACAGCAGTTAAATGTTAAAAAATATCAAATAAAATTAACCAGGAAAACATGAGTAGAGCACTGGGGACCCATGCTACTCTCTCTGATGTCTTCCTGACGAATGGCAACATGGCATATTTCTTTTTTTTAGAGGTTTGTACCAAGAAAGCAAGCAAACAGCTTATTAACCCAGATCTTTGAAACTCAAAGGCAGCTCAAGAAAGAAAGCAAGAGAAACGTTTGGGGTGTGAGATCCTAGCCCCAGGTTCAGTACATGGGCAACCAACAATGTCTAACTGTTGCTGGAGATAAAGAGGAGGTGGCAGATGAGTCACATTGTGCCTCCAAGACAATGTGGAAAAGTGCCATGTGCCATTTTTCTGGGAAGCCCCACCTGTTCATGCTAAGTGTCTCCCTCCTCCCGTAACACCATCTTTATTTGCCTTAGGCCTTGTCTGTATCAGCTCTCCAGTGTTCAGATTACAAAGCTGTTTTATCCTGCAGCTAGAAGGGAGGAATCTCTGGATTCCTCAGAATACAGCCTTGCCTGGAGCTCTCTTAATGCTGTAGCCAGCTCTACAGACTCTCAGCCCTGCCTTCACTGAGAGGAGAGGGACCACAGTGACTGACAGAATTTTCCTGTAACTGATGTTTTGTAAATTTTAGGGCCTATGAGGCTGTTGTTTAGTGTGATAAAGGTGAAGAATTAACATGGAGGTCAGAGTGTAATCATATGCTTCCCGCAAGTGCCTGCCTTGAGTATTCTGGTGGGCAAAGTTTCAGAGGCAGACTGAGCGGTCTATTCTCTCTTCTCTTCCTCCAGAGACCAGAATATTATTAAACAAATTGTTCTTTGTTTCTAATGCAAAGTTACATGCTGAGGAGAATGATGAGATTGTCAAAATAATTAGCAGAAGAAAATATTGTTTAGCACTGCGGGAGCTGTCTGGCTCGCTGAGACACTGTACCTCGTAATATTTGTCAAGGTATGTGCAGCCACATTGGCTATAAGGCACGCAGTCAAAACCACTAAGAACATAGCCAGGGAGACATTCACAGCCTTCAACACAAGGTGATTCACACTCAGAGGGGCTGGTCAAGTCGCTGCAGGATGCTGGGCATGCAGACGTGCATGAGCTGTATTTGCTATTGGCCGGACATGACATCTCTGTAAGAATAAGGAGAGTCCAGTATTAACAGGTTGCTGTGCGTTAGTTTTGTAGGAGGCAAAATGATGAACACATACACAGAGAAGTTCATATGTATCTAATAGTACTGACGTAAATGAATCACTCCAAAGTCAGGAAATGCATTGTCAAAGCTATTTGTATGCTGTGCTCTCAGTCCGGGTTTTCAATGATTTCAAATAACTTCTCACGCATTCAGGGTAGCTATCCCTGAAAGCACCAGTGTTCACAGCTCTGAGAAGCGTATTTCGTCAGGAATACAAAGTCATCTAACTATTGGTGATGCAGGGTAAGTATGGGTTGATGACTCTCCCAACTTGGAAAAAAAATGTTAGGAAAAAAGGATTTGAAATTACTGTAAGTTTTATTTCAGCATTTTTTAGTCTTAAAGACCAGTTAGGAATGGGGACATTCTTTTCTCTCACAAAACTTCTCATGACTGGAGAGCTGACTGCTCTGCTTTCCTAAGTAGCTTTCTAAGCTGGGGTCTAATTGCAAAACATCAGCATAAGACTCAGCGGAGGGGACAGAGGAACAGGTGTGCATGCTAAACTCTGAACAGTGACTGAAGTGTGAATCAACATGTTATCAAAGCTAAGAAGCTTTGATATATGGTGCTTCTAGGAAAAGCCTCAAATCTCAGATTTTGGGAGACCTTTAGGCAGAAACCACACTTTCTGTTTCTTCCTGTACTTACCACAACCTGTTTCTTGCCTCCAGCCTTCCATACTGACTCCTTTCTCCTGACAAGCCAGCACGTACTCCTTCAGACTGCGACATAATGTAGCAGCGTCATCTCCTTCCACACACATATCAAAGATGCAGCTCCTATGTGCAACATGAGAAAGCGTTCATGCCCAATACCTTTGTGTTATTGATTATCTTCAGCTGCTTTTTTGCCTGACTCCGAGTTAGTTCCATTTTCCTGCATCTTGCTGACAGGAAAACAGAGCAACAAAAAAAAAACGAACCCACCCAGATCACTGAGAAGATCGGGTTATTTGTTGTGCAGCTGCTGCTATCGTGAGGTACGCATACACACAGAAGCAATAAAGAAAGATTCAAGAAGTGTCATTGACAGCTTCAGCCTTTGTGGGTACAGCTTGAAGAATACATTTTATGAAGCTAGAATTGCTAAAAGAAATCTAATAGCGTCAGGTACTGAATTCTCACTGAATGTGGAGGAGAACTTTAAGCACACTGGAAATTCCAGCTTACAGATAGATACAATGTTTAACACTGCTGCTTTATCTCTATAGGAAAACGGGAAAGCTACTTTCTAGAGCTAACAGAAAAGTGAAACTCTAAATAGATGGAAAGATGGATCATCATAATTCTTTAAAGGCAAATAAGGGGAACTACATATATGAATAATGGAAGCAATGGGCCCAGGTCTCCAAAGACACTTACTATCCTCAATTCCTGGAAACTGAAGATGTACAGTTCTTATCAGAAACAAGCTCCAAAATTGTTTTGGAAATGGGGAGAAAAACTGTCTAGATTGTTTTGAGTAGACACTTACGTGTAATAGAAATCTGTTGGGACTGTAGAATTACACTTTACAAAAGGACCATTCAACTCCTTCAGAATTTGACATTTAGAATTGCTGTTTTCTTGTTTCAGCTGATTTTCATTGCAGCCTTGGAAGAGTCCTACATCTGGTTCCTCCTCAGACTCATCTTCTGAAGTGACATCTCGTCTGAAAATGAAGTCATTATGAAACCATCAGTTCTCTGCACATCCAGCACTCATGGTACCAGTAACACCACAAGAACACTTCTGCCTTGTGGTAGAAGTGTTAGTTTATTTCTCTCTCATGGCTTATCCTGAATGGGAGGGGGATAGATAAAGCAAATCAAAGATGTACTAGAACACTTCCTACCATTTCAGAGATTTACGGGTTTTTAAATCAAAAAAGATAGCTGTAATAATCTCCTTGGACATTCTGCATGACACAGGTTTCATCCATGCCTCCTTCATCCAATCAATTCAATAAAACCTGAATGTTAGTCAGAATGATGTAGCTGGAGTAAGCCACTATTTCTTGAAGATACACTCACTTTCTCTGAAGAACTGGCTGCATGCCTGGAGTGCCAGAATTCTTCTTGAGGCATAGGTTCCAGAGCCTCTTTATGCTCAACATCAGCCTACATACTGCTCTCTGCTATTCTGCTAGACAAGTTTTTGCAGCCAAATTATATCCTGACAGCTAATACAATTCCATTTACTTACTGGAAAAAGTTGCGTTAGTGGCTAAGCAACCTCCAAAAGCCTTTCAAAGCAAATTGAGAAGGTGGAAGGAGAAGGAAACTTAGTTCTCTGTTTCAATGTTCTGTATGGGCTAATTAGTGCAGGATTGGCCTGACCACAAATATCACATTCATTTTTACTCAAAAGAATGTCCCAACTTTTTTTTTTTTTACTGGCAGAAAACACACTGTGGTCATGAAAGTAAGGAAATTAGACTCCTAAAGAACCTCTTTTGGGAGGAACTGTGAATTCATCTTGATGGATTTCAAAGCTGCCTTCATGTTCCAGAGGGAGGGATGACATTGAACCAAGATCTGCTCTCCCTTAGGTCCATCCAGCAAATGATGCACTTTATCTTTGCCAGGATCCATGAGCTTGGCAGAGACCTTATTCATCTCTGTCCCCTAGCAGTTGTAATGGCTGTGATGCCAAAGAAGGACACTGAACTGGAGTAATGCAGTGATAGTTCAGGCCTTTTTTGGCTAGATAGAAGGGCACTGATATTTCACCTTAGTGATGAGCAGGAAAAGTCTCTACACATAGACCAAGGGAAGAAGAAGTAACAGAAATCAGAGAGTGTATTTAGTCCTGGATGTTAACTATGGCTTAATTCACTGACTTCCAGTGGCTGTGCTTGCCATGGATATTGAGTAGAAAATTAGGTACCTGAGACGAGAGGTTTTTCTTTTCAGAGGAACTTTCCAGCTCTCACCAAATGTATTCACATTCTTCTGCCAAACACCATCTGGGGTTGTGAAGTCATTTCTATGTCTTCCATCAAAGTCACCACACAAACCTTCCACTCTGTCCTTGTAGGTGTTGGCCAGCTTTATGTCTAGGAAAGTTCAGAAGAAAAAAAGCCATTACACAGAAATATTTCCTTCTGAGTGTATGGAAGAGGTGGAAAGAAGTACAAAGTACCGAATTCCATGAATCAGATTGTAGTTGCTAGTGTGACATGGACCTCATACCTCAGATATAAACACAGCCCTGAACTACCATTCATAACATGGATTCACAGGACTGTTTCTGTGCTCTGCAATATGGATTATGAAAAAAGTAATTTATTCCTGCCAACAGGGTGTTACATAACATGGTATCTCCACCTGAGTTCTCTTAGGTCATACAGCCTTGCAACAAACTGAATGCACAACCCATTTTTTGCCCTTCTCTTACAATCCATTTGCTTGTTGAGAAACAGAATTCCTATAAAACAGACATTTTCTTTCTGCAGTGGGAATTTTAGAATTTAAAATGATCAGAAATAACATCACTATATTATGTTGTAAATCAAGGGCAACTCCACTTTGAACAGAGGAGGTAATGTGTGTTCAACATACCTGAATGAATTGTATGTGATATAAAAGTCTTGCTGAGAAACACTAAAGAATGTGATTATCTGGAATAGGCTTGAGAGGAAGCATGTAAAAGTATGCACTCACAGTTGTTTAGCTTGAGGACCTCAGTCCTGTGACTGGGTTAAGCTGGCAAAGGGGCAGATCCAGACTTTGAACTGTCATCCTGATCAGCCATTTAAAGTAGTTTGCTTCTGTTTTCATCAATCAGGCCTCACTTTACGTGAAAAATAGTAGAACAGTCTGACTCTACATCTAATTTCTCCTAAATTCAGGTGGATCCAGATAAAGAAATGCCAATTTTACACTTTCTCGAGGAACACTTTTTGTTTCCGTTTTCGGAAGTTCATATCACAAAGAGCCACAGGCTTAAAGGGTGAAGGTTTCTAATTTTCCCTTGGGTTTAGACCTCCCTTGGAATGAGAACATTTTTTGACATGGGGCATAAATATTCCTGCATATTGTCTTAGTATCACTTACCTGCATTTTGATTGCCATCAAAGCTCACGTATAAGCCAAAATCTGTCTCCAGATAAATTCTTGTTGTCCTCTGATATATATGAATACCTTCATGAGGACGAACAGGGGGTCTCACCCTCACACCATCCAACTAAGAGGGAAAGAATAAGTTAAAACTCATAATATATAGGCCAAATTCAGATGTGGCTTCAACACAGGACAATGTTACAAATGAACATTTCTCTTTTCTGGTTTTATGATAACTATATTAGATAATTTAACCAGGTAAAAAAAACTCAGTATTCAATTTTTTAAAGTAACAAAATCATATATTAAGGAAAGTGGCCTGGACATAGTTCTCATATCATACTAAGAGATTTCCATTACTGAGCTAAAAAGTGTGTATGAGCTAACGTATACTCTTACACACCAAAGAAGAGGATGGAAATAGTTTTCCTAGCATAATTCACACTTTTCCCCACCACTGATAAAATTTTCTGTGGCTTTATTGCAAGTCTTGGATATTTGGTATTTTATTTCTAAATCTCAATTTATTTATTTATTTAAAGTAGAATTATATCTTTCACAGACCAACACAACTGAAATCACATTTTTGGTTGCCCCATAGTATTGCTGTAATAATGCAGTTAGCTTTAAAACTTAAATTCAAAACAGACATTCATTACTCAAAAGTGTTTTATTCCAGGGGAGAACCTTTGTGCTCTGCAGTCAATAAGAGACTTACCAATATCTGCTTGTTCTCCCTGAATCGCACTTTGTGATTGTAAACATTGATGAGAATCTCTTTCAGGTAAGTAATGCGTGGACTTCGACGAAGAGGATAGTTCGTGCCTTCAATGCTGAACTGTGTCAGAGTATCAGGTAGGTCAGGGATGGTCTGAGCCAGAATGTATGTGTATTTCCCTTGAAAGTGGTGCACCAAACCATCGAAGGTGATATAGTGTGGATCGCCCATGATCCGGCACGTCCCAAAACCTAAAGGAGAAGAGTTTCATTGCCCTCCAATCTGCATGCACATGTGCCAGATCCCATGCATGGATCAGTTTAATATAGGTTAGATAAAAACGACTGCTGCTAGCATGCAGTTCTCTTAAAATAAAGATAGATGCTCAGGCATTACCTGAGTGAATGGGCACTCAGATGGAGAGCCAACCAGAGAAACTCATTCCTCTGCTGAGAACCAGTGAGAGCCAGCTGAACGGAAGCACAGCATTAGGGTTTATAGGCTTTATAGGCACTAAGCTGTGCACATTGGTCCTCTGCAGAGGAATGACTTTGCCACACAGCACGGCTTGCAGTGGGCTCTTAGAGATGTCAGTTTCATAATCCTCAGCAATGTGTTGCTACAAAATTATTGGAACATGACAAGAAGTGTCTAGTTTTGAAATTAAGCTGTGATTTCTTTTGAGGTTACTAAATTGATCATTGGGTTCACCAGACCTAACAATCAGATGCAGTGAGTATTGTCTAAATATTCTCCTTGACCACTGAGTGCAAAGCCAACCATTATCCAAGGAGCAAGGCTGTCTTTAAGACTGCTGTGGTGCCTCTGCTGTGGTATTTTGCTAAAAGGGAGCAGGGGAAAGCTTGATTTGCACTATGCTTTTGTACTGATCGTCAATACAGTAGGACCTACGCCATCCTATTCTTCAAAACTGACATATAGAGTCACTAGGCAACAAGCTACCTACTAAACAGTCCAAATTACCTTGAGAATATGGGATTAACTGTAACACAGCAGGGTAGACACCCCAACATAGCAGCTCAGCCAAAGCAAGTACTGGCTGAAAAGCACCAAAGTTCTTTGACTGGCCTATTAAGTATCTATTGAGATCTGCTCTGTCCTGTTTTGCCTTTTTCTGGTGTGTGTTTTCAAATCAACATGCAGTGGAAAAAAAAAGGATCATTGTCAAAGGAATCACAGACATACCTGAGTTTTATTTTTAAAGCAGTCAGACTGAACTGCCAACTTATTGATGTACATAAATTTTCAAACTCTTGTTCCACTCCCCTCTAAAATTCTCTGTCTTGTGCTGGAACTTTCTGTTCTGAGAAATAAGGCCTTTTTGTGGTCAATAATGTGTCATCAATGGCTCTGGCAGACCTGCTTTTCCATGTGGAAAAGGCTGGCAGTGCCATGGATGAAGGAATGGACACCCACATCCCTCCTCTTTCTCCAGCCTTCCTTGGAATACCAAGTGAAGACCTGCCTGCACATACCTGTTGGATTGCACTTGTATTTTCCACTTTTGATCACACAGGTTTCTCCAGAATCACAGCTATAGCTTGTACATTTGATGACACCATTCTTCTGACACTGACATCTTTTGGCGCAGTGTGGAGTTATCCAGGTCTCCCCAGCCTAGACACAAGTTATGTTAATATGTTACCAAGGTGCTCAGCTTTGCAGTGCAGTAGAAGGTCAATAGCAAAATGTGTGGGGGCTAGTTAGGTGGAACCTGTCCTGATGGCCATTCCACAACTGCTTAATCCACGTGTAGTCTCACCAAGAGCCTGGGAGGAGGGATCTCAGTCCATTTATTTTCCACAGGAGAATTGGAACACAAAACACGAATAGGATAGACGACCTGATTGATCAACTGACTAGTTTCCAATATGCCTCAATTTTGGCCTCAGGTGCAAAGTACAATGCTCCTAATATATCTCCTAATACTTGAGCCTGCAGCTTTTACTAACCAGATCAAAGGTGTTCTAAGTGGTAGACTCTGAAGATCTCTCTCTCTCTCTCATTCAGTCAGGCCTGGACTGACTGTCCAGGAAATTGGACAGGGGACCAATTTCCTACAAGTTTTGCAGTCAGAGATTTGCTCCACAAACTACTTACACTGTAGTAATTGTTGTAATCATCCCTGCAGCCACAGTCGCTGAGAGGTACACACTTGTCATTACTGAGCACATAATTATTATCACACTCACAGCCCTCTGTGCACTCTTCCGTCTTCTCACAAAGGGAAGAGGCAAAAATGTCATTGCATGTTGATGGGCAGGCGGAGGCACAGTTCGTGTAATGGCTGTGGGATGGACAGGGCAATGCTGTGTGGGTGAAAAGAACAGAACCAGTGTTATTAAATACATTTAGAAACAGCAAACATGCCTGCCTGAAAGCGTCAGCTTGGCCTGTAAAATGGTAGTGCAGGACTGCCTTCTTATAGCTGATGTTGATCGGCGATCTTTTGATATTTTTTAGTTTTGATATTTTATTTAAAAAAAAGAAAAACACAGCAAAAAACAGAGAACCCTCTATGGAGCTGCTGACTGAGTTCTATTACAGGTATGTCTGAACTAGTAGCACCTTGGGCTAGATCATTCACATTCAGTATTCCAGTTTAGTTGCAAATGCCTCTTTAAGCTCTGTTAGAAATATGAATGATTAGGGCAAATTTCTTAGAATGTTCATCCCTCCAGTGATGCCAAACAGGAGTATATCTAGCTTAACCACAGACATAAACACATGCAAGAACAACAAATGTGTATTATCAGACTAAAAATTCACCTAACTCTATACCCTACTTCTTCCAATGACTAGAGATGCATAAGAGGACAGATCAAGAAACAGGGTAGCAGAGAGTGTTCCTCTGTCCAGTATTTTCCCCAACCTGTGGCAAGGAGACAGTTAAGAATTTCTGATGGACCTATTCAACATTCATCTGGCTTGTTTTTTAATCAGTTAGCTGTTTTGTCCTCCACAACCTTGTATGACAATTAATTCTACAATGTAATACTGGGGCGGGGAGGGGGGGAATACAACAAAATCACAGAAATCCACCATCCTGTAATCTTCATTCTTTTTTTTTTTTTCATAATTAGTCGGTAGCTTTGTTGAATAGATGGAGTGAGGCACATACACTGGAAATTAATCCAAGAACCTGGCCCTTAATAAGCAACTGGCCAAACTGCCAGTCTCCATTCAGAACATAGTGAGTGGCATTGAGCCCTCTGTCATAATACAGTATCCCACTTTGTTTTTTTCTTCTGGTTATAGTATGGTTATTATGGTTGGACTTGATGATCTTGAAGGTCTTGTCCAACCTGAATGATTCTGTGATTCTGTTATTTCTCCATTTTAGATTAATTGCAGTATCTGATGACATTTATTTGGCTACTAAAACCATTCTAACTCCACACTGCTATCCATTACCTGTCTAGTCTGAGTTACTGGGTTTAGTTCAACTTGAACACAATTCAGCACCACAACTGAGTCATAAAATCATAATAATAGAATTGCATTTTATGAGAATTTTAGTTTAATTATATTTTATATAACTTGCCAACCTAATATTGCTAATTCATTTTTACACTATCAGCCATCCAAGTTTCTGTTTTTTCACTCGTTTGTGCACTTACGACAGAATGTGCTGTTCCTCCATTTAATGGTGATGCCTTGATTCCTGCAGGTGTCCACATAAAGTTGAACTATGTCACAGAGAGTGGACTTCATGCCGTTGTACTGGCACATGTCATAGATGCAGATCTTTATGAAGTCTTCAGGCTTGACCAGATTATGGCATGCTTTGAATTTGTCTGATTTTAGGACATTGCACTGGCTTTCAATGACTGGTTTATTCGCAGCAGTGCAAGGAGGAACATCATCTTCCCTTGAGTCTGATAAACAACTGCACGAAAGCACAGAAACAGCTGCATTTGAGTTTCAAAGACACATGTGAGACTGAGACAGAAACTGAAAAGTTTGTTGCTACAGAAAGGTACTAAATAAATAACACTGGAGACTGCAGTCTTCTTTCTGCCTATGACTGAAAGAGTAGCAGCAGTAAATCTGCCTGGCAATCACCATGCTCTTTCTGACCATGGTTACACTCCCTAAACCTGACCCTGACTGTACGACTGACTTCCCAGCTTGACCATGGACCTGCCTTGTCACTGGAAACTTGTGTGGTGATCTGGACTCATCTTGACTCACCCTGGCTGCCACCCTTGGACATTAACCTTGGACATTGTGGCATGGGCCCTGGCTGGTGAGCCCACGGTTCTGCCAGCTGTATTATCATGCTTGGTTCTCTGTACCTTAGGGAACAACTGAACCTCACTGTTCCCCCACACCATCCTCCTGCTCTAAGTGTTTTCAGTGTAAACTGAATGTAGGCTACGTCCACATTGTGGACTACCCCAAAGCCTAATTCCCCAAGTGTGTATGCAGATCAATAGAATGGCTGTGGTTTCCATCTGGCCTGTACAGTGGTTTCCTGTGGTGATAACTTTTTTTTTTGAGCTTTAAACTGAAGAAGAGAAAAATCTCATATGTAGTTAATGTGTTACAAAGTGGCAAAATGGTCAAAACAATTAAAGGAAGACTGTTTTTCGAAGGAAGATGGAAGGTATGAAGTTATGTTTACCCTGCATCACTGTCTTCTTCCACTTTCCAGCTATTTCCAAACTGTGTGATACTGACAAGTGTACCATTGGGCAAGGACAGATCATCTTCGCCATTGTCATTGAAGTTACCACACATGCCATGTACCTGCAAGTGAACAAGAACCATATTCTAAGCACAATCTGTTCTACCCCAGCTTCCCCAATAACTTCTTACTCATTGCCTATGGAATGATGTGGCCAAAACACTAACAACAACCAACCTTGCATTAGACATTTCAGACATTCTCACTGCTGTCTGGCTGCACCAATAGAAAAATAAGTAGTCACTGCAATACATCTGTGATACCCTAAGACTTCAAGCCATTTAATTCTATAAGCTGGATGTATTCGCTAGCTGGGTAATTTTCTGCAAGCACTCCCTTGGAACGCATGGAAATTGGTGTGAAGAGAAGAAAATAGAAAGGAAAAAAATAAGTGTTTTACAATACAGCTACAAAGAAAGATGCAGTAGCAAAATACAGGAAGAAAACAAATGAAAAGTAAATATCTAAAGCAGCAGTTCTGAAAGAGTACCACTATGTTTACATAGTAAATCTTACCTTTGAGAAGTAAGATTGCGGGAGGGTGATTTCCAGATGGTGATCGCCATCGTATTTCACTACCACACCAAAGTCAGTTTCCAGTACTATGTATCTGCCAACATTTCCAATGGACACGCCCCACAGCCTGTTCTGCACTGGAGTGTAGACCCTCTCATTGTTTAACTGGAGACATAAATCATTTGTCAATATGGACATTCTCCCATGAAAACTTTCTGCTCACAATCTATATTCCTTGGAATGCTGAAGATTACTCTGTGATAGTTTTAGATCTTTTACACTTCCACTACTGCATATTCCAACTATGGGTTGCAGAAATCAGTGTTTTAGCTGAGGTGAGCTGGGCAGGGCTCGTAGCCTGTACCTTTAATAGGGAGATGGAAAGGTCTGTGGTATTGAGCAAGCTCTTAGCCTTCCATAGGGTGGACTCCCTGCCTTCAGTACTGCCATGTATCCCCAGTGCTATTCTAGACCAATACAGCACAGCTTGATTTTCCTCTGCTAATGTCAGCTAGCTATAGGTGATTGGGTTGACAACAGCTATTGAAATGGGGAGGTCCATTCTTCAGTTCAGACAACAGTTCAGATGTGGAGGCTTTGGGCTCCATCTCTAAGATATAGCCAATAGAACAGCAAACTCAGAACAGAAGCCTTGGGAACTAGTCAGAAATGATATTTCCCCACAACATCAAGTTAATGGAGGTGCCTGTACGGATTAAGGATATGCATACATGTTCCTTATAAAATACAGAGGTCCTTTTTCCTATAGCTACTGTAGTGAGCTAATTTTAAGATACTTTTTGCCAGAATAAAGAGCACCACCACCTACCAGGATTCCTTTGCTTTTCTGAAGGGTGATTCGTACACCATACACATCTATGTAGACTTCCTTCAGGTATGTGGCCCCTCTTAGCCCTCGGTCTTCATTCTTGCCAAGGATGGTTATAGGGTTGACACTGTTGCTGATGACCTCAACCAAAGTGTAGGTGCAGGTACCCACAAAGGTGTACATCAATCCATCAAAAGTGAAATAATGGGGATCTCCTGCTACCTGACATGTTGCTTGGCCTGAAAGTGAAAAAGTGATCTAAGGACTTTGGACTGGATTTCACGATGGACTCAACTGACCAATGACATTTGCATTAGTGCAGCAGCCTAATCCTGATCATTATTTTGTGGAGAAACTTTCATAGAGGTATTTTGGGTTCATGTCAATGGCGTTTATTTGGAAATGAAAAAATTCCAGAAAGTGTGTCCTAAATTTAATTTGTAAATTATGTATAAACTGGCAACTTGGCAGCAAATTAACCTCTTTATCTGTTTCTATATGCTGTTGTAGCTATGATGCCTGGTAGTTAAGAGTAATCCAGAGCTTTTCTATGTAGCAATATAAAAATACATAATTATTTGTGTAAATATAGGTATAAATATAAATGTAAATAAATATGCATCTATATGCATAGATATTTAAGGAACTTGCCAACACACAGGCTCTCAGAAATGGCAGTTCTTCTCAATTAGCCCCAAATTTAGAGCTTGCAGCATTAGTGATTTGGGACTTGAATTTGTATTATCAAGACAAAAAGAACCCAAGTGACCTTACAAGCTTTTGAGCAGCATCAATTTTTGCTGATAACCAATTACAACAGAAGAGGATCTGTGATTGCAAGACAGATCATCATGTCTTTTTGTCTCTTACCACTGGCAGCGGTTAGTTGGAACTATCTTTGCCACTACATATGAAAAGATATTTATGAGAAAGCTAGAGGGAGCAGAAGGATCTAATTATGGAGTTGACACTAAGAACCATTTTCTGGGAGGACTTACCATTGGAATGACAGCCCAGCACACCATCCTTAACACTGCATTCCTCTCGTACTCCACACTCCCAGGATGAGCATTCAATTGTATTATTAGCATTGCAGGTGCAGCGTTCAGTGCAGGGATAACTGATGAACCAGTTTTCACCCAGCTGAGGGGAAAAAAAAATGTGTAGAAGTATATGCAGGGACAATCAAATCATTAGTATTTGAACGTGCGTGATATATGATCCACTTAATTATGATCACACAACTCACTGATCAAGAAGGCTTTGCAAAGTGAATCTATTTTGCTATTATTAACAGTAAATAATATTTGTGCTAGTGTTATTTTTTTTTTTTCTCTCACAGTGATAACGATTGAGATACTCTGTTCTTTCATTTCTTTCTTTAAACAATGTGTGGGGTAACTTGCCTGGTGATACTGGTTTTTTTCATCAATACAACCACAGCTGCTTTCTGGCACACAGGTGTCTCCACTCAGCACATAGCCTTCCTTACAGAAGCAACCTTCCACTGGTAAGGAACTACAGGAATTGACAGTTGAGACGTTCACACAAGTAGAGGGACACCTAGTACCACAGCTCTTGTAGATGCTGCCTCCAGGACAGGACATTGCTAGAGACAAAAGGAAAAAATAAGATCACTCAAAAGGGCAAAATTATGATAAAAGTTATCCTGATGCTTTCACTGTTTGCTCCTGAAAATACAGGAAAATTGTTGTTAGAAAGTCTGACACTGGAAAGTGCTGATTACCAAGAATTTTCTTACACTGTGAGACAATGAGTGGTTTTGGCAGAAGTGGGCAAGACAGGTGGGCCACACTGGACTTATCTCACATACGAAGTCAAACATTGCAGGCTTGCTTTGAGTGTAGGGCTGATGTGATCCTACAGGACTATATGTGCTTGGCTCAGAAATCCTTCTTCTGAAGGTTTAAAGACATCCAGATGCACTGGAAACTCCCACCTTTCTGGTTTTGCTGCCTTTAGTATCTAAGTGGGATTACAGCAGCAGAGCTCTCTGATAGCCTCTGAAAACAGCTTAGCTGGTGTTCAAAGCCCTGAAGCTTACCAGTAGGCAACAACAGGCAGTAGAGAGGCCATGGAAAAGAGGAGCATGGAAAAGATAAAACCCCATGCCTGACCATCTCCCTAAGCAGGTACAATGTGTATAGCTATGCCATGACAGATGAAAGTTGCCGAGGCACTGCTTGCAGGTTTCATTTGGAGTCAGAACTGTGTATGTTCTGTCCTCCCACCTTTGGGCAATTTAAGACAGAAAGGAGAGAGCTGGAGGGGCTGGTCAGAAAGCTTGGGCTGGCCAGAGAAGACATGAGGCTGCAGGAGGGATCAAGTCTTTTCATAGCCAGTCTCTTTCACATGGAGCTAAACCTCAGTTTTAACAGTATAGTGAACAACAGTGAGTTTCATACAGCTGGAGCTTGAACCTTGTAGCTTGAAGGCTACTGGTATTCAGTGATTAAAAAGAGGATTTCACCCTTCAGAGCTCTGCTGTTTCCTGAGTACTCAAGTCATTCAATTAAGGGAATAGAAGCATCTCTTCACGTACCAGCTGGTATGGCCCCATTACTGTAGGTACTATTTGAACACCTGCCACATTAAAAAATAGATCTAAAAATCAGATTCTCTTTTGTTGAGACCCTCTGAGAAAACACATTATACTCTCACAACCCTCCTGCTCCTCAGGGAAAACACTGCATTTTACAGAAATGTTGAAGCATTTGTCCACTTCTGTGATCTAAAAAAAACCAAACAAACAAACCCTACATACTGTTTCTATACTTATATATGTTACTTATATATGTTCTCATACTGTTTTCTACATACTGTAGAATTTGTGATAAATCACCACACGCAACTCTCATTCACTTCTGTACCTACAGCTGGATCTTTTAGTCTTGTCAGACAATTACAGCCAACACATCCAGTCATCTATCCTTGTCAGATTCCTAAATTATTTTTTATTTGAACTACTGATGGAGGGAGCACTTGAGAGCCAGTCCTCCTAATATGACTGAGTAACCGTATTCTCTATGACCATAATGAAGCCACAGATCTTTAGGTCCTGGACTATGGCCTCAGACTATAGAGTCCAGATGTCCATACTTTTAATCTGATTTGGGGGGTTGGAAGCTCTTTGCTTCCTCCATCTTCTTTTTATAGATGAATTCTCAGTGCTCTGTCCTCCTAGGGCTGATTTATGGGGTACTTTTAATCAAAGGCCATTCTAAAGTAATTCTTTTACCAAACTGAGCAGCTCCTGCAGACCTAAGAGGAAAAAAATCCCAGGAAGAAAAAGAAAAAGAAAAAGAAAAAGAAAAAGGTTCAAATCTGCAGAAGGTAATAGAGTGGTAGTGGGTATAATAAAAATTAGCATAAAAGTCAAAAAATTAATATAGTAAAATATGATGGTTTATTTCAGTATGGTTGGTTGACCTTTAGAGGACTTCTATTTTCTCCAGGTGTGTACTTTGTGGATATAAAGGTCCTTTAGAAGATCTCTAGCAAGCAGAAAACTGCCCAGTGATGCATAAAATCAGCACTACTGGAACCCCTGGAAAGCTTTACTCTAAGAAATATGAGGTCATTGTACAAAATGTCCCATAATGTCAGAATGCTGAAGAGAATTAATCTGGAGATATATGAGAATGCTTCTGATATAGAGAAATATTTGTAAACATCATAGAAACACCTGTTTCCCAAACTTTCTTATTAAACTAGTTTTTGTCCAAAAGCCATCAACGAGCACTTGTTTATGAAGCCTAGCAATATCAGCTCTTCTTGCATTGAGGACGATGGATTTTCAGTAGAGCAAAGCAACAGTTATTCCCCCAGTGCAGAAGCTCACATAAGACACAGCTGAGTATAATCAAACCTTTCCAAGAAACGAATAGGAAATGATTAAAACTTGAAGGATTAGACCCAAATGTATCCAAATGTTCATGGAAATTAATGAATTACATAAATATTGGAATAGTACTTAAGCTGAAGCAGGCTCCAGACATGTCCAAAGATAAACTATACTCAAAGAGTTACATAAAATGAAATAACATACATGAAAGGTAGAGGAGAATGTGCATATTTTTGAAGTTTAAATCCAGAATAAATATTTGTAAACCATAGCACTTACGGCAAAGAGTAGCATTTCTCCACTCTATACATATTCCAGCATTGACACATGACTCAGCATAGGCCTGCAGTCCGTAGCATAAGGATGTTGCCTGTCCCTCAGTAAAACACATGTCATAAACACAGCTTTCAAAGAAATTTTCTGGTGGCACTTTGGTGTGGCAATCCTTGAAGATTCCTGTGTAAATCAAGAAAGATATATAGAAGGATAGAAAAAAAGTGAGGAATTCATCACCACCACCATCTATTCTGTCTCATGGCAAATGTATTGAGTGCTCCAGGCGGACTTTTTCTGTTTAGTAAGTTAAACCAACACTTGAAACTGAGCACGCACAATGAAACTTGGCCCTCTGGATCCGGCTTGTTTCTTGCCTCCTGTCTCTGCAGGATTGATACAACATAGCTTACAAAAATGAGGAGTTGCTGGCTAGGCAAGCCACTAATTCTAGACAACTGCAGGGGATCTCTAATGCAGGGAACATCTACAGAATTTCAGATAAAGTATCTGCAATACATGCAATGACAGTGCTTTCTCAACTCTTTCATTTAGACAGCAGAATGCAAATGACTATAAATCAAAGAGCAGCTATGGCTCCCTGTGAACATTTCCAGATAATCTTCATGGACATCTTGGTATTGTCTGAATATTTTGGCCACCGGCACTGGAGGTTTTATACATTTCCAGCGTGAGCTCAGAACAATGGGCAAAAGAGAGCAGACAACACAAGCTATAATTTGCAAAGTGCTCCATCACGTGGCTCAAAGAGAACTACAAACATACTACCTGTTGGGTCTGTAATCATGCCACACGCTGTGTTCTTCTTTGCTTCACTCTCCAGCACAGCATCACATTGCTCTTCTGTCCCACTGGAGCATCTGGGGAAAGAAAACAAAATAAAGTGTTTATTTACATCTCTTACTATCAGATCTTTGGTGGAAGATTGGCACATGATAACACTGCACAACAGGGTGTATTTTGTTACAGTCACAAGACTTTATCCAGCTTCTTTGAAAGGCTGCTGCCAGCCCATCTCTGAACAGACTCCCTTTTTCAATGCCTTTTGGGCTAATTAAAGGCTTATTCTTAGGTGAAAAAAAAGCTATGGGACCCAATCAGTTAATGATTTCTAATCAGAGAACTGAACAGAAATCCCCCACACCCCAACCCCCACCCCGACTCAGCAGACAGTTCTTGCTTTGGAAAAAAAGGCTTAAAGGATGCAAGCCCTCTTTTCATTCCCTGTTTAATGTGAAGGGGGAGCTCCCTACTTCTAACTGGCAGCTGGAAGATGCAAAATGGTACTGGATGACAAAGCCAGTAAGTGGATAGATATTTGATTTTATAGAGTTTGATTAGCAAATGTAATTGGATTCCTGTACATACATGGTGTTATTCTCAGGCACAAGCCAGCTTTGTCCAAGTTCATTGGAATTACTTGCAATGTCACCGTTGGGCTTTATGTTGTCATCATTTGGATCACCATTATAATTACCTGTGAGGGTAAAAAAAGATTTAGAGGATACATGAATTTCACACTTAGGTAGAACAAACTTAGCTTTCAGGCTGTAAAATAAGCTGCAACGAACTAATGAGAGTATATATGCAACATCAATGTGTACTGGGCAAAATAAGAAGGGCTCACTTGTGTTTTAGACTTTGACCACTGATAAGGGCTGCCTTTCAGAGATGTAGATCACATTTTATACCAGAAAGAATTGCTTAGTTTAAAACAAAACAAAACAAAACAAAAGAACTTATTTCCTTGGATCTTATCTGTAGTATTGGTGGACTAAAAATCAAATGGTGTCATTTGTACCATTACATTTTTAGGTAGGTTTCCTGAATTGAAAGTGCAAAACACTGAAACAGAGATAAATGAACTAAGAAATTTCAGATGATCCAGATCAAAGAATAATCAGAAAAATCAGAAACTCCTCAAACTACTCATGCAGTTTCTACAATCCCATTTCCATCTTGAAGTATATTTCATGTAATCACCTAGATTCCAGAATGTTGTTCCAACTAAATCTGCTCAGGTTCAGGCATTACCATTAGAATGTAAATAACAGAAAAATCTATTTATAGAATTCTTGAGTAGATGCATGCAAATCATTACTCTTATTAATTTACACTGTAGAATTGAAGTGAGTTTTTTTTTTTTAAACTGGCTAAAAATGTTATTTGTAGTTATACCTCACAACATTCCAGACAGATAGCATATTACCAGGAATTTTGTAACAGTTGGCAGAAACTGAAAAAATTTAGCAACTTTTCTTCACTGCTGTAAATTCTAGTCCCTTTGATAAGGACCAGTTTTGTATAGAGTAAGTATGACATACTAAGAAAAAAGTTCAAGTAATCGCTAGTCTACACAACTCACTAAAACATGACTAAGCCTGTGACTTACCACACAGGCCACAGAGCAGACCACTGTAATCAGACGGCACAGAGACTTCTGCATAGTGATTTCCATCGTATCTCACCCACAGCCCAAAGTCAGTTTCCAAGAGAACATATCCACCACTGCTTTGAATACTGATCTTCCTTTCAATAAAGATGGGCAGGTTCATTCTGCTGCCATTCACCTGTACAGCAAGTTGTAGAAGTTAGTGCACAGCTGCTAGGATTCCTTCAACTACCAGCAGGTAGAATAGTTTAGTGAACGATAGGATCTTTGTGCACAAGGGGAACAGGAAGCAATTAAATAATATTTAATCGGAGCAATTTTTTTTGAAATCTCATTAAAAGAGGTATAGTTAACCGATGAAAAAAGAGAAAAATCCCTATGAACTCTATAATCAGAAAAAAAAAAACTTCATTATCTGTATGTCAGTTTAAAAATATTATATATGTCTTTTAAACAAGTATTTTCTTACATTCACTTTCTTGTTTTTCAGCATAGAAATCTGATTGCCATAGACTTCCACTTGCACTGACTTCACGTAAGAGACTTTGGTATTGGCTCCTCTGTGCTCATTTGTTGTGGACACATCAAAGTATGGAATCCTCTGAGAGACATTGCACACTTTGGAGAGTGTGTAAGAGCAATTTCCCATGAAATGATGAACTTTGTGATCGAAAGTGTTATAATGTGGATCCCCAGAGGCACTGCAGGAGGCATGGCCTGGGAAGAAAGAAAGACAGAATAGTTCCCTCTGAATCTCTGCTGTGACTGCTGCAGTCACTTTGTTCTCACCACACACTTTGTTTTACTTTGTAATTGCTGCTCAGATGTAATAGTGATGGCATCAATCAAGAATAGAGTGCAGAGGAGGCATGCAAACTTTCCACGGGAGAAAACACCATTCTACTGTAACTGGATGTCACCCAGGTTCAGCGGCAATTCATGAAGGCCAAGCCACCTGATGCAGGGATTCATTTGCTGTATATTAAAGAGATCCACCATCTGCAGCATGAGACCTAGGACTCCATCTGAATCAGGAACATTCAACTAAATAGGATTTTCAAGTCTACAACTGTCTTGAGATTGAAATCAAGAAATTCCGAAGCCTAGCCCAGACTCCTCCTGTCTTTGAACCCATAAAGAATCTGTACTCTTGTGTACCAAAAATCTATGCTATAGGGTGATGAAGAAATATGAGCAAAATAATATTAAGACATCAGTATATAAAGTGGAGCAGTGAGTTTTTAGTGTCCAGTTTTGAAAGGCTATTTCCAACTGTATAGGAAGAATCTTCTCAAAAGCATTACAGGGCTGACTAGCCAGAATAGGTTGCTGCACTACCAGCTGTCTGTAGTCACATCAGTTATGGAATCCCTATTGAACGCTGTATATAGAAGATGTCCTTTATACACTTTTTAAAAACACTGAAGTTAATTAGCCAGTGATAACATGTACAATTTGAGGTACACAGTATGTGTGCATTCTTGTATGTGTGGTGGGAAAGGTTTTGACTATTAATAAGTAACTCCCATTTTCAACAGAAAATCTTCCTGTCAAATCTTAGCAGAATTGAGCTTGCAGGTGTTTTACGGTGTTTATCAACAACAAGAGGAAGGAATGAGAAGAGGTCCTTACCTCTCCTCTGTTTTCAACAGTATCTTAAAAAAATAGCTGCACTTATGGTTGTGTCTACATGCAAACCTTAACTGCTATAACTGGTACACACACAAACTACTAAAACTCCAGGAACTGTATACATAACAACTATAACAAAAATAGAAGACATCCAAACTGATTAGGTGAGCATACTTAACAAGCTGGCACATGTAGAAGGTTTAGTGCCTAAAACTGGAGGAAAGAAGCAATTTATACTTATCTATATTGACATTTTAGTGTATTTTAAAGTACTAAAATAAAAATAACCATAATGACTCTGTCTTTTCCAGCACCATATAATTGGATTACATCCAAAGTAAAAGTTAGACTTGGAAGTTAAATTAAATTTCAAAATACTACAAGCAAAACCATATGTATAACAGTTGGAAACTTAATACAGAAAATGCTAATTTAAATATTTATACACATGGCATAAAGGGTATGTAAGATAACTGTACTAGGCAGCTGGTCTACTGACACTAAAAACCCCAAAGCTACATCAAAATGGAGCCAGGACAAGGCTTCCATAGTGACATAGAGACTCAGCACTGAACACCCATCCAACAGGTATGACTGCACAATGCAAGGAAAAGCTCCAACATTGATATAAAAAAATCACTTGGCTGTGAGACCTGAAGTAAGAAACTGAACAGTTAAAACAGGCAATAAGAGATGGGGATTGTAAACAACAACATCTGAGCTTGGCTGGAGTGCAGATGAGGCTGTGTACGTGAAGGCTAAGTTGTGGTGTCTCGCAAGGGGATTGTGGGTTTTGCTGTAGTTGGACCTACCACAAGAGAGAGCTAGAGGAGATCTGTGTCAGCATGGGAGAAAAGTACCTAGTGGCTGGTTCACACTTTGTAAAAAACCCTGCATCCTGGCAACAGTGTCCCAGAACAGCGATTCCCTAAGGATATCTTAGAAACACCGTCAGCACGCAAATGCTGTATCAAAAGGATGGCTAGGTGACACAAGCAGAAGCTCAGCCTGATTACAAGAGACAAAGTACAGTTGACAGTAGGCCTTCAAGAAAATGATGTGTAAAGTTACCTCAGATAAAAACAGATGTGAAAGAGAAATACTATACCTGAGCTTGGCGTAGGCAGTGGTGGTGTTGTCGTGTGTGGAGGCTG
>VXAA01000159.1:57458-82747 GCA_013399115.1 Anseranas semipalmata | reverse complement strand
TGGAGAAGGCTGAAGTACTCAACCCTTTTTTTTTTTTTTTTTTTTGTCTCAGTTCTCACTGGCAATCACTCTTCCTACATGTCTGAAGTCTCTGAACCTCATTCCCGCAGGGAATGAAGTCTGTCCCATTGTAAAAGAATGTCATGTTCAAGACCACCTGAGGAAGCTGAACTTATATGCAAGTCCATAGGACCCAGTGAGATGCATACCAAAGTCCTTAGGGAACTGGCAGATGTAGTTCCTGAGCCACTGTACATCAGATTTGAAAAGTCTTGGCAGTTGGGCAAAATCCTCAGTGACTGGAAGAAAGGGAGTATCAGACCCATTTTTAAAAAGGTTAATAAGGAGGACTCTGGAAACTACTGACCGGTCAGCCTCACCTCAGTGCCTGGAAAGATCAAAGAACAGATCTCCCCAGAAATTATGTTGAAGCATATGGAATATTGAAGGTGATGAGAGATAGACAACATGGCTTCACCAAGTGCAAATCTAATGGCCTTCTCTGAAGGAGTGACTTGAATCAGTGGACAACAGAAGACAAACTGATGAAATGTACCTGGAATTCTGTAAGGCCTTTGTTACTGTCCCCCACAACATTCTTACCTCTAAACTGCAGAGATATTGTTTTGATGGATGGATTATTAGATGGAAAAGGAATTGGCTGGATGGCTGCATCCAAAAATTACTGCCAAAGGCTAAATGTCCAACTGGAAACTGATAACAAGTACCCCTCAAGGGACCATGCTGGCACCAATACTATTTAATATCTTTATTGGTGACATGGACAGTGGGACTGAGTCCCTCAGCGAATCTGCAGATAGCACCGGTCTGGGTGGTGAAGTTGATACACTAGTGGGAAGGGATGCCATCCAGAGGGTGATGAATTGATTGAGATTAGCACTGCAGAGAAGGAATTGGGGGTACTGGTGGATGAAAGACTTGACATGAGCCAGCAGTGTGCACTCACAGATCAGAAAGCCAGTTGTATCCTGGGCTGCATAAAAGGAAGTGTGGCCAGCAGGTCAGGGGATGTGCCCCTCTAATCTGCTCTTGTCAGACACCACCTAAAGTACTGCAACCAGTTCTGGGGTCCCCAGTACAAGAAAGAAGTGGACATGTTAGAGTGGGTCCAGAGGAGGGCCACAAAAATGATCAGAAGGCAGCAACACCTCTCCTGTGAAGAAGTTTGAGAGAGTTGTGGTTGTTTAGCCTGGAGAACAGAAGGCTCCAGGGAGACCTTATTGCAGCATTTCAATATATGAAGGGAACTTAAGAGAAAGAGAAAGACTTTTTACCAGGGCCTCTAGTGAAAGGACAAGGGGCAACAGTTTTAAACTGAAAGATTGTAGATTTAGATTGGATGAAATGAATAAATTTTTTATGTTGAGGGTGGTGAGACCCTGGAACAGTTTGCCCAGAGAAGCTGTGGATGTCCCATCACTGGAAGTGCTCGAAGCTGGGTTGGACAGAGCTTTGAGCAACCTGATCTAGTTAAAGATGTTCCTGCCCACGGAAAGGGGAGGGGTGGACTAAATGATCTTTAAGGTCCCTTCCAACTTAAACCATTCTATCATTCTATGATGCTATGAAATTGACTGTCATTTGGGAGTTTTTATTCTTTAAATAAACGCATTTTCTGGGTGATTTCTATCTCTGGACTGCAATACATGGGTTGATAATGAGCATACTTTTTTCATATTTATCTTTCACTACAAAAAAAGGGGAAATATTTCACTGTTAAATTATTATGAATTTATCTGTGGATGGAATTACTCTTCTTCTAGAATTGCCTGTTTCTCTCTTGTCTGTAAAGAGAGACTAAATTACTAGCCTAAATTAAAGCAACTTTTGGATAGCCAGATGATGAGATAAATCCCATCCTCTGATAACAGATATTAGCAGAGATGCATTGATACATGGATAGCCACTCTGGTTTTATATTATTTGCTATTTTATATTGCCTTTGTTAGCATAAACACTTCACTTCTAATAAAATGGATAATAAATAGAAAAAAATGGCTACAAATACTTATTCTCATTTTCTGACACATATAATACTTGCAGTTTTGAATAAGGATTACCACATATTACTTCCATAAGTAAACTACATAAAAATCCCTTGACTTCCCAACTGGAAATTTGACTCCAGCAGGTGGGATGATAGTAAATACCATATCAACATAGGCAATGATTATCAGGGTAACAAAAAGTTATCAACATATGCAAATATAGTGGCTCCAAATTGTTCATTGCAATAAAGACATCCCTGCTCTGTAAGATAAACCTCAAGAACAAAGTTGTCTTATTTACGCAATTGGAAATACAATTTTCCCCATATGCACAAAAATAACTCAATGACAAAGATTCCCTTTTGCTAACTTCTCTGAACATTTCTTTTAATTAAATTGGATAATAAAAAAAGGCTATTGTGACTAAAAGCTTGATTAAAATTATATAAGCAAGCACATAAAACATAAGCATAAATTCAGTACTAAAACTTGCATGCTCAACAAGAGAGGGGTATGCAGTGATCTTGGCCCTGGACCAAATTGTGTTGACTGGCTTACGGCCACACCAATTGGGTTTGGTTATTTTCTTGGTTGAATGGCTGCATCCACACAACATAGAAATTGTTCTATGGTCTTCTCTGTGACCTCCACATATAATATAAGTGGTTTAGGTATATTTTCCACTGCTTAAATTATCTGAAGCAATGCAGACTTTGTATCACCATTTTTGTAGCATGAAATTATAGTGCCTCTAGTGTGCTCTGTGGAATGGCAGGAAAACAGTTGGAGCATTTGGATGTGTGAAGTCTGCAGTGTAAGATGGAGGGAGCCAAACCTGGCTCATTGTCATGCTGCCTGCTTTTGGGGAGCAATTCATGCTAAAAACCTCCCAAACCATGTTTAAGTTTCATCATGTAGAGTGCAAGCTGAAGTGGTCTGAAACAGAGCTAGCAGTTCAGCAGCTTTAATAGTCAAAGGCTAAAGTTGTTTATTGCCTTTTTGTCTTTAACAGTGTAAAAACATTAGTTCAGCACTCCTAGAGCTTAGAAAACCAAACATTCATTGGTCCATGAAATGTCAGAGTTTTCTTCCTCTTGGTGCTTGGGACTTGGCCATCACAAGGAGAAATCAATACAGGTCTGAACAAGTTGTTGGTCCTTCCTCAGCCTCCCATTTTGCTCTGAGTTCCCACACAATGTTTATAACTATTCAAAAACAAAACAAAACAAAAACAAAACAAACATTTTCTCTGCATGCTACACAACCTTTGTAAAAAGAGAATGTAATATCAGTTTACAATGGCATTAATAAATGCTTCAGACCGGAACAGAACAGTGGAATGGAAATATTGCTATTCTGTAAATGAAGAGTACCGTCAGACTAACACAGTCCTGTGTCTCTAGTCCAAACATAGTTCTTCAAAGAATGAAATTTTCTTCAGTACAGAAGACAAGTTGAAAACATGTAAGTGGCAGATTTATCAGAGGTAAATTATTTGGACTACCCGTGACAGGATTTATTTGATACAAATATCAATTATATGAATTACATGTCACACGCAGTAAAACATTAAAGTAATAGGTAGCTTTCAGATTTCATTAACTCCTACAAGATTTTGGATTAGTTTACAGAGATTAGACTCCTAGCCATATGCTCTGGGCATAAGCTAGCGAGAGTGTGAGATCAGCTTGACCTTAAGTTATTTTTCTGCTCTTTTACACCCTTGAGTTATTTGAGAGCAGCCTAAAAATCAAATTCTAAGTCCAATACAAATGTAGGGGGAACAAAATGAGAGAATGTTTTTTTTCTTAGCCATTCATCAAAGTTGTTAGTAGGTTCACTCAGGAGCAAGTTTCAGCAAAACATTTTTTACTTTATCATAAATTTGGCTCCATGGAGAGTGTATCTTCCATAGAAATATTACTTTTGATAAAATGTTTATTGAGAAAATACAATGAATTTATGAGAATGAAATTTCTCATAAAAATTATAATAAAATTTACTTAAACATACAAACAGTCTAGCAATTATAACATGAAGCAGAAATGTGGCACAGGCCATTTCATACCTGTTCTTCATGTGTTCTGAATAATAAGCACAGGATGATGAACACTTCTCCTTCTTGGCTTAATTTACCAAATTATATAATGAATTAAATTTTTAAAAAGGGACAGAAAACTGTCTGCTTAATTCCCTAATTATCAAGCTGAGTAATCAGATGTATGAAAGCCTAAGTAAATTAGATTTTTCAGTTTGGAAAGTACAAAAGAGATCTATGAAATCATTACTGATATAGAGAAGTGGTGTGGGGAATAATTTTTTATTTTTGTTCAGAATGCAAGAACTAAGGAACACTCAATGAAACAATTACATACCAGATCTAAAACAAAGGCAAACTAAAAAATAGAACCTATTCTGATACAATTCTTAATGAAACTATGAAGCTTTTTGCCAAAAAATCCTTTTGATACCAGCAGTATAAATTGATTCAAAAAAAGTTTTAGATATACTCAATGAAGGGGATGTATTGATCACTACCAAGTGTAGTTGACCAAGTGCAATTTCCAGGTCAGGAAGCTTGGCTAGTCAACAGAGGGTATGCCAAGAGAAGTCTTAAACTACACCTGGCCTTGCTTTTATGCTTGTCTTAAACTTACGATAACAAGATTAAGTCAGACACAGCATACTGAGCTAGATGGAGCTTTGATTTGATTTATTGTGGAACTGTTGTAATGCAAACTATCGAGTAACTCTCACTAAAAGAGAAGGTTTTGTGTTCCTAGTCTATTTTCTGCATTTGAGTCTAAAATGTAAACTACTGAGCAACTCCTGAAATGATTCATAACCAGCATAACTGATAAAGAGTTACACTGTAACTGGCCAGGATACAGGACTCCCCCTTCCCCTTCTGTTCACTGAATACCATTAAGGTTAATTGAAGAGAAGGGAAGATAAATTGTTTCAAGCCTCCTCCTCAGTGTGACACAAGATTTTCACAGAAATTCTGGTGACCAAGTGCTGCAGGGAGACGTGGATTTTAAGGAGCTATTAGAGCAGGCAGGATTCATAAGACATTTCTCAAAAGTGGATCATCTGCAGACAGTGAATAAAACACTGGGAAAGACTGCCAACAGTAATAAAAACCAGATGAGCAAAATGGAGAAGAGAGAAAATCATGGTGAATTATCTTGAAGACTATGAAGAAGGAAAAGTACCAGGTGCCTGGCCACGTCCTAAAATAGGGTTTGGTGTATTTAGATACAGATATATTACAGGAACAGGTCAAAGCAATATGTACTTGTTCATTTCAAACAATAAGGACTCCTCTCTTGGGACAACTTCAATACTAGAATAGAATAGGATAGAAGTTACACTTCAGTAACACTGAAGTTACCTTGCTCCATAGAAAAAATAAAATAAAATAAAATGAGGGCAAGGCCATCACCAGCCCTGGAATCTGATGCCCTAATTTGATTGTACCACATGACGATACTAATAACTCAGCTGGTGGATGTAATGCCTTTAATGCCCCTGATTCTGAAATAGATTGAGAAATAAGATCTTCTACTGACATTGACATTTGCCATAATACTGGAACATCACTCAGAACTGGGACATCTACTACTAAAGAAAAACAAATTCAATTTTTAGTAATAAATAACACTTTATAATCCACAATCAGATTACAGTCATTGCATCAATATTATAAATAATAATTTATACTGCTAATTATTATAAATAATATTTATACTGCTCAGTCCTTTATGTATTAAAAGTTTAGAGAGAAATATGATAGTCCTGATTTTTCAAGCAAAGGTCGATTCTCTTGCAGTAAAATACTCCCTGCTTCTGGAAAGCTTGTAATAGTTGACATTAGTAACATTGACATCAGCTGAGAATTTACCCAAGGATTACAGTTTCACCTCCTAGACCATATTTATTCACTTCAGAGTTCAGGGAGTTCTTGAAGTGGCTAACACGGAATAAGGACATTTCACTTTTGATTTTTACATTTCAAAAAAAGATTGTGTCTATTTATTTGTAAGGCCTATTTATTTTTATTTTCATTGTTATTAATGAAAGGTTTTTATGTAAACATCAGTGGAAAAATTATATGAATAAGGTCATAAAGGCGATGGTGATTTAATTGGAAGTGACTCATGCCTCAACAAAAAAGTAGGACTAATTTCTGCCCCTTACTATCTTTGTTTAATACAAAGTATTAAATATACTTTTATATTTATTAAATATATATTTATATTTATTAAATATAATTATTAAATATAAATACCTGCACATGAGGAGTTTCTGCAAGTCATCTGATATAGGATGGTCCTTACTAAACTGTCCTCATATCTATGTATTTAAAATTTAAAATTTTATGCTTATGAATATATCTATGCTGCACAATACAGTGTGGAGAGATATTTCTAAATCATTCATTTTGGGGACCAGAAACTGTCTAATCATATTAGCTAGTAAATGTTTTGTTTGTTTGTTTTGTTATGATTTTTTTTTTATTCAGTGTAAGTGAATAAATGAACTCTGATTTATAGTTTTTTGTATTGTGATCAATTTGGTTTCATGAAGTTAAGATCAATTAGTGTGTATCAATGATTCAAGTACTGCTAAATAAGTGAGGCTGTGAGGTTTAAGTATTTGGCCTAAAACCAATAGTGCACTAGATCTAAAATTTTTATTTTTGTTGACCAAGAGACTTGGGAAAAAAAACAGCCCCCCCCCTCTTTTTTTTTTTACTAGACTCTTAATATAAAATAGGCTATTTTTTTGAGATTTGCAAATCCAACTCTTCATAGCCAACAGATTCAGCCATGTAAGATCAAATTTCAATAGATCTTGTATTTTGGGGGTATTATCTGCCTCAAATCAGTCATGCAAGCTTTTCCGATGACAAAGTATTAAATACTTGTTTTAAAACTCACGTCACTAGAAGCATATGCTGCAATCAGACATTTCCTGTTCATGAAAATACATATAATTAAAGAGAGAAAAACTATATTTGTCAGCTGCCAGATGTGCTACTTGCTTATACAGTACATACTGTAGACAGGGTGAGAAGGATAAGATGTTATTTTGTCTTTTTATAAACTCTCATTTTTAAGAGTTTTGAAAGCAGTTGTCTTGATAATGATAATCATCTCGAAGCTGCAGGAATACACAACCCTCTGTCGTCTAGTGGCTTACATTATTACACTTCAAGTGCTATGCAAAATCATCTTTGCTATTGTTTTGCGAAGTAGTTGCGCAAGAGATTGTGTCTTCGAAGGATTACGGATGGCAGGGTTCCTTAACCAAGGAAAACTGCATTTACCTGCAGACTGGATTGTAGTAGGAAAGGAAGAGGAAAGGAAAGAAAAAGCAGTATATGTAGCAAAATCAGCCACAGAGCACTTTTCCATATTATCCAAAGAAAAATGAACAAAAGAGGTCAGATTATGAGGTATAACTGGGACCCTTCTAAATGTAGTCTCAGTGATCTGAAATGAAGTCCTTATGTCCTCCTGAGTCTTCTGTGTTGACAGTGAATGTCTCTCTTGTAAGCTTTCAGTTTCAGAAATCCAAGCTGCTTCATCTTCTTAAATTTCAACCCTTTTCCATGTCTGATGGTGTTTTCAGAGCACCTAGCTTACCTTCCTGTCTCTGTGTTCATAGGTTTTCTTATTAATTTTAGGCTTTAAATTCATCAGTTCTTAAAGGATACAGTTGCTGCCTCTAACTGCATGTTTTCTTTGCATCTTTACTAAACACTTTAATGAGATTACATGAGAGACTAACTTCAGTTATTAATCTGCAACCTGAAAGTACTTTATATTGGTTTCCATCTCTCCATAGTCTTCCTTGACCATCGGGCTGAGTGTGGAAATATCTCTGTCAGCAGGTAACACAGGAGTCCTGTTAGACCCACACTCAGTCATACGCTGCCATCTCTTCCATACATGTCAGCCCACAGGTGAAATACACATCTATAAAGGAAATGATTCACAATATTTGGTGTACTGGTTTCAGCTGGGCTAGAGTTAATTTTCTTCCTAGTAGCTGGTACAGTGCTGTGTTTTGAATTCAGGATGAGAACAGCGCTGATAACACACTGACGTTTTAGTAGTTGCAGAGCAGTGCTTACACAGGGCCAAGGACTTTTCTGCTTCTCGTGCTGCCCTGCCAGCGAGAAGGCTGGGGGTGCACAAGGAGCTGGGAGGGGACACAGCCAGGACAGGTGGCCCAAACTGGCCAAAGGGATATTCCATACCATATGACGTCATGCTGAACAATTAATATGGGGTGGCTAGCTGGGGGGGTGGTACCGCTGCTCGGGGACAGGCTGGGCATCGGTCAGCGGGTGGTGAGCAATTGCATTGTGCATCACTTGTTTTGTACATTCTATTATCATCATCATTATTATTATTATTATTATTATCTCCCTTCCTTTTCTGTCCTATTAAACTGTCTTTATCTCAACCCACGAGCTTTTTTTTTTACTTTTTTCCCCCATCCCAAGGGGGGAGGGGGAAGAGAAGGGGGGGTGAGCGAACGGCTGTGTGGTGTTGAGCTGCCTGCCAGGTCAAACCACAACATTTGGAAATATTCAGACCTCCCCAGAACTTTAGCAATTCCCATAAAAGGACATTTGAAGCTTGAACACCAATGTAGATAGTTAAATATGTACATTAATATCTTGACAAAACAGAAGCAGAAGCTACATCATGGAGCTTATAAAAGAAGCAGTACTTTACCCCTGGAATACAAAGCTGCCAGGAACACAACATATTTCATGCTGGTGTGGATCAAATATGACAAAAGAATTTCATCATAATTTGAGACAAAAATTTTTTTCCTTCCTTTCATGAAAAACAAATTTTCTCTGTCAAAATTTTTCTCTAAAAATAATTTCTTTGTAAAGTTATGTGTCCTTCGAAACATGGGTTTTTAATGGAAAAACACATTCAGCTGTAATTTCAATGCTAGACTCCTAAATAAGAATTCATAGGAAAGTATCATGGGATGTATTAGAGAGTTTAGGTCCAACATTTTGGAGCACCAATATCTGAAAACAATCACAACAAAATTCAGTTGCTTAATGACGAGAATTTGTTGAAGACATTTAAATTTGTTGGTGGGGAAATAATCTCATGATGGTCTCTATTCATTTGGAAAAGCCTGAAAAAGCCATTGGAAGCCATTTGAACTGCTATAGAAACGCTGTTTTCCCTCCCTTACCCTAACTTTGACTAGAGTAGGCTGTGGAGTTGCAGCTGTCTGGGAGTAAAGCCATTGTGATAAGCAATGATGTAGTAAATATATTGTTTATCTGCAGTGCTTACCTGTAATCTTTGCCTTCATTGCTCTAATGGGCTAATTTCCTCATTTGCTAAACTACGATGGTTTTGCACACAGCTGATGAACTTTATTCTATAAATCGATTTGTCTCTTGATGGAAGAAAAAAATTTAAACACTACAAACAGCAGGTGTGATTTCCAGAACCTGCCTTAGAGAACGCATCCATAGTTTTCAAAGATTCCTAGAAATAAGAAGTGTGGTCACAAAACTAGTTGATTTGATTAGGCAGAAGACCTAAAAATGCATTTAACTGACCTTTTTCTTTTGCTCTCTTCCACTCACTCCTCACCCAAATATTTTAAGCCAAATAAAACATTTTGGTTTGGAATATATGTATACATAGAAAATGAAGGTATCTTGGGAAAATATATTAGGTGTGATACATCAGAATGAGAGTGGCTGCTGCTGCCACTGTAGCTCCATGTCCATGGTCCCTACCAGTAGAAAGGTTGAAGACTTATTTCCATCAGGCACACACACACAGAGCACATATGTACACCACATATATACATGTATGCATATATACATGGTTGACCACATAAATTCCAGACAGGTACTCAGAACACTCACAGGAACACAGACAACACCAACAGTCTCATCCTTCTCCTTGTCTGTGCAGGAGATCTGTTAGTGGGAATATATATACACACACACATTGTACATATATATATATATGTACAGGGCGGATCCCTCTAGCAGATGGGTTCAGACTCTCAGTCTGCCCAGTAGATGTCTCAGACCTTCTCCCCAGTTGCTGCACCTGGACATGCAAGCCTCCGAGGCTGCACTCCAGTCGCTGGCCAGACACACGCAGCTGGCTTGGACTTCCCTGGTCCCATAGCTGGCCCCCTTGTGTTCTCACCCTTGCAGCCTCACGCACCCCCGTAGCTCCCAAGGTCACTTCACCTACTCACCAGCTCAGTCTTCCCCATGATCACACCCTCTCTCACACACCTGCACTCCTTCCCACTGCTGCAGCACAGACAAACAGTCCCTCCAAACCAGGGCCTGGCTCCACTTGCTGCACTCACACCCCCATACACACACACTGAACAGAGAACCCGCATGCAGGAAAGGGTTAGAAAGGAATTTAATAAGGAGAAAGGCCCAGGTCGTAGTCAGACCAGACAATTATTTACATGTGACCAGAACTTTTTATGTCTTTAACTTTTTACTTCCTGCATCTGCTCCTTCTTAAAGTACTTAAATACCTCCTTTTTCCTGCCTTTGGTTCCTCCCCTAAGCATCTCATAATAAGTTCTGTGCAATCCAAAAATACACTTCCCCTGCATTCTATGTGTCTCACCCCAGGCAGTGACCCCACTTAGCCTGACAGGTGACCTGGAGAGAGCTTTGGATGACTCGTGGTGATGGGTTTGAGGCTATCCTAAAGCAGCCCTGGGAGAGACCTGGACAGGGTGTTCATTCCTCAGAGTCCTTAATTTGGGTTTCTGCCTGCCACTGTGCCCCTATGCTCTTCTGGGCTTGTGGAGGTGGGCCTTTGATGATCTGATGCTGCTTGTGATGTGCCTAGGAGTAGCCCAGCAGGGTATTATTTAGGCTCCCTCCCACTCCTGCCTTTGTCTGTTCATGTGGGTGTGCAGATGAACTTTTATCTCAAAGCCTAACAACATCCTCCTTTGACACAAGTGGTCCTGTTCCTCTGCCAGGATGTACGACAGTCGGCTCCCTTTCCTGACAGCTGCCTTTCGGAATGTGAACCTAATTTCTGAAACTTCCAGACTTCTGTTCTGAGTACNGCCCCCCCAGTATTTTGGTGCTAGGAAACTCTGGAACAGTCCATAATTGTGTTTATTAATTTCCATTACTCTTTTATCTCATTTATTTTTCAGCCAAACTAATTTAATGAATTTAACATGAATTCATAAAGATTTCAGGCTGCTCCAGAACTCCGTCTTTCATGGAATCATGTATTCATTTTGAAAACAAACAAATAAATCCTGCTAAGTTTTATTTAGCAGTCTAAACCTACCTAGCTCTTTGTGGTACAGACTTATGGCAGGATTTATGTAAATACTCGTCACTCTTAAGTTTGTAGTATATATAGTTAGCTTTTGCAGGAGTTAGATTTTAGGTATTAAATGAAGGTAAAATTGTATTTTTCTTGTTAATTGATGTTATAGAGTGAAAGCATAACTAGTCAAAATATTATTATACCATAGAATAAAATCCACCAACCCTATTCCTTTTCTTACTAGTTAGGAAAAAATTCCTTTCTTGTTATGAAAAATTCTTGAATTACTCAGGAATGGGGGTTTATGTCCATAATCCTTCCAAATTCCAGAAGAGCGTTTAATCATATGCTGGACTCCATTTGTTGTCAGAAAGGTTAACACTAACCTAACTTTATCTTAACATTATGTACACCATTAAATCACTCACATGTTTTACATTAGACATGCTTAAATTTTAAGAAGTATAGAAATGAACTGCTAGGACAAAGTCTTAACTTTGTAGTTTTAATTATCTTATACAGTCAGTGCAGATTTGGGAAGTGGGGTATGTAACTTTAAGGAATAGTGATTTAATTAACCTTTCACATACAGTTTATTTTGATTTGAACAATGCTGTTTAATTGAGATGCTGCTTAGTAAATTTCTAGCAGTAAGCTAGCAATGGCATGCAAATACTTTTAAGTAAACAAACAACAAGATATCATTCAGTCACATGATAAAAGTGTTAAGTATTCAAATTTCATATTTGCAGGGCTACTGCATGCTAGTATAATGGACTAATGTACTGGAGAATTTACAGCTAATACTTTAAGATAAACCTAACAAATCTTCACAGGGTATTATAAAATAACCATATTAATCAATATTTAAATAACACATTTAAGTATTTCTACATATTTGATTTTTCTGGTCTCTCCTTCTGGTTAAACACAGAAATGACAACATACAATGAAATAAATCTATAACTACATTTAACTGTTTATTCCATTTTTGTCATTATATATTTATTTCAGTTTAAATTATAAGTTTACAATAACTTTAAAACAAATCAATATTTGATCTTATACTGAAGTATAAACCATGAAATAGAACAGACATCCTTCCTAATGTCTGGAAGAAAATTCTTAACAAATATGAAGGAAGGGAACATTAGAAAGATTATGCTATGTTCACAAGGCATAGAACATGCTTATCATCTCAAAGCCTTACAGTTCTTATGCTTACCTCCATTTTCAGTGAGGATCTCTCATAAATCCCAAGGAGAAGTCCTAAGAAAATAAAGTTCTGACCACACAAGGGATCAGTGCCCACTTGTTAGTCAGATCTGGAACTAAAGACTAACATTTCAAATTTATTTTAAAGCTATGTTGCAAGGTGAGACTGGAAAATTATTCTAAATTATTTTTAACCATTTTGTGTTGTTTAATATCTCTTTCCAATGTAAAGTCCATGAAGGAAAATCTCCCTTGAAATAGGAACATTCATAAATGAATTCCAGAACCAATGAAAGGAAAGATAAAAGTTGAAAATCCTCTGGATTGTCTGTTGGATTTAGCCATGGGTAGTGACTTGCATTTATTCCCATGTGCTAGTGTGTCTATTTGTCAACTGTGGGTTTGGAAAAATATCAGGAAAAGCTGTGCAATAGTAGGGGAAACTGTGGTAGCCACGGGTCTTACGATCTACCAGAATGAATTGAATAACACTTGCAAAGATTCTAAGGCCAGCTATGTAGTAGAGCTGAAACGAGTATTTGATTTTTATTCCTTATTATTATTCTGTCCTATCCCAATCCATTTTACCTGTCTTATTCTGTTAAAATAATCAGCTGCTGTAGGGAAAAAGGTTAGAACAGAGCTACCTGGATAAGTCCTACATTGGACATCCAGTTTAATTCACCGTTTGTCCTACTGAAGAAAAACACATTGAGAAACTTGAGATCTGTGCTTAAATGCAAGAAAGATCTGTTCTGCGTTACTGTTATTTCACTCTTTTTTTCACTCCTTTTTTTTTTTTTCCTTTTTTTTGGGGGGGGGGGAGGAATAGGGGAGTGTGGATATCCACTTTGGGGTACTTTTTGGAAAAATTAAACAACGCTAAATAAACACTATATATTTGCATGCTTACTTTATTTTTGATTCTTTTTCTCTCAATACCAAAGCTATACATTGCCTAGAAAATCCAGTTGTCACATACTCTATGTACTCTTACCCTCAGTCTTTCACACACAAATGAACATATTTTTCCATAAAATTTTCAGAACAGAGTTCAGCAATACCCTTCTCTCATTCTTATGAATGCCTATTGTAAATGCTACCATATGGCTTTGACATTCTTTTATCATTCAGTTCAGACAAACAGCTTTAAATATGTCAACAGAGGTTTATAGATTAAAGAACCTGAAAGGAATTGAATTGATCCAGTAGTGCTGGTAGTTGCAATATATATATAGCTCTGTTATACCTAGTTACTCCAAAATGGTGTGATTGAGCAATTTTTTATTTTTAAATTTGCTTGCTTATAAATACAGACAATATTAAACGTGAACTCCCGTGATATTTTTTTTTTCCTAATCCTAGTTATAAAGAGATTTACTACAGTGAGATGAGATCAAAAGGTTAATTTATTGAAAGAACTCTCACTAGCCATTAGTAAAATGTGTAGGTTGGTACAATTTCAGTCATAAATTGGATTTATGTATAAAACAGCACATTTGGGTATTACAGTCCAACCTCTGCTTCCAAGGAAGACCTTCATTATGCTCTAGAAAAATATGCTTGACTAGTCTCAAAAGACATCAACACATGCTATTGTTTTGAGACTGCTAAGAAATCCCTGACTAATTTTTCTAGAATCTTAAACAGGTTATAATGTAAGCTCCACCTCCCCCCACCATGGATTGCTTATTCAGATATATTCAATGAAATGTAAACATAAATAAGCCAAAATATACGCCAGGATTCTTGTCTTGAATGGTAAAGCTAATTTACATGAACACATGTGGATGATTTAGGAATCTAATCTTGATGAAAATTAACAGAATGAAGCTCCAAANCGATCCCCTCGTCCAGATCATCTATAAAGATATTAAAGAGGACCGGCCCCAGTACTGAGCCCTGGGGGACGCCACTAGTGACCGGCCTCCAACTGGACTTGACTCCATTTACCATGACTCTTTGGGCCCGGCCACCCAGCCAGTTTCTAACCCAACGAAGGGTACGCCAGTCCAAGCCACGAGCAGCCAGTTTCTTGAGGAGAATGCTGTGGGAAACGGTGTCAAAAGCCTTAAAATATTGCCTATAACCCTCAGATTTGAATCCACTGAGATGATCTGATTGTCTAAGTTACAATTCTCTACATCAAAAAGCAATTGTATTCAGACTGGCTTCTGTAGGTAAGAACTGTAATTTAGAATTGCTGCGATAATTATTATAAATGGTAACTGACTTTAGAATGTTACCAGTGTGCAGTGTTCATCTTTGTCATGCTAGAATATAACTTCTCCTGATGTTTTGTCCTTAAAACATACCATTCTAAAAAGAATAAATAAGACAAGAAGATTTAATTATAGCCAAAATAGATCTCATATCTATTACTGTATCTTATTTCTACTAACAGATCATTACAGGAATGAGCTAATGGAAAAAGCAGTTTCTGCAAGATTAAAATACTCAGTGGAAGTACAGCAGGGCAATAACAAGTGTATTTTTAATATGAAAAAAATCTAATAAATGCTTCAAATTCCTTAGAACGTCATGAAAATACTTCATATTAACAACAGACTAAAAATGTTTTCATGTGGATCATTCCATTTCACTTCAGTTGTCTTAGGGATCTGCACCATCCAGGACACAAATCATGGTGATGTAACAGGTTCTTCTGCAGCTAAAATCACCATTCCCCTGGACTGTTGAACCACAATGGAAATACTAAGCAAAAAGGTGAAGTAACTCAAGCAAACACTTCAGATCATATCAGTATTTCAGAAATAGCTAGTTTTATTTTGGAGAGTGGATATACTAATTTTTGAAATATATATTTATATTCACTTCTGAGAAGTTGTAGGATTTCTACATTTTGCTCCTTTTGTGGAGGAAAGCAAGGACAGAAATATCAAAATGCTCTGAAGTGGACATTTTGAATGCTGTTTGGCTTTACTAATTTTGAAGCACTCATTTCCCATAGTTAAGATTTCGTGTTCCTGGTGCTACCCTACCTGCTTCCATGAAAACAGCAAAATCAACTCTCAGAACTATCAGCATGCTCATATTTCAGCAGTTCTTAGAGGTTGCCTATGAAATTGGGACTTCTTTGGGCTTGACATGTTCTCAAAGAAATAGTCTGTAACCCTAGACAAGGCAATGAGAAAAGGGCTAATGAACAGCAACGACAAACAACAACAACAACAACAAAAATGTTAAGCACTTTAATCACATATTGCCAAAGGTTGTTTCTGCCTCTGTGAGTGCAGTTTGATCTGCCCTTACCCAGGGCTGGAAAACTGTTGTGACAATATGCTTTGTATTTTATATGCTTATGTCCCTTAGCAGAATGTGCTTGCATGGGCACACAAGTATGCTTTGAAGCTGTCTCTGGTTAGCCAACTCATAATGTGGATAGAGGAAGCTGGGTCAATTTGTATCCATCTCTGTAGGCACACTCATCCAGGCTCGGAGAAACTAAGTATAAAATGCCTACATTCTAATGCACTACGTAATCGTAAATTGTTAACTTTCTATTTCTGCATATCCATCCATTGCTTCAGAAATTCAGACTAGCTCCTGGTCAAAATAACTTATATGCAGTCAAACACAAACACATACACACATAAAATGAATATTCTAGCTGAGCTGCTAAATGTTTCTGAATTCCAACACTTTCCCCTTGGGTCTTTTGCTCTGCAAGGCCAGAGTTAAACGGAAACAAAATAGACCCGCATACATAGGTAAACTCTCACAGATTTATGACTTGAAATCATTTAAACAGCTCACCAACAAAACAACCTTCAAAGATGAAGTTTTCATAAATATCATGAATTTTGACAGACGTACAACAATCCAAGTGTGAAAACAAATTGCAAAGAGTCCAAAAAGCAGTCAGAGTTAAAGGGAAAATTTCTATTCTCTATGCAGCACTAACTTGTGCAAAACTAGGTAAGCCACAGCACATAAAAGAAAAATAAAAAACACAACCTCTGATTATTGTAGGAGATGACTCCTGGGCAGGTATATCCTACACTGAGTACACTGTCACCTTCTTTTGATCAGTGAATGATGGAAAATAATGGAAAATAATCCTGTGTTTTTTTCTGTACTCTAATAATCAGTAGTAAAATGAACTGAACTGGGCTAACATCCTCCAGAAAATGGGAACAGGAAAAGAGGTTACCACAAACATCATTGGCTGGTGCTATTCATGTGCAAAATATTGAACATATAAATATATGAGTTTAAACAAAACCTTTGACATGGCATGCATTTTGAAAACCACTCAGTCCATTATACTTTGGAAAGGAATTCTGCTCTTCCATTTATACAAAAGCACATTTACACAAGAAAAATTAAAGCAGCTTTCCCAATACCTACACCCATAAATGCTCCATTTAGTTATTAAATTAGTGATACTGTAATGGGAAAGGGAAAAAAACAGAATATACTTAAAAGAAACTCCACAGTCCTGTTATAACGAGCAAAATGACAATGAGTGGCAATGAGCAAAACACAGACCACATGTACGAACCTGGACCAGAGCACAGACCAAAGACAAAGAACAAGCCCCCAAAAACTTTTTCATCATAACATGTGTAACATTGTAGTATTTCTAAAAATGCATTACTCTGTTAAAAGGAAAGAGAAACATCCTCAGTGGAAACAGTATAGACACACAGAGGTGCAATAATTCTCCAAAAAATGCAGACTCAAACATAAGCAGAATTTGAACCATTCCAAGGACAACATAAGTAATGCATGTTAAGAGAAACTGAATCCAGTGAACCTCAGGACCCCAAGAAGATCTGAAGCTGCTCTGGTTCCTTGTTCAAGATCCAGCCAGTAATAAGTCTGGATATATTTCCCCAGTGCACACAGACATACATTATGAATGGACATGATTGACCAACACAGGATCAACACAGGCAGGAGTAGTGCCTTTAGATGCAGCTGGTTTGGTATAGACATTTGTTATAGAAGCTGTTCCTTAGGGTTTCTGTATCTGTGTCTTCAGTTTTCCACATTTTGTTTCTTATCTTTGCCTTTTAACCAGATGTTCTTACAAGCCAGATGTCCTACATTGCACCTATCCTTACAGAATCATGCCTAATATTCAACCTAATCCTATCCTTTTCCCTGTGCCCTAAGTTTCTCTGAGTAGATTTAAGCATTTGGGAAAAAAAATGGAAAGTGAGCAGAAGACAAGAACGGGAGGAACATATTCTGCAACACACATCTTGCTGCATGTCCCTTTGCTATTCATCAAATTTATTTTTCAATTTGTCGAATCTTCCAAGAACAAGGGTCACTTTAAAAAGATATATTAGAGAGACACTTGTCTTCTTATTTTTAACAATATTTTTAACAATAAACAATAATGCTGATAATTTGCTGGTTGTGAGTCAGGTAATTATTTAAATATTGAATTCAGCTGTTTAGCTGTCACAAAATTACTCTGAAGGCTCAAGGTTCTCTCAAATTCCACAGAAAGGTTAGACTCTGAAACAGAGAACTATCTGTATTATATTTACCGTATTGTCTGTGTCACACATCTATATACAATCATAAAAATAAAATAAAAAAAAAACAATAAAACAACAACAACAACAACAAAACAACAACAACAAAAAACAATCTGCAAGGTACACTTTTTACAAACCTTTTCCATAAATGTGATAAATTGGGTATTGGCTTTTGTGTCTCAACAAGGCTATTTTCTGCCAAACTCTTTAGACAAATGAAAAGGTTTCTTATCCTGAAAATACATGTATAAAGAAAACACTTGGAAAAATTGCTGAAACCTATCTTATTGCTTCTTGAAAATAAACAAATCATTCATATATTGGATCTGTTTTATTAACTGGTCAAAGACCTGTTTTACATCAAGCATATGCATTCATTAGCCAGGCTGTGTAAAAGTGGTAAAAACTAAAGCTCAGAAAAGCTTTTTTGCAATAGTATGGTTCCTGTTATGTGTATCTAAGTGCAACAACGGATTATACTATACTAGATATGGCTAACACTGACAGCTGTAATTTTTCATTAAGTAGTTTATATAAAAACAAATAAATTGCCACAAACATGCACAGAGACTTTGATTTGAGGTGTATTAGCATGTAAAAACCGCTGTTAAAAATACCTGATCTTATGTGGATTTGTAGTACAGGACATATAACAAATATAATGAAATTGTGACTCAAGATTGCTGTCTGACAATTCCAAAAAGCATTCAGTATTTTCTGGCATGTCAAAATGTTTTCTTAGAAAAAAAAAAAAAATGCAGTAAGGAATAATTTTACAACTACTAAGTAAAGAATTTTCTAGCTTTAAAATACTTTCAGTGCAACTGTTTGGGTCACTAAATTTTTCCAAGATTCCTCATTTCTGAAGCTTAAAGCCTTTTAAAGTTTCTTTTCTTGTATGTTTTTGAAACATATTAAGTAAGAAGTGTCAGATTGGTTTTACTTACTTTTCTGTGTTAATTATTGCTTCTATGTCTTTTGCAGTATTTCTTTTCAGAAGTGACTGAAACAAAAGTGCCACTGACTTCCACATGCTTTGGATGCCTTAAAATTTGGGCATGTTTACAACGGGAAGTGCATTCATTTGCTTTTGAGAAAGAATGTTAGTGTTGCAGAATTCAAAACCACTAAACTATTGTTCAATTGCTGACCAGAAAATAAACTCTTTCTAAGACAAGATCTTATTCCATGGAATATTTTTCATATTTTAATTATTTGGTGCTGATTTGCTACTGTTACTCTCATTTACTAACAAAATAATCAGAAGGTGGGGTGTTGGGGGAATACAACCTCTATGTCCTTTTCTATACCCAGAGAACATTTAGTTACGACACATAATAGGTAACGGTTTTGGTAGAAAGCAGGAAATAATACCCATTTTAGCATCCCCTGGCATATGCTTGCTAAATGATGTGATCTGTAAAGGGGAAAATATGGTTTCACCTCAGAGAAGCAAACTGAATCCATGTCTCCCACATTCATGCTGAGTAGCTCTACCATTGAGCTACTGAAGCAGCATAAGGAGCTCTGCCTTCACAACACTGATATTTATTGAGTTGGACCATTCTGCAAATGCCAATGGTCTTGTAAGCAAGAAAAGCTGAGAAATATTTAACTCATGCAGCCAAAGAAAGTTCAGATAGGTCCTGTCTGAGGGTTTAGTTCCCTACAAACAGGCATTTGAGGTAAGCAAGGAAAACGCTTATGAAAGCAAAAAGCTTTGAACTGGTCTGCATCGCACCAGCCCCAAATTTACCAGATGGATTCTAGAAGCAGTAGAGCTGTATTTCTTCCATAGCCCTTCACCCACAGAGCTGAAGGCCTGCAAAGGTGGCTGCTGCTGTTGGGTTTTAGTAGATTCATGGCATTTGCTCTGGGTCTTTGCATTGCCCAGATCTTCAGGATCTGTCAGGATATCCTCCTCACGTAGATGTGGGTGAAGTGTCTCTGCACCTATGGTGCACTCAATCTTTGATGCACCTTGACAATAAAGGTTTGGTGAACTAAACTTTGTACAAAGAAAAATACAGAAACATTTTATATAGACCCAAAGTCTGTATAAAGGAATGCATCCTTCCTTTCAGTCAGGCTCAATACTAAGCACACAGAGAGATCACCTGTGCCAGCTCTCTAGACTTCATTTTCCAGAACTATCACTCCATATTTTATAGCCATTCATTTTTTGTTTCAGCAACATCTAAGAGATTGTGTCCCCAATATGGATTGGAGACTCTTGATATCCCCAAGATGAAAACAAACAAAAAAACCACCACCACCACCACCAACAACAACAACAACAACAACAACAACAAAAGAAGAAGAAANAACAAAAAAAAAAAAAAAAAAGAAGAAGAAAAGAAAAAAAAAGTCCATTAAAAATAATAAAATATCTTAAAATAAATGATAAATAAAAAATAATAGAATAGCTTTAAAAAATATTTAAAGTTTCACTTAATCCATCCACCCATCCCCATATTGCAAGTCCAGATTGAGGTTCATGTTTCACATCTTTTGTAATAACTACCCAGTAACTTGATGATAAGGTGTGAAACTATTACAAAAAGAAGGAAACAAATCTGTATGAGAAACACATATATGTGTATATAAAAGTGATTGTAAGAGAGGGTTTTGTTGTTGTTGTTATTCAAGTGCACTTTTAAATATTCTACAGAAACCATTTGTAATGTCTTTTTCATTTTATCAGAACTAACTGTTCACTGACATGCTCCAGGTGATATTTTCAAACCCTGAGCTTTTCAATGGAGAACTCCTGTGCATTTTGACATGATAACATAATACAATAACACAATAATAAAGAGTTAATAACAATGCATTTTGGATGATGGTAAGTTATGGATGCCGAAGTCAGCACTGAATTAAATAAGTTATTCTAAGTAAAGGCAATAAGTAGAGCTTGCTAGAAAATAATGATTTAGTTTCCTGACAGTTTTCAAGTTCCAGATTTGTTTTTATTCTGCTTTGGATTGAAAACAAAGCCTTGTAAATGCTACTGCAAAATGGAAGTGTGTCAAAATATCTGTTTCATGTTGAAAAGGTCAAATTTTTGGTGCAAGCCTTTCTTTCCCTGAGTGTTCATTCTCAATCAAAACCTTTCCACTAAAAATTGTGTCAAAATAAATGCCTCTGGGATGTTTCCGAAAACTGTTTTGGCTCCAGCAAAACAACTTGCTCAAATGTGAGTGTTCCATAAGCAGTCAAAATAGTGATCCTTGGTGTCGTAGAGATTTGTGTTTCCTTGTCTCTAAAATTCCCCTCATTAACCCCACCACACTTAGTGTGACATCCTTACTAAAAGACAGAACGTTTGTTGGTTCATGCTAATTTTCTCTCCTGTATGGATACGCAGCCCAGGTGACTGCGTAACTTGCTGCTACCAGAAGAAATGGATTATTGCAGAGTTGTCACAATTTTTATTAACAACAAAATTGAATTTCTCTCTTCAAAATACATTTATAGGGTGGAGCAAGGAGCGGAAGGAGGAATTATCTTTGAAATGTGTTTTTTTTCCATAGTTGATGAAGACTGGTGAGAATTTACTGTGGGTGACTGACAGGCAGCATGAACACATAAGTCTTTTTCTTAAGGCAAACCAGGGCAAAACAGCTTTATGATGTGTGTTCTTTTTTCATCTTTACTAAATCCACGATTACACCCTAGCATCATGTGGTTTGTTTTCACATAGATTCAAAAGTCACAGTAATGTTGACAAGAAAATAATTAAAAAGAAAACCATTTAACTTGATTATTATGCCATATATGTACAAACTTTAAAGTAATATTGCAAAAGCACTTAAGCACTCAAGAATAAATGATGATTTCTGGATTCTAGGTGGGTGTAGCATGCCTCAGTGTAAAATTGTGGCAAAGATACTTGTCTTTTTGTACCGCTCAAATGTTTGTGCCTGCACAAAGATCTTTGTGTTCCTGAAGAAGGCAGTGAAGCATAAGCACAGACAACTCTATATAGTTGGTCTTACTAGATGGGGTCTTTATTATCTGTGGCTGATCTTCTCTTTAAACAACGAGCACTAGGTGGTATCAGACTTATGCCTTAAAACATCAGTTAAATCTATACCACAATGGAAAGTATATATTGGTATATACTGCACATATACATTATTTATATTATGTAAAAACGTAAAGTTTCCCTGACTGTATTTAAATTATAACTGGGGCTAATTGATATTTCTGTAATGCAGTTTTTATGGCTTTATCTACTCATAAAAGCCACTGTTCTTGTAGAAAAACTTCTACTTGGCATTTCTCTTAGCTCCTTGTTTTGGTTTAGCCCTGGCAGGCAGCTCAGCACCACACAGCCACTCGCTCACTCTCGCCAGGTGGGATGGAGGAGAAAATCAGAAAGGTAAAAGTGCGAGAACTCATGGGTTGAGATAAAGACAGTTTACCAAGTAAAGCAAAAGCTGCATGCGCAACTAAAGCAAAACAAGGAATTCATTCACTGCTTCCCATTGGCAGGCAGGTGTTCAGCCACTTCCAGGAAAGCAGGGCTCATCACGTGTAACGGTTTCTTGGGAAGACAAACACCATCTGTCCGAGTCCCCCCTTCCTCCTTCTTTACCCCAGATTTTATTGCTGAGCGTGACATCATATGGTATGGGACACCCCTTTGGCCAGTTTAGGTCAGCTGTCCTGGCTGTGTCCCCTCCCAGCTTCTTGTGTACCCCCAGCCTCCTCGCTGGCAGGGCAGCATGAGAAGCAGAAAAGTCCTTGGCTCTGTGTAATCACTGTTCCGCAATGACATGATGCAAAACAAATGCATCAGTGTGTTATCACCACTCTTTTCATCAAAAACCCCAAACACAACATCATATAAGATCCTATGAAGAAAATTAAGTCTATCCCTGCCAAAACCATGACAGTCCTCAACAAGCTTACTGTTCAAAGCTGGAAGGAAGGATAAAAATCCAAAACCAACCATCCAAAACAAGCAAAGAAACAATCATCAGTGGCTTGTGGTTAGGACAGCCAGTGGGGAAAGGTTTTATTCACAAGTACTTGAATCAAGATGTCTGGTATATAGTAAGCAGCTCAAAAGTATATTGTGTTTGCTTTTGTGCCATGTGTAAAACATTCATCAGGCAAGAGAGAAGGAAGCTCTCCAGTTCTAGAAGTTAGAAGGAGATATAAGACTCTTTTAGGGGATTTGATAAAACAAAGTGTGTACCCTTGCTTCAATGAACATTAAATGATTTTATGAAATAGAATAGCTCTGAGATTTCAGTTGCTCTGAGCAACTGAAATTTGCTGTGAATGCCCACCTACCACAGAAAGGTTTGTTGGCTGGGTTATTCCAATTGCAGAACAGCAAGGAAGGGATTTAAGTACACATCTCCGCCATCCCAGGTTAATGTCCTGTATACCATGCTTTTGGCTATCATGACAGAAAGGTCCCTCTTTCCTCAGATAATAGTTCCAGACTCACACAGGGAATAATTTTTAAATATTTTTGTAGGATAGAAAGAAACATTTTCAGCCAGTTCTATGCATAAACACACACACAGTCATGTCACTGGAAACATCTGAAATAGCAGCCCATATGTTCTCTAACTAAACACAGACACCTCTCAGATGTAGCCCCTAACAACAGGGCAATCATATTAAAACTGTCAGATCTAGAGCTCCTTGTTTCAGCTATATTTAGCACAGCATCACTCCTTTAAGATTTATATATAAGATACATATACATATATATGCTTTTCTTTTGCTAATTTTCAGCAATGTATGCGGCACAGCAAACTAATACTTTATATGGTTGTTTTGTTTTATTGGGCCAGCAGATGAAACAGCAGCATCCAACATAAATGCAGAAGAATGGTACACAGACCTATGAACAAGCAAATCAAGGAGTGTTCCTTGAGTTCAGCTTCCCATGTGTTTATTTTGAGTGGATCTGTGAGGTACTGCAAGCTGACAGATGAGATCGTGAATGGAGCTACAATAAGATGAATTATATACAAAATAGCAGACACAAAAATCAACAATACATGATATATCACAGTAAGGAGAATTCTGCAGTAGATTAGGGTACTCACCAAAAATAAAAATAAAAATACAAAAAATATGGCAGCTGCACTTAAGATGTATAACAGAATGAGATGTGATAAACTAGCTTATGAACATTAAATACATTGAAACTATAATATGGGATATAAAAGAAGATGACTGTTGATACCAGCAGGTCTGTTGTTCCTGAAGGTATTCATTTTAAAGAATTCAGTCTAGTCTGTTGTGTTAACATAGAGTCATAGAATCATAGAATGGTTTGGGTTGGAAGAGACCTTAAAGATAACCCAGTTCCAACCCCCTGCCATGGGCAGGGACACCTCCCACTAGACCAGGTTGCCCAAAACCCCATCCAACCTGGCCTTGAACACCTCCAGGGATGGGACATCCACAGCTTCTCTGGGCAATCTGTTCCAGTACCTCACCACACTCTGAGTAAAGAATGTCTTCCTTACATCTAATCTAAATCTGCTCTCTTTTAGTTTAAAACCATTACTTCTTGTCCTATCACTACACTCCCTGACAAAAAGCCTCTCCCCATCTTTCTCATAGACCCCCTTTAGGTACTGGGAGGCCGCTATAAGGTCTCCCCAGAGCCTTCTCTTCTCTGGGCTGCACAATCCCAACTTTCTCAGCCTTTCTTCATAGGAGAGGTGCTTAACGTCTGTTCATAGTCATTTTGCCAGCTGTTGGAAGCATAGTGAGATAATTTTGCCATTATCCATCTCCCAAGGGACATGGAGTTTCCGGAGCAACTCCAGCTGAGGGCTACAAAGATGATTAGGGGACCGCAGCATCTCTCATATGAGGAGAGGCTGAGAGAGCTGGGCCTGTTTAGCTTGGAGAAGAGAAGACTGAGAGGGGATCTTATCAATGTGTACAAATATGGGTGAGGAAAAATTAGTGGATGAGGGAAAGGCTGTGGATGTGGTCTACCTTGACTTCAGTAAGGCTTTTGACACCATTTCCCACAGCATTCTCCTGAAGAAACTGGCTGCTCATGGCTTGGACTGGCATACATTTCGATGGGTTAGAAACTGGCTGGGTGGCCAGGCCCAGAGAGTCGTGGTGAATGGAGTTAAATCCTGTTGCAGGCCGGTCATGAGTGGTGTCCCCCAGGGCTCAGTATTAGGGCCAGTTCTCTTCAATATCTTCATCAATGATCTGGATGA
>VXAA01000159.1:14254-56947 GCA_013399115.1 Anseranas semipalmata | reverse complement strand
ATGTAGAGCTTAGTGATATGGTTTAGTGGAGGGATTGTTAGTGTTAGGTCTTAGGTTGGACTAGGTGATCTTGAAGGTCTCTTCCAACCTAAATGATTCTGTGATTCTGTGATTCTGTGAAATATCTGAAGGGAGGTTGTTAAGAGGATGGGGCCGGACTCTTTTCAGTGGTGCCCAGCAACAGGACAAGAAGCAATGGGCACAAACTGAAGCACAGGAAGTTCCGGCTGAATATGAGAAAGCACTTCTTTACTGTGAGGGTGACAGAGCACTGGAACAGGTTACCCAGGGAGGCTGTGGAATCTCCTCCTTTGGAGATATTCAAAACCTGCCTGGATGCAATCCTGTGCAACGTGCTCTAGGTGACCCTGCTTGGCAGGGGGGTTGGACTAGATGATCTCCAGAGGTCCCTTCCAACCTCAACCATTACGTGATTCTGTGATTCTGTACAAGAGTGGCAGAGATGGAAGAAATTCTGTTTTAATCTGAAACACTAACAGAGCATTTAAAAATAAAACCCTAAGACCTGATTCAGAAAAGCATCCATATATTCTCTTTGCTCACTCACACAGCCCGTTTTCTGTAAGCTAGTATGTTTACTTGTAGTTATACTGAAAGACTAGTTTACAATAGTTTCAGCCAGAATAAAGCATTCATTTGCTGAATGTAGTGTAAATCCAGAAGTGGGACAATCCAGTTTTTCCTGGACTGGGGTATGAAGCACCTGTTGAAGCTGGTGGAAGTAGGAGTCCTTTTAAAATCTGGATAAATGTTGCTCCCTTCTTCGTAGTCCTTACTTGCATAAGCAGGCAGGTGGCCAATACCTGTGGGTGGAAGGTGAGCCTCCAGGGGGACAACCACAAGCTGGAGAAACCTCCCTGAGGCTGGTGGAAGTACAACGCCCCATTCTGCTGTGGGGTGAAGCCCCATAGCCACGGGGTCAGGGCCAGGCTGGCTAAGGAGCAGCTCTGCAGACAAGGCCTGGGTGGCAGGGGGGTGCAGAGAGGGGTTCCCTCAGCCCCTGGCCCCCTGCTCTTCCCAGTTAGGGCCTCTTTCAGGCCAGGGGGAGAAAGGGGGACTCACTGAATCAGGCAGAGCCATATTTGTCCCTTCACGTGGGCTGCCATTGCTGCAGCCTCCTGAAGGCATGAGACAGGAGTACAGTGCAAACGCTTTGTAAGCACACACAAGGTTCTTCCTGTAATATAACCAGGCCATAACACCCTAAACACTCCTTAAAACTTTTAGGCAAAATGTTTGGGTATGTTCAGATAAAAGCAGCAATAAGGGCATAAACTGTGGTACGTGAAAGAATAATTAGCTACTGTTACCTTTATATTTATCCAACACAGGTTTGAAAGAAGAACAGAAAAGGAGAGGCCCAATTGGACTTCTTCATTAACGTCATTTTAACCAAAGACAACAAGGTTGTCTTTCAATAAGGTAGGAGATGTCTCTCATCTGCTGTCACACTTCCATATCAATTAATTATTGGTCTCTTCTCCCACATGCCAGGTGATAGGACAAGGGGAAATGGGATTAAGTTGCACCAGGGAAGGGTTAGGTTAAACATCAGGAAAAACTTTTTTACTGAAAGGGTTGTGAGGCATTGGAACAGGCTGCCCAGGGAAGTAGTTGAGTCACCATCCCTGGAGGTATTCAAAAGATGTGTAGATGTAGAACTTAGTGACATGGTTTAGCGGAGGTCTTGGTGTCCTCCACTAGGGTTGCTAGGTGTGTGTTAGGTTATAGGTTGGACTGGATGATCTTGGAGGTCTTTTCCAACCTAAATAGTTCTGTTCTGTTCTGTGAATCTGGAAAATCTCTGTGGAGTAAACATGTAACATGAATACACCATTGTGAGATCTGATCTATTTCAGGACTGAACTGAGAGATCTTTTCCCTTCAAACCTCATGTTAATTATGCTTACTGTTAGCACTTCTGTTTTAAGCACTTGCAGTGGAAGAAGGTTGGACCCCAATATTTCAGTGATAAACTTTGTTTAAAGCACTAGGAGTTTTAAAACCTATTTTGCAAATGAAACAAGTTAGGATGAAACCCTTTAATACAGAAAGTTTAAAAACAGAAATAAAAGGAGCAGTGAACTGCAGGTGCCTTGTCTTGATGACTGTACAATACATCACTCAGGTTGCTAAAGTGGATGGTTGCTGACGTTATTTTCTGCCCAAAAACCCTCATGAAAAAATTAATCTGTCATATTTGATATATCTGTTATATTTAAATTGTTTAAACACATTTCTAAAAGTGAAGTAATTCAGAGTGGACAGTTTGAAGATGTAAAAACAATCCTCTGTTAGGGAGATTTTATGAATGAAATAGATCCAAACTATGTTTTTTACAGTGTATGTATACATTATTCTTATCAGAAGTTTCTTCTGGGAAGAAATGCTAAGAAAATGATGTTTGTTCTTTTCACAGTCCCAAAGAAATGTAGAGCAATATATTGCTCTTCACTAGGCCATGCAGTTCTCTTTTTCATCAGGAGGAGTCCAACCCCAGAAAGAAAAGTTCTGTCTTTTCCTGTGAATACTCACAGGCAAATACATAGTTATAGAAATGAATTTGCAGTTAAAACCAGAGAGATTAATTTACATGTTTTGTGTCATTTGAACAGTATATGATATTTTTACTTAATTCTGGGTTCTAACGTAAGATGTTGGCCAATCCCATTCAGACCAGTGAAAATGTACTGGTCCTCTCTGTTACCAGATATTGCTGATCTCCTAAACTCTACTATACATTTTATTGTGCTTTTTGCTGCCTACATTTATGTTCATTTTTACCTAAACATTTTTTTCCTCTATGGGAAAGGTTTTTTGCAAACAAATTGAGCGAAACCAAATCTTTCCCATAGAGGAAGAAAAGTATAGACCTGGGATATAAATTGATTGATTTTTGCAAATTTATCTGATAATTATTATCACTATTGTAGTATAATGCATAGCATGTAGCATAATATATACCTTGCATATACATACATATATATCAGTACAATACCTGACAGGTATGTAAGTATATATATGCACACGTAACTATTATGTATACAATACAAAGAATCTGTATGATTGACTCACTAATCAGAATAAATGACTACATCTTTAGGAATCCTTGTAACTGCATCCATCTCTGTCTTGTCCAGTTTACCTTTGCAACTCTCTAAATCTTTCTCTGGGCCTGCAAAGAAGAAATTTCACGATTGAAAGATTTTTATTTTCCAATGCCCAATAGAGGCATGGAATAGCCAGGACATTAGTGTTTGAAATCATTAAGAAAGGGCTTATTAGAGTCATAGTGTCCTGAACTTCTGTGATCTTGTTTTATGTGATCAAGTAAAAAAGAGAAACGTGACTGGAGTGCAGGCTCTGCACAGATGAGAGTGAATGCCGCACAGATGTGGAACTCCATTCTGCTCCACTGCTTTTACCATGTAAGGGTGTCATTATCTATAGTGAACCTTGCTTTATAATCACTTCCACTCACATCCACTAATGTACTTAAAAAAATAATAATAATTTTCTCACACAATACTAACACTACTTCACTAACCATAGCAAGAGACAATACTAATGACTGCAGGATGGTATTTTAACTATTGTTTCATGTATACCTCTTCCTACTGAGAATAAAGAAGTAGTGCTGGTACAGAGCATAGGCAGCAAACAAATCTACGCTCTGTCATCACTGTTGGAAGGACTGCATTGGAGGAATGTATTTTTATGCATATAAATATAAACCTCTACATATGTATACACATGCAAACTAAGGTGGCACTAAGGGTCATAGTTTAGTGATAGGAGTAAGTCAGGCTGATGGTGAACTTGATGATCTTGAAGGTTTTTTCTTAAATGGCTCTATGATTCTACGAAACATATATGCATATAAATGTAGTGACCTAGTTTGGGAATACAGGAAACTGAATAGATCTCCTGTGTAACTATGTTCCACCTTGCTTCTGTACAGTGTAGCCTTGGCTATATCGAGGACAATCAAACTCTGTCAGTCTGTCATTAATCTCTACAAATGCTCCACAACTCAATAATTACTAAGCAATTAAATGCAACCCTCTACATTTAAATAACAGTAATGTTGTGACACAAACCTATAAAAAAGTAAGAAATTAGAGGCTAAGCGTGGCAATAGGTCCTTAACTCACTTTATTATCAAGAAACTACAGCATATGAATTAAAGAAATAGTGACAACTTCAAAGCCATTTTCCTCTAGCTTCGGTGCTTATTTTTCCTCCATTATTAATATCTGAAGGCTTTTGCTAAATGAAATATTATTTCTTTCGAAAATAAAAGCATACATCACTTGCTCACAGAAAAAGTCAAACATAATCCTCTTGCAATTTTTAGTTACTGAAAGTCAAGGAAGTTTTTCTACAATTCCCCCCCCCNCCCCAGTCTATTTCAGATGACACTGATTTCAAAATATAAGGGAAACTAATACAGCTTTGCTTTTTTGTAAGGGATTTTCCCCTACAAATTTATTTCTTTCATGGAGAATAGGGTTTCTAAGACAAGACAAAGGAAGTTGACAAACCAAGTCGTAGTAGTATGTGAAACCTAGATTACGGCAATGAACATGATATCAGGTACACAGAAATCTTCATCCAATGTGCTGGAATAATTTCCGTCAGTTGTGCTAACCACTGTACAGATATGTAAGAGTCCTTTTTCAGAAAAGGACTGCTGTTTTGGATCACATCAACTTTTTTTTTTAAAGGCCTCTGTGAAGTTACAGAATAATCTCTGTACATCCCATATCATCTAAATTGTTCCAATTAGATTATTTGGGAATATATAAGTAGGCAAGACCTCTGGTGTCAATCCAGTCGCTTCCTATCTGAAACATTATAACTTACAAATTCCACTTGGAAAGTTATCTTCAACCTAAAGGACATACTCAGGATTTTTTCCTTTGGTAATACTGGGCTGTTGCACTCAAAATTATATTGGTAACAAAATCTAGCAGTAAAATAGTAAGATTTACTAGTGATATGGATTTTTTTTATTTTTTTTTTAATGTCTGAACTCATTTGCGGACAGTTTATATCTGACATTAGCTTCTAGTTTCAACAGCTCTTCACTGTCTGTCATGCCTATCCTGTGCCATCTCGTTCATCTGGTTTTCACATGAGAAACAATTTAGACTGACTTTTTGGTCTCAGCTCTAAGACTAAATATGGACAATAATTTTCTTAGACAACAAATCAAGTTTAGATTTAATTAAGATATCATATAAGATGCAACAAATTCATAACATTCTCTGAGACCTGAATAGAAGTCCATATATCTTTACAATAAAAATATTGAAAAATTACTTTTATCTATGTAATCTGATAGTAAAATTAACATAACATTGCAGAAGACTGTGACAGAAAATATATGAGTTAAACTTACCTGTACTTTAAAAGTTTAAATACAGAAAAAGCTAAAATTAGAGAAACTATAGTGGTCTTTAAAAATTGAATGTATTGAAATAGAATTATTTGTGAATATGATGAATATTGTAAGAAGCACTTTATTATAATTGGCATTATCAGATGGGGGAAAAAAAAAAAAAAAAAAAGGTAGTCTGGAGTTTTAAATGGGAGCAATGAGAAGCTAGAAATATCTGCCTGGTATTTTAAAACCTTGAAAAATGTTTTCTTGTTCCTCTGGGAAATTACTCAGAATTCTGAGAATAAGTTCCTAGTTAAATAAATTTATTTTTATCTTTAAGTAAATTCATAAACAAAAATAAAAGGACAAGCTTCACAACGATCATGAAAGTTAGCTTCTATGCCTTCTATTAGTGATATGCTCTTCACTCTGATATGTAAATCTGTTTGAACATGCACTTAGGGATTGTACACATCTGAATATTTACTTGATTTCTTTCTCCATAAAACAGTGTGAGGTACAAAAGTATGAAAGTTGGATCTCAGGTAACGTATGCTAATAAACCAAAACGAAGAAGACCTTAAGAAGGAAAAATTAATGCTGATATTGGGGTGGAGCAGTCTTTTGAAATATGACAGTTTTCAGACTTCGGTTGCACTGATCTAAACGTAGAAACACAATCACAGCAGAGTATGAAATATGGTCTCTGTTACATCATATCTCTAAGGCTGTTATTTTATAGAGCTTCTTTATGGTCTGCACCATTTCCTTCTATTCAAATCAGCAGGTGGTCTGAGAGATGACATTTAGTGACCTGGCTGTATAGTGTATTTATTTCAGTGATCCGAGAAGACTGCAAACAAGGAGGTATGGCTATGAAGGAAACCTAAAAGTCTGTCCTTTTTCTTCTTAACTCATATATAATCTTGCTTTTAAGCATATGTCGGGTCATAGAATTATAGAATCATAACGTTGTCTAGGTTGGAAAAGACCTTCAAGATCATCAAGTCCAACCATCAACCAGACCGACTGATTCCGCTCAATAAACCATGTCCCCTAGTGTAATGTCCATACATCTCTTAAATACCTCCAGGGATGGCGACTCTACCACTACACTGGGCGGCTCATTCCAATGCTTGACCAATTCTCCTCTGGGAAGAAATTCTTCCTAATGTCCAGTCTAAACCTCCCCTGGACCAACTTGAGACCATTTCCTTGTGTCCTATCATTTGTCACCTGAGAAAAGAGAGTGACCCCCACCCACCTCGCTACAACTTCCTTTCAGGCAGTCTTAGAGAGCGGTGAGTTGTCCCATCAGCTTCCTCTTCTCCAGACTAAACAACCACAATTCCCTTAGTTGATTTATATAGGTCCTGTTTTCTAGTGCCTTCACCTGCTTTATTGCTCTTCTCTGCATATACATTTGGTACTTTTGTGAATTTTTGTCCAAAAGAAACAGTACAATTGTAGGCTGGTAAAATTAGAATAATAGTTTGTAGAGCAAATCTAAGAAATGTTCCCAGTGAATGCAGATCCACTGTCCCAGCTGTAATAAATGTTAACCCCTTAATAGTCAGACAATTATAAGTTTTCACTGGGGAAAAAAAAAAAAAAAAAGTTGTGCAGTATTAAAAACAGATGGGTAAATTTTTAATTTTAGTCTATAATCATTGAAAAAAAATATTTAACTAACATTTTAAGGTAGCTTTGTAGGAAATGCATGAAAAATATTACTTTTATTTTTTAATGTTCTGTTCCTAGCAGTTGTCAGTTAATGTCATTTAGAATTTATTGCGATTCAAAACTAGATCAAAATGGCAAAAATGTGTTTTTTCCTTAGAACCATATTTAATATTCATACATGATTCAACACACATTTTTATATTCTGCCTAGTCAAGGTAACGTTTTTTTTTTTTTTTAAACAGGACTTTGTTTATCATATTATTCTATCCTAGATAGAATTCTAGGGCGAGGTTATATATAAAATGTCAGAGACTTAACAGAACTCAGTCATGTGAAGAATTTGTTTTACCTCAACAGGGCCTTTAAAATCAGAGTTTGTTGATTAATTTTCATGTTCTATGAATTATTCATAATTTAATCATTAACGACCAAATACACACACTTCTGAATCTAGACCAATATTGCAGGATCCATTAACTGATCAGCAATACAACATAAATTGAAAGCTGCAAGAAATAAAGTAACATATATAGCAGTCTTCTTGTTTTTGTCCAGTTTTCTGTTTCAGCTGGTGGGTTTGCATCATCAATGTAGAAAACTTGCTATAGTGTTTTGTTCTGTTACAGTTACATGGGTACATTTTTGAATTGCATGTTTCAGACTCCAGCAGACACACATTGCCTAAACTGCTTCAGTGATGTCTTAAATAAATTTTGCTTCTGTCAGAAAATTCCCAACCAGCTTTTTAATTCTGCTTTAGTACACAACTAAAATAGATGCACACATTATTCAACATATCTGAATTAGTAGATAATAGGTAAATAAAAATAAAATAAAATAAAATAATAATAATAATAATTAATTATAAAAAAAATCAAATGATAAAATGCTGAATTACTTCTCCAAAATTAAGGTGATGGAAATAATTATAAAAATTATTAATTTTTTTTATTTTTTTATTTTTTATTGTCACTGTGTGGTTTCAAGAGTGAACAGTGAATACTAAGGAGAAAGAGAAGGCAGAGCAGTCTCTGACTGTAAAAGACTCCATAACTCAGATAACCAAAGGCTTCTGATTTTAGTCATCGGGAGTCTGCCTTTGCCCGGAACAGGAGACAAACTATTATCTCTTTAGTTATATTCTTCAAGTTCTTTTTGAAGATAAAATATTAGAGGTAATGTGACTGGAGTTAACAACTATTAACTTACTCTTACAAATGGGCAACAGCTTTCTTCTGTCTGTTCTGACACACAGGAGCTTCACTGACCACCATTTGCTATCTTCTACAACACTGCGGAATTCGTATGGAGCTGGTATCTTTCAATAACGAGTTGTTACCTGTTAAAATGAGATTGTTTTTTCCTTTTCTAGTCTGTTTCCTTGTCTTGACTCCCCAGTGAGTACTTTCTTTAAAACCCATGAGCCCCAGACCCACGCTTTCAGTCCATTCTCACCAAAAATAGTCATCTAACCTGTGGTTTTTGTACCAAAATTTCTAGCAAAGCCCTCCTGAAAAAAGTCACACTAGCTTCTGCCCAGGATGGAGCACTCAGATCACGTGCTTTGGCTTTTGGATGGCATTCCCTGCAATCTGTTGTCTTCCCCTGTTTTTTCAGGTTCTTCCTTCCAACTTCACACCTATGTCCAGGTGTGATTTTTCACTGAGTCCATGTCTACTGCCCCCACATAAGTCAACTAGAGGATCATCGCTCCTTTCAATCCAGTTTGTCCCAGAAGAGCTACATGATGTTTTCCTTCAGCTGATTAACTCATATTCCTCAGAAGAATAATCACAGTCCTTTCCAGAACCTCTGAACAGCTTTTTCAGCACATCCTGCAAATCCACCTGATTTGCTGTTTCTGAGATGAAGTAGCCTCCGTTTAGTCAGCAGGTTGCTGTATCAAACAGAAAACAAGCTCCATACTGGCCAAGAGCCCTTGGTCTGCTCTGTTTCCTGCTCCAGGATGAACCTCATTATCATAAGGAAACTGTAATGCATGTTTGTTTGTTTGTTTGTTTGCCGTGAGGTGAGAGATGTAGGAAATTCTGAAGGAAAAAGTGAAATTGGAAGGTCTGAAGAAACCTGAAGAAACTTGCTAATGACTTACTGATTTTTATAACTCAGTGAAAGTATGAAATGTTGTTATAATTATGTGTTTTTGTCTATGATTTTGTCTATTGTATTTGAGCACTGATAAATGTTGCATATGCATGGACTTAGACTATTTACTCAGCCTCTTTTGAATCAACATATTCAATTAAAATTAAATGCCAAAATCTGGTATGCAATTCTGCTTACAAATAAATATACAATTGTGAAAATGGATATAAAAGCTCAAGATCAGAATTCTTCTTAATGGACTAATTAAGAAAGATTCAGTGTGCTGAATCACGAGTCTACTGCACTATTCTTATTTTTTGCAGCATGGATCAAGGAGAATCTAACCATAAATTATGCATTTCATCACTGTCTTCCCAGTCATAACCCTGCTCCTAACCATGATGATGACATCCTTTTCTGGCCCCAGCTAATTAGGAACCATTCAACCAACACTCAGCTGCTGTTATTGATGGATCCTGACAAACCAGGAAAATGTACATTTTACCTCTTCATTCCAAAACCTAATCCTAAGCATCATAACCTTTCTTAAGTTCATCACAGCCCTAACTGCAATCATCACAGAGACCCAGACATCAGTTCAATAAGCAGCTGAAATCTGATCACTTCCATATATACAATAGGTATCCTAGTGCTGTGTATCTGGCAGGATTTAGTAATGAATTATGAATATCTGTCCCAAACTTTAATCCTACACCGAAACAGAATCCTGGCTCTGCAACTCTCTGCAACTTCCCCAGAAACCTATTAGGACCTATCTATCCCTGTAGAGCTCTTACCCTGGTCTCCAGAGATTTACGGTATGGAACAGTCAACCTAATTCTCCAACCATTCATGAAGATCTGCAGGGGTATAATGGATAGACTCACTGTTTGTTTGTTTGTTTGTTTTTTCTGGTAATGAAGTAAGCTACTTTTTGTTGTTTCAGTATTTGGCCAGTTCTTCATAGAACATATCAGTTTAACAATTACTGTCATTTTTAGGGAAGACATAGGAATGCAGCATCTAGCAATGCTAGCTGCAAGTCTTTGGAACTGCAGTGGAAAACAGGATAATTTATACAGCATGGATTCTCTTCTGTGTAGGACAGTTGCTTACCTCATTTTGTTTGCCCAGATATTAAATCAGTTTCTGTGACATTCTTTTGTCAGTGATATTGGCTAGTAAAGGTGACGGATGGTGCCATAAGCCATCCTGAGCTCTTTCATTCACTTGCTGAAAGTGTCTTGACAAAGTCAGGAGAAACTTGCTGAAACAGCATCGAAACCATAATTTGAAAGAAATAGATAGGTTAAACCATGTGATCTAATATTATAGTTGAGTTCCTAATATTATATAGAGTTCCTTTTGGTGTGTATGCATGAAATGCTGTTGAGTTCAGATGAAAAAATAAAAATAAAAATAAAAAAATCTAAGATATAGTCACCAGATCAGGAAAAGTATTCTTGAAGGTTTCTTTAAAACAAGTAACCTCATGATTTTCTTCAACAAGAAGAAAACATACAAAAGCTTTAGTACATAAATTTGTGGAAAATTTACTACTCTTTTAACTTACACGCATGTGTGTGTGTGAATGTGCACATATGTACATTAGAAGATGATAAAATTTCATCTGAAAAACTAGCACCAAAATAATTGAACACTTCTGATATTAAACTTTATATTAACACTTTTGTCTTGCTGATACTCTAGCTGATCCTCTCCTTAATTTAGCTTAATTAAGTTAATTTACCATACCACAGTATATTTCTTCTATTTTAAGTGACACATAAAACTAATGTTAAACAAGCTGATAAACAACAAGAGTTCTGATGAAATCCTATTCTGAAGAAAGTAACAAAGTGTTAAATTCCTACTATGTAGTAGCACATGGTCAGTTTGAAAGTACATTGCTTTTTCTTGCTTTTTGTGCTCTGCACAGATTATTGCACCAATAGCACTTACCCACATGACAATAATGGGGCCTATCTTACACATATGCTACATCAGCTATGAAAAGAACAGCAAATGCCACAGAGAAGTAGTGTAAGTTCTGTTGCTCGGAAGCCTCTTTAGAAGCCGAAAGAATGGCTACTTTAGTAGTGATGCTAGATTACCTTTGCAAAATGGTACCTGTGCAACAACTGTGTCTTTATTTACCTCAGGCTCTGGAAGTGCAAATTTCTGGGAGTCTTTCTCCATCATGAGTTTTCTCTATCATGAGCTTTCTGTTCTATTCTTGAATAACTAAGACACTCTAGACTTTTTGTATGCCAGGTTAGCCACTACCCTAAGGAGAAATATACTCCATTTCGGATATAAGAGAGGCTGAGCTATGCCCAGTAGATGTGCCCCATGTGTATAAAAATAGGACCAATCAAGAAGAAAAGGCTTTGCAACAAGCAGCTATTTTCTGGGATTTTTTTTTTTCCTTTGGGGAGTGGTGAGTGGTGATGGTGGTGGTGGGGTTTTTCTTCAATCCTAGAGTTTAGACAATTGCCAATTCGTCATCAATTCTTTGTAAGTTCTGGGAAGTGACAGATTTCTTGTATTGTGGTGTTGAGTTTGACTCCAAAGTTTTCACCTCAATTCTTGACTTCTGTCACCCTATATCTGTTGAACTTTATGAAGGGATAGTTTGTTTTGATGTTCATGTTGGAAGGCATTATTCACTCAATCAATGTCTCCTTGAAAATCATGGTTGACTGCAAACTTGATTTATGAGGGATGATGGAGCATCAGAGCAGCACAGGAGTGGACAATTTATCTCAGCAACATCAAATTAAAGCACAGTTATATTTCCACATATTATTTACAGTGCCCACTTGTGATGTTGACAAGTAGTGTCTGAACTGAGCTTCTGAAGCTGCTAGAATTTCTTAGGACAACTGAGTTCACATTACACAAGTTCTGAAAGCTGTGGACAGAAGTGTTCACTTACACACCAGACTGCATGGGTCCTCCTTTTCTTTGTGTTTCCAAGGCCAGTGAAATCTAGGCCACGTTTCTTACACATTTCAATATCACCAGCTGACAGATGAGATGCTCTGCTGTGACTGAAATGCCTCTGAAGGTCAGAGTTATACTTTGGGGAAACAATGCTTTTGGTATTTACTGGTTAAGGAAAATCTGTTGTGAAAAGCACTTTAGCTCATCAATGTTTTTTTAAGTACACGTTCTTTTCTACTTTCTTAAGCGTTTTCTTGAACGGACTGAGCATTATGCTTAAAACCTACAGTAATCATCCTAACCTTACATAGTGCCACATAGAGTACAATTAATTTCAAAAGTGGCTTGCAGGTTGGAGCTAATTAGAATTTTGGCAGTAATGCTCATCATATTAAAAGAGACAGCACTGCATGGCAAATTGTTTCTCAGCACAAAGTATTTAACAAACTATATAGCTATGAGGAACATAGGTAATAATAGTCATTTGAATACAGTATATTATTTTTAATCTTACCAGCAGTACTTCAGAAATTCAATTTTCAAAGAGATGAACCAGAAATTATTCTCTGTGCATTCCATGATAATAAATTGTATAGCTGCTCCAAAATCTCACAGCAATTATAAAAGGGTTTTAATGCTTGATTTGTGAGGTATTGTCTCATTTGTAGCTAATCAACTTTGCTAGTTAGTTGAAGGCCCTTAAGTACAAATCCACAAAGGGATTCATATATAGGAAAGAAGGTTTAAAAACAAAAGAAATTGTACTGGATTTTAAGCTGAATTTGGATTTCTAGTAAGATCACACTTATATTGTCTTTCTTCCTGCTCATTTCCATTTGGAGTCCAGTAAACTACAGTCTAGTTACAGGTCAGTATACAGCAAAACCCTGGAATTAATGAGAGATTTCTCCTCGGGAAACTGTCATTAGCTATATAAACCTTGGGTATCTTATCACAACTGTAGATGATTAACAAATATTTTTGACATTTATCAAAAGGAAAGTTCTCACTGATCAGCCATAGTTTGTGTCATCAGAATAGCAGCAAGCTGTCAGCTTTCAATGCTCTGTGCATGGTTTATTGTATGGGCATTATTTTTAAGATGTTATGATACATATTTGTGTAACAAGATGTTTAAACCAACACTAGAATTTCTAAGAATATGCAAAATGAGTACTTAAGAAATTATTTTGCTCAGAATTTCTTGTTTTCTTCTTTAATCTCTCGATGGATTTCTCATACACAACTCTTTTCTTCTAGTACATCCTAGATTGTTGAAATTTCTGAAAATTTTCTCAAAGTCCTCTGAGCCCAGCCCATATTACTGAATTAGATTGTAGTAGTTATTGTTGATATTTTGATGTTATTATAGTGCTACAGTGTCTTCTTTTCCAGGATAAAGATTTCAAGTCTGCAGAGTAATTTGCAGAGTAGGCAGTGCCTGACAGTATGAGATCTCTGTGACATCTTAGACACTTTATCTTAGCATATTCAACTCATACTACTGAGAACATTTAGCAAGCATAATAACTTGCTAAGACATAAATTATGATAATGTCATTTTTCATGAAACATCATTTTAAGAAAGGGAATATATAACCTGGATAATGAAGCAGAGAACTAAGCTTGGGCACTTGAAATACTGGTCATTCAGTTGTAACAGTAAGAGATAAATTAGAGATTTCTGTCATGCAGTTTTGTGATAATTCAGCATACACTTCTATAGAGAGAATCAAGGTGCATTAACTTTTGTATTTTACAGGCTGCTCCTTTGAAACTTGCCTACTGAAATTTTATTTTGCTAACATGAAATTTAGTGACTAAATAATTTCTGGTGTTCTGAAAATCTCTCTTCATTTATTTACTTATTCTTTATTAGGAAAAAAAAAAGAACACTTTGAAAAATAACACCATTACTGACTTGCAATGTTGTAGACATAAGGAAGACAAGACAGAAGGAAACTGTGTTACTTCCTCAAATTTCCTGTATGCTGGTGTTTCTCATGTAAGACTTTGACATTTTATGAGATTTTATTCAAACTGTTGGGATTGTTTGTTTGCTTTGTTTTGTTTTGTTTTATATTCACTGTACTGGGAAGTAAAAAATCACTTTATTCTACTGCAATATACCTGAATTTGAAGCTATTCTACATTTGAAATTCAGTTTTCATTTAGAAATTTAGGATGAACACCACTAAACAAGTATTGTTATACAACCAGTAAGTAAAAACATGAAATAAATTCATCCATTATTAAAGGCAGAAAGGGGTTCAGTTTAAAGGTGTTGTTATAAGGAAATGTAATTGCACAGATTTATTAATTATTATAACTGCTGCTCTGTTAGTGTGTTGTCATCGTACTGGAACAGGAAAAAGGGAAATTTAAATAGCAGAAAAAGTAAATTACCTGTTATAAGCCTTTTCACAAGGCTTTCTAGTGAACCAAGTGTATTCATGGCTGTAGTTACTACTACCAGTCATATACTGGTGGGTTTTCAAACCTACATAGTCATCTCTTACTGATCCTGCAAGGACCTCAGTCACAATGAGCTGTGGATAAAGCTTTATGAAGTGTTGAGAAATCCTTTCCAAAATCAGTACACTGGAGGACAGTACTAAACCCTCTCTCTTGCAATAAGAATATGTTAAAAAAAAAAAAAAGTAATAAAATAGAAAATAGAATAAAAACAAACCAAAACAAAACAGAAATTAAATATTTCAGCCTTTACAGTCAGCTAGTGTCATGTTCTGACACTCAAATTCCTGCTGTTTGCCCTTTAACATATATCTGAAAAGGCATTCTCTTGTTCTGGTTTTATTCAAAAGTTTAGAAACAAGAGGACAGCATTAACCAGAAGCTATTCTCAAAGGACAATATATTTGAATCCACTTTGTTTTACAAGAGCATAAAGTTTTGCCTTGTGATCTCAAGCAATGTTCCTTACACTTAAGACTAAACCATAGGTCATGGCCTATTTTATTTACTGGTATGAGCGTGTCCTTAAAGACCTTATTGTGCAGATGATGTTGGACATTCCTGGACTAGATCAGGGTTAATGATATTGTAATTTTGTAACTAGCTGTATGTCTAAGTACCTTTTCTATCCACCTCTAAGGGTCTTTTAGCTCCAAAATAACATTTAAAACCTTCATTATTAAATGCAAAGTGTTATTTCTTATAATGCCAAGAATTTGATTTACCCTCTCTTGTTCATCAGTTAGAAGTACAAAATCAAAAATACTTTCATTTAGATCAAATATAGTGAACGCTTTATTTTACCACTTTGGTTCATTCAAGGAGAGTTCAAGCCAGAGAACAGATAAAGGAAAAATCTTTTAAAATGTCATCTCTGTTTATCTTTCACAAAGCTGTGCAGTGTGACAAGGAACTGCACAACCATAACAAATGCATTTTATTTTTTACTTGGGCAATATAACATATTGAGTATTTTGTTCCATTCCATTTTTAAAATTAAGAGAAACTGATTGGAATCTGAGAGCAAAGACGATCTTTTACTTTTGTACACAGGTATGAATTAAGACCTCAGCCTTTGTTTATCTGAAAAGACACATCTGGTGTGAAAAAGAGCCAAAAGCACCATCTGCCCCTCACAATGGTGGCTTTCAATTTTCATTTGATAGGCTTTGGACTACACACTAAAGGACTGGAGTCTTCATTTATTTTATTTATGCTCATCTAGTTAGTTTAGGATCACTCATTTTTTACACATCCACTCACTTGTAAGTGGTTGTTTCTTCCATAAGCTTGCTAATGTAGGTCTGATATTTGCAAGATATTTACCTGTTGAATATAAAAACTTTGATAGCCACTTAGAGTTATCAATATGAAATACAGTATATTCAGGTACTTTGGATACAGACAGCAGAAGATCATAATGTTCCCTAGAAGATTATAATTGTCCAATCAATTGTTTTGGACCTTGAGTGGTCCAAATAATAGTAAGATGGTTGCCCTTACTTGCAAGCTCAGAACAAGTAACTACAGAAACATTCTTCAATAAAATATACACATCACACACATTGCACAGAAACCTGCCTTCTAATCACCAGTTTTACAGTCTCTCTGCAAGGCCTGGGTTATGTGCTTATTATTTCTATGCTTTTGCATAGCTTGGGCCCAACTCTTTTTACAAGCTGATAAATTTCCCGAAGCTAGGAAACAATAGAAAGTTGAGAAATTTTAAAACAGTAAATTTTGCTTGATTAACAGTGCTGCATAAATATCTGATTCTAGCTGACTTTATGAATAGTTCTCTGAATCCAGCCAAATCAATTCAGTCTTTCAGTTTTTCATATACTTTTCCTTTGAAAACTGATAGGTTTAAGCCCAGCAGACATGAGATTCCCCAAATGGTTTGTTTTTAGACATGGTCAGAAATACAGTGTTAAACTTATTTCCTTTTTTCCTATGTTAGTTTTGTTTTAATTATCTCTGGAATCAGCTGATTGAAACTAAGGTGTTTCACAGGACTTGTGATAAACTTCTTTCTAGATCTGAAACTCCTCATGGATCACCTTGTTTTTTAATTACTTTGCCAGTTGATAGAAACCTCGAAGGCCTTGAAAATGGGAGATGGCTCTCCCAAGACTCTTAGCTCCCAGTTGCCTTGGGCTGAAAATGACCAAACTTTCATTAGCTTTGCTATTCCATCAGTGGATAGATGCCATGAAACAGCAAATACAGATAATAAAAGTTTGATCAACACTTTTTTCTTTTTTTTCCCCCCAAATTTTGAAAATCTTTGCCCACAGAATATGACGTTAATTCATTAACAATATTCATTTGTTCATCTTTATTAGTAATATAATTAGTTGTATAATACCTAATAACTTTATCCTAATCAAAGCCTTTACTAAAAAATAGTTGCTTCTGTTAGGAAGATACAGTCTAACTAAAAAAAACAAAAATGTTGTAAGGCAGGCAGTACTTTACTCCCCATTTCATGTACAGGAAACTGAAGGACAGCAAGGTTAACAGTTGAACTCTGCTCCTACACGAACTTGCTGGCAGATCTCAGTATTGTGTCTACATTCTGTGATTCTCAGTGCCATAAACCATAACAAAATTTTCTACTCTATTCATATATTCTGTAGGCTAACAATGCCCAGCCCACTCAAGCTTTCTTATAAGGTCACACCATGAAGGTACATACAGCAATTCTATTCATTCTTTTTTCTAAATCTTCTCGATTTACTCCTACTATTTGAATTCATAAAGCACAAGTGCTTGTACTGAAATTTCCTGCTACCTTTTTGATTTACACAGTCAAATGGTTTCTATTTTTTTAGTAGCCCAGGTTTCCATTATTTTTTTCATAATTTAGCAAGTCCAACTTTATACATGATCTTCAAATTATACTACAGAATGGAAGCAAGAAAAAACAGAGAAAAACTACTTATTCAATTACTGATGTTGAAAACATGTTTTTTGTGTTTTTTTTTTCTTTGTCCTAAATTTTAGAATTTTAGAGACATTTAACTGGTAACACATGTTAAGAATAAGTAATGCTGATCTCCCTTGGGGATAACATCAGCTTTGTCATACACAGAGGCCTGTTTTCCGAATGGCTTCAAATTGACCAATTTGTATTACTATAGCAATGCTGGGATTTCTGACCTACATTTGAGAACTTTGATTGTACTGGTTTAGATTTCACAAATACCCATATTATCTTTCCATATTCCTCTGTCTAGTGGTGATGCCTATGTCATCAATTTTATGTAGGTCATTTTTGCCTGAATCTGGTCTAATTTCCAGTGCTTCTCTTTATGCTTAATTAGTGTGGGTACAACATAGCTGACAACACATTTGAACATTTTTAATAAGCATGTTAGTATAGAAGTCCAAGGTAAAAAACAAGTGTTTCATTATGTGTTCATGGTTTGTTGTTTTGGAATGACCAATATAGAAATTCAATGGAAAAAATGCACATTCTACCAGAAACTAGGTAAAAAAATCCTGCCAGCTGACAACCCTGTAATATCAGTAAAGCAGCATTTTTTTTTTTTCCAAAAATATTGAGTGTCTGTTTTCTAAAGTCAGTGTGTTCCTTCTGTCTACCTTTGCAGAGAAGGAAAAGAATCAGTCTCTGAAACATCAGCATTTTGACTTGCAAGGATTCCTCTAAACCAATTGATACAGTTTTGAAATGTATGAGTTTTCTTTTCCATCTGTAGTTTTGTTTGAACGCAAACTGATATTCAGGCAAAGCCATGATTTTGGAAAAAGTATAAGGAAAATTATTTTTTGAGGTTCACTCTTATCTAGTCCCAGATGTGATGAATCATTCAATTTTTTAATAGCTTTGGGTATTCAGTGTGAGCCTGGGTCTTTGTTAGCCTTTTGAAAATCTAGCTGAGGTTTTCAAAAGAGATGAGTATATTTTGCATGCTTAAGTTTATAGGGACAGATATATTAAAACACATAAAAGGGACATGATTTTTTGAAGTTCATGTTGATACAAAACCACTGCCACAAAATTAGATTGCAACTTTTATTAATCACATAAGACAAAGAATTAAGCTGAATGTGTAATTAGATATCCTAGAGAGAAACAAGCTGCCTAACACAAAGACATAATGCAAGAAGCAAGTCAATTATAATTTGTTATTGTTAACATTGTTATAAGACTAGATTTGGACATGGCAGCATAGAAAGCTAATGTAAATAGAAAGATGCAGATCTTATTTATTATTTAAAACAGTAAATATAAAGGGAAGTGAGTATTCTTCCTCAGGAAAGGTAGACATTTGAGAAGAGATTAATTATTTTAACTAGGTTAAAATAGATCAGGAGAAAAAGAAAAAACAGAAGTGTGTTCTGAATACCTACCGTCAGCTCCCTTTTAAGAGAAAATGAATGAAAATATGATAAAAATTGACTCTTTCATGCCCATGACTTGGCAAATTGACTAGAACTTTGATGTTCAGATGCCTGAATTTAAAAGAGGAATAGACTGAGAGTAAAACAGAGCGAAAGGAATCCATATCCTGTCTGGCAAAACAGAAACAAGATCGACAAGACAGTTCAGCCGGAACACCTTTTTCAATGAAAGGGAGGGGGAACCTCTTTCCTTTACCTTGGAAAGAACAAAATTTTTCTTCATTATGGATTTTGATTTCTTTACAGGATTTTATTATTATTATTTAAAAAATAAAATAATTACACAATTTATTCACTAAATAAAATTAAAAAAAAAATTTCTCTATATTATTATCCTTAATTTGTGTACAATGTACTGTACTATGATGAAGATATAACTTCCATCACATAGAAATTCCTGTTAAAGATAAGGTCTATACTGCCAGGTTTTATACCATCTCAATGTGTGAAAAATGGATACTTAAAAGCTGACAATGTTATGCCAGAAAAATTTGCTTTGTAGGGAGCTACTTTGACTTTGGCTCTGTCTCTGGGAGAAATGGTATAGCTGCCGCAATGTATTGGACCTCCACCCATGATTCTGTCAACACAGTTTAGACAGAGGAGTCTCCTTAGTACAGACATGGCTTAAGAGAGATGAGAAATGAACAACAACAACAACAACAACAACAAAGAAGAATGCTTTTATCCAGATACACAGAGAGAAACATAAGAGAGAAACAGACACTGATAAGGTTTATCTGCATGCTGGTACCTTTGAACTTTTATCCCTCTTTTGTTGGAAACTTCAGAGATCTTTTAAAACAATCCTGCTTGTCAAGAACTTCAGTGACTCATTCAAACTGATGAGAGGACCACAAAGAATGGATGGATGCATTTGGTTTCATGTCTTCAGGTTTTTCTCCACTTTCTTCTCCACAAAGGAATTGGATGAAAGAAACTTGAAACTATCAGTCTTTGAACACATACACGCCGACATGTTTTGAAAGAAGGGAGCAATGATACCAGTGGGAGAAGGGCGGTAAAAGTTCATCTATTAAGCTCAACAATTTTTTTTTTGAGAAGTTTAACAGAAACAAAAATGAATATATATGGATGGTTGTCCAGAAACATGAGGGAGTTCTGCAGTTCTATATGCTATCACCATCTCTCAAACTGACACATCTAATTAAAAATAAATCCTATAAAGAGTAATTATTATCTGGTGAAGTAAGAAGGATTAACAGAACTAGTAGAAGGGTAACTTGGTGAATGGATAAATGAGGCAATATCCTTTCTACAGAATGAGAAAACTCTCATTTTTTCTTGTGTTAAGACCTTTGAGTTATGTGTAACTAAGGCTGCAAGAAAAAAGAAATGTAATTAACATGTTTGCATTACAGCATCCTTCCTAATGTGGTTTGGTCTTGCCCAACTGTGTTTGTATTGTAAACTAGACAGGAATGTTTCTGACTACAAAATTATTCAGAAGCTCATAGGAACTCAAAGGACATTTCCAATGATTCTTCCTAATTGAATAGATCCTATAAAAGACAGATTAAATGTACACTATATAACCAGCATTTGCAAGGCTTCAGAACCTGACCTGAAAAAATAACTTAGAGATATAAGAACGAAAGCATTTTATTGTACTCAATGACTCTATTTATTTGCTTGAATTAAAAATCTAAGAATAAAGTCTAAATATTTGGGTTATACCAAAATTTTTACTGAAATTTCCATTAAAAATTAATGAACCAGAATTCCTGAGATTTCAGAAATGTGATTATAAATATCACTTTATTTATAGCTGAGATGTTTATAACTTAGTTGTTTAGTTTATGATAGTATCTGAGCTCTAGCTTAATACCTATCCTTTATTTTCTTTACAGCTGCATGAGTTTCTGTATATCTCAACAAATAAACAGTTCAGGAAATGATTTGGTACTTATTATGAGACATTCCTGAAACTGAAGTACTTTGCAGAAGGAGGGCCTAAATCTGACAAACAGTTGTGAGTACATTTTCATAATTAAATTGATACTATCTGAAATCCTGATATTATTATGTAGATCTGGTTGTGTTGCTTTTTCATGTCAGTTCTTCTACTATGTAATTTATGTAACGATGGCATAAAATTTTGGCCAACTTCCTTTCCAAATGTAATATATCTCTTGTTAATTACAAAATCAATACAAGTATTCAGCCTTTTTTCCAGTAGTAGAAATAGTTCTAACGCAGTGCTACCCATGCGGGTGAAATATATCAGTTAACAGTAGGAAAAATTCTTTATGGTTCTTATATATGCAATGCAAAATTAGCCACATTCACAATATTAAATAAAATATGCATATTGGTAATATAGTAAAGAAAAATTCCATATAGATAACAGTGACAACTTTTAGGCTTAGCATCAGATATTTAATGAGTAATATTGAAAATGAAGGGGAAAATTCAACTCTTTAATAAACATTTATTCATAGAAAAATGTTCAGTGATACAAAAATTAACTTTAGAAACAAACTGCCACCAGTTATGACTACCAAACAATCTTGAACAGAGGCTCTGATTTCCAGTTTTGAATAAGGGAAACTTATTCTAAGGAGGATCACTAATATAAATAGTAATTTACTGCTGTGGAGAACTTGTCTGATAGTTCCCATTCCAATAATAATTTTTTGGTCTGCAGTAAAACTTCTTCACTTAGGACTTTCTCAGACTTTCTCAAGACTTCTTTGTAACATTTTGTAACAACATGCATTAATTTGTTGTTTAATCTCTATGGCATGCTAATAAAGCAAAGGTGATACTGCTGCAAAAAGCTTAGGAGCTATACCGTGTAAAATATTTACAATGTAAATTTATAATTGTAGTTCAACTGACTTCCCAACTTGATGTCCATTTGATTTATTCTGCCACTGTTCAAGAATTGCTCTGATTCAGGAAGTGATCCCGTAGTTTCTAGTGTAGTGTGTCTAAGGACAAAATATAAATAGGAGTAGCAGAATCAACCCTCCAAAGTCACTCTTTCTTCATCAAAGATGTTGATATTTAAAGAAGTTAGCATTCACTATATATCATTTCAAAAGAGAAGTCCCTTAAGTTTCCTGAAAGCTTATTCACTCGAGACCTTTCTGCAGTGTGTAGGAACCAGAACGTTTCCACGGATAAATTTGGAAGAAAAAATCTCTAGAGGGTTAGGATCCCAACCCATAAGAGTTTCATGATAGAAAGGTCAGTGAGACATAATCCCCCCAAAAATCTTAAACTATTGCTCAAAGAGATTAACATCAGGTATTTTAGGTCTGCTCTTTCCAGTTTTACACTTCTATATTGCAGTTACATTTACAATTTTGTAATCAGAAATTCAAACTTTTCTGTTTTTATATGAAAGCGTGCTGCTTTCATATAGGACTTCTCCCCTATTAAAAGTTAAATGAAAATGATGATCGGGGAAATAATAAATTCAATACTATCTGCAGATGAAACTTTCTGAGTGCCCACAGATCCTGGCAAGTCTTGGATGCAGTGTTTCAGATTAATATGTGCGGAACAAGTGATTTCAAATGACAAAATATATAGAAAATCTTCCCAGATGGCATTATTCATAGCTTCTTATGAGAAGCAAATAGGAGAACATTCATATTCTGGAAAAATCCCTATTTACCCACCTGCACTGTTCAACAACTCAAACACCTTCATTTACAGAGTTTATGTGAAGTGTAACAGAGATATTACCAAACTGCAGACTATGAAATTAAAATCACCGAGAAACTTATTTTTCTTCTCTAAGAAAAATCTAAGGTTTGGGTCCCAACAACATCTACAAGTCTCTCAGTTAAAAGTAAAGATCTTGTATCTCTGTGTTAGCTCCAGATTTTTCATCCCTATTAGCTTCTAATTTCTTTAATGTCTTGCTTGGCATTTTCCTTAGATTATGCAAAATACACCCCAGTTCAGTAATAACATCTTCTGATATTATCGTCCACAAAAATAGAGGGGAATCTTTTACATTTCACTATTCCGAGCTCTGTTTTATAACCACCTTCCTACAGTAGAGGACAAGTCCACACAAATATTTTTGTGGCCAATGCCAATTGTCATAAATGGACATTGCAATTTGCAAATGTATATGCCCACATAATTCTTTGTATCTGTATGTAGGTTATAGAGGTTTCATCCTGTCTGCTGGAAAAAAAAAAAAAAAATCAGCACTGATAAATTGGGCCATTAAAATTTTTTTTTTTTTTTTTTTTTTTTTTTTTTCTTTTTCTTTTCTCTCCCTGATGCTCCATTACACAAACCTCTCCTACGGTTGTGTTTTTCTTCAGTATAGTGAGACAGAATTATTCAAAAATGAAACTAACCTTGCAAATAAATTTTTTGTAATCACAAACTTGTTTTCTACTGCCCAGTCCATGGCTTGTTATCTTTAGCCTCCTTCCTGCATTATATCTGGCCTAAGTAATAGAAAGCATCACTTGCCAAATAAGAACACTCCCAAAGTCTTTCAGTAATGTGTAGTTTTATTCCTCTCTTCCTTTCTTAAAGTCATTTGAATTTCTTTTCAAGTAATGATTTGCTCACTTTTCTGCAAGACATAAGTATGAATTTAGATATTATTTAGATAGCTGCTGTTAATTCCTTGATAAAGGGCCCTGATTTCTGTTGCAGCAGTACCCACACTATTTTTGTGAAGAAATACTACACACGTGGAACAGAGAAACTACTGAAAGTCTGATCAAAATGTTAATAATAAATGAAAAATAAGACAAAAGTATTATTATAGTTACAATGATGTTAAGACTTTCTGTCCAAATGATCCAATTACAGCTCATTCCCAATACTAATGGATGTAAAACTGATATATGCAGTCTTTCTAGCATCTAACCCTCTCTCTGCTGCTCAGAACTCTTCCAGTAAGTCAGTAAGTCCTGAGATCAACCATCACCCAATGGAAAAGCTGCCAAGGCAAGCAGTCAGTGTCCTGAGTTCTTCAGAGTCTTTTGGTGGGGTTGCTTTCTCTCTGGCTGTAGTTCCACCTATGGTTATTTTTGTATTTTTTAAGTCTGTTTGACTGCTCTTCTTTTCATGTTGACCCTCAATTTTAGGTAGACAATGATTATTTAGTGTTGTTAAACATTTATCATATAGGGTGTAATTCTTATAACATAAAATCAGATGATTTCATAAAGCTACATTTAGGTATAATTCACCTAACCATTGGACGGTTTGATACATTAGTTAAAACAAGCTGTAATAAGCTCAAGAACATCAAAGACAAATCCAGAAAAGGTCTGACAAGCCCTAAAGCCTTGCATCATTGGGTTAATGAAAAATCTATGCTGTGTGACTAGAAATAGTGATACCATGTTTACTAGGCTGTAGTGTCAGAGGTGATGAGCCAGATGACAAGTAGAGAAAAAGAGGGTTGAACGAAACTACTAGGGCGTCTGGGTTCTCGCTGACTTGTGCATAAGAGCAGAAATTAATTTTTTAATCAGATCTGTGTATGTGTATTATTCTCTTTGCTATAAAGACAACTATCTTCATTCTGGTGAGATAAAAAAAAAAAAATCGTGTTGGCAGTAGTATTTAAAGATATATTTTATACTGTTGGGTATAATAGAGAAAGAATAACTTTTACCATGGGTTTACAATGCACATTAGATCATATTTTCCACAGTCATGCCCCCATTGGAAGAAGAAATGAATCAACCAAACTTTTGAAGTGCATCCCTGCTAAAGTATCCCAGTCTTTTCAGTGGGTTTCAAGGTAGCTTATTGTCCTTAAATGACTGTCTCCAAATCTAAGCTTCATCCTCAGAATGAAACTCTCATATCATTGCCTGCTACATAACATTCAGGATATACACCGGTTTAAAGTGTAAGTATAAACTCACAGATCACTGGCACTGGGTTTCACTGGCAGCAATAGGTAGGAAAAGGAAGGAAGACATTTCTACAGGTCCAGTAAATTGGGCCCAGCTTATTGAATCCCCTGTATTGGCAGTAATAGATTTCTGATTCCCAATTACTGTTTGTTGAGGATGCTTCATAGGAAAAATTCCTGACAATAAAAATACAGGAAACAGGAAAAACTAATCTTTTTTTTTTTCTCTTCTTCACCTTCATCAGTCAAAAAGACCACAAGTTTTGTAAATGTCACAGAGAGGCTCAGATAGAAACCTTTATGATGATTTTCCATCTCTGAACAATTGTCTTTAGCTGACTTATAAACCTTGGGAGAAGAAGGGTAGTACCATTCATTATAAACTGTATCATCACAAACATGGTGCTAGCACGATAGATATATTTGTTTTCCGTTTCTTGTGACAGCAACTTAGGAAAACTTTTAACTATTCCTTCAATTGTCAAAAGATTAGGGAAGACTTCATTAAGTGCTGGATTTCAGCTCCTCCAGGTATAGAAGGTGTCATCAGCTCAGCAATATTTGTGCTGATTCAGCTAAACTTGCAGAGCTAAAAGCATTAATTTACTTTTAAATGTGTGCTTGGAAGCAATTCTGTTTCAGAAATAGTAGCAAAGTCAGCTGAAAAACTGCAGTCAAATTCTGTTTTAAAAATAAATTAAAAAATCAATTTATTGTAAATTGTTATTTATGGAGGAAAGCTAATATTGTAATCATCCCATTTTTTTTCAAGATAAACCTAATTCAGTGTATTCTTTACCACAAATGACTTTCAGGTGAAAATTTTTAACAGTTAGCAAGGTTTTTAACTTAAAATCTTGATCTCAGTCACTTGTCTCAGAGGGTTTGACTGACGTATTGTAAATTTCCTGCTTCTACTGTATTTTTCCCCTAAAATCACTAAGAAAAATGAAAGGAAAAATATGAAAAAAATATGAAAAATATGAAAAAATATTAACTCCTTTTTCTAAAGTCTTATCTAGCAACAAAAATCACTAATTTATCTGCCAAGTCAATCTTTTACCAAGCTAGAATACTTCTCATCTCTACAACATATACTATCAAAGGCTTTGGCATTAATCATTCCTTCCTCATATCATAGAATATGTGAATGGTTTGGGAAAATCTGTACATAGAGAATTCTACGTAGGCACCATTCCACTGTGCAGTTTGTTTCACGACCTCTGAAATGGAAGATAAATACAGACATGGCAGGGAATTAAATTAAAGAATGAAAACGTCAGCATTGAAAGTGAAGCATTTCCAAAATGTAAATCTGCTGCATATGGGCCTGCCCCATCCAGTCATGTCTGTGACCTTTCAAACTGAAAATATGTAGTGAGGGCTTATTTACTATGATTGCAGGTGAGAATACAAAATGTTTGAGCAAGCATGAAGTAGAACAGAGTTTGAGACTCCTTAATTATTTTTCCAACTTGTTAGTAAACTGTTATTTCACTAGATGAGAAAAGTTATGCTTTTAAGACACCAAAAGAAAAGGTTTCAACGCCCTTGCCACTCAAGAATTTTGTAAATATATATGTACTTATGCTATGAATATATACAAAGTATGATAAATATTTACCATAAAACAATACTTTGGAATAAAGGAAAAGAAAATCTGCTTGTTTTCCACTTCTTCAAATTTCCATAGTTCTGTCAACAATGGTTCTTACTACTCTGTTGGTTACTTCAGGTAAGAGGAAGTTCCCTGCCCAAAATCTTTTTGCTAACAAGCTGTTCAGTGATACAGAGTTCTGACTCCTGTGTGGACTGTTTAAGGCAGTGCTACCTCACTTTCAGAAACTGAAAACACTGGTGTGTGTCCTCCCTCCTTAAACCAGTTGCCAGGTTGATGAGATTTTAGAGTGCATACGAGGTATGTTTTTCAGATCCTTAAAGAACACATTTTACCAAAAAATTAAAAACAGAACAGGAGTAAAACATGATGCATTGGTGGATAAGGGAAGAGCAACTGATGTCATCTACCCGGACTTGTGCAAAGCATTTGACACTGTCCTGCACAACATTTTTGTCTCTAAAGTGGAGAGACATGGATTTGACAGATGGACCGCTCGGTGGATAAGGAATTGGCTGGATGAGAGACCAGTGACAAGTGGCATTCCTCAGGGGTTTGACTGGGACAGGTATTTAACATCTTTGTCAGTGACACAGAGAGTGGGATTGAGGGCACCTTCAGCAAATTTGTTGATGACACCAAGCTGAGTGGTGCGGTCGGCAGGCTGGAGGGAAGGGATGCCATCCAGAGAGACCTTGACAGGCTTGAGAGGCTGGCCTGTGTGAACAATATGTGGTTCAACAAAGCTAAGTGCAAGGTCCTGCACCTGGGCTGGAGCAATCCCAAGCACAAATACAGGGTTGGTGGAGAATGGATTGAGAGCAGCCCTGAGGAGGAGGACTTGGGGGTACTGGTAGATGAAAAGCTCAACATGAGCCAGCAATGTGTGCTTGTAGCCAGCCCAGAAAGCCAATCATTTGAGATTCAGAATAACAAGGCAGAGCGTGCCAGACACCAGTGGATACAGATTTTTTTTTTTTCCAGAGTTATGGGATGTATCAGTATGTGGTTGTGTGCTGCACATATTTTTGCAAAAGTGAACTATCAAAATCATTTTTGAAGCATTGAAACTTTTTACTAAGCTATTGGTTTAAACTTCACTGTAGTGAAGGATGCAAGGATGTTTGTTTCATTTTAAGTATTCAATTGTAAGGGTATGTGGAAGGAGAATTTCCAAGGCAACAAGGGATAATAAGAAAGGGAGGAAGTGATGGAAAACAAGTCTGGTCAGTCACACTAATCATTGAAGACATGTAAGAATGTGTGAATATTCATTCCAGCTGGGTTACCTGATGGAGGACTTCTAAGTTGGGAGACAATGACTAGAAAACCTGGTCAGTTGTACTAATTGATAAGGAAGGAAATGGAATGTGAGAAAGTTGATTCAAGCAAGGTTATGTGAGTGAGGATCTGTGGATTGGGATGATAAGAAGAAAAGAAGGGGGAAGCATAAGCAAAATGCTAAGACAGACCTGACAAAGCAAAAATGGAGACAATGACAAGAAACAAACCTCCCAGTGGTGCCACTTCCGGGAAGATTATCCTGGACTTTGCAGCTGGTAAGACTGTGAACCAGGAGGGGGCCAGACTGGGAGCATGTAGAAACTGCAGAGCTTTGCAAACCCATGGAGGGGTGGGGGGGAGCAGGAGGAAGGGGACACCGGAAGAACAAAGAGGAGTGATAGGTAGAAAAGGGTATGCCAGTCACAAGTAAAATGCCCTGCACCTGATCACCACAGTCTGTCATATCTTCTTATATTTTTCTCTCATTAAATCTTTTCTTAACTATCTCTCTGTGTATTTGTACTCTGTCTCCTGTGTGTACATGAGCTGCAAGGATTAAATGCACTAGTCAGTCACTGGTGGGACCTGTGTGCGCGCGACTGGAATTGGTGCCTACTAGCTCCAGCTACTGGGGTCAGACCAGGCGTGTAGGCCTGCAGGCCATGGTGCCAGCTGCTGGAGCAAGTGAGGGTCCTGGTGTCAGTAGTTGGAGAGGCCAAAGCTTTCTGGATCTGAAAGGGTACTAGAGACATTCAGCCCGGAGTTCCAGCTACTGGGGGACTGGTGTGAGTGTGGGGGCTGGGCTGGGCTCCTGCAGGTGGACAGAAACAGTCCTGGGCTGAAGCAGCTGGAGGAGGTGGCTGTGCTCTTGTCACTCGTTACCTCCCTTAACACTAATGCCAAGGCTGTTACTGTATTCTTTCTTGCCCCAAAAGAGGAACTCTACATGACAGAAGAAAGTAAGGAAAGACATACTAACTCTGTTTAAAATCAGTTTAAAGGAAAGGAACCTGGAAGAGCAGTTTGTCTTCAGCTGTCTTTTTTCTCTTCTCCCTTGCTTCCTGACATAGTGAATGACATAGCAGAGTCTTTGCTGGAAAGAGATAATGGGGGATTACTCGCCTGTACTTTTTCTAAAAGTACCTAATAATTTGCTAATAGTGAAACACAGAAATTGTAAATGAATACAGGGCAAATCCTGAGCCATCTATTCGGTTTCTCTCTTATCTCTGAGCCTACACAGCTGAGTGAGGTGAATTTCAATTACCTGACTGCAAACTGTAGCAGACAAGATTGTGACCCTTTGCACCTCCTCTTAGGGAACAAGACCCTGGCACACTTTGGCAAACATACACTGAGACTGGTGGCTGGGCAACCTGACAGCACAAATTGCCTCTTGACATCTGGGGAGTTGTCTAACCTGACGGAGGAACGTATTTCTCAAAATGTACACAAGTGCGTTGTAGCTGATCCTACTTGCTCACCATAGTAAGAGCAGTGTAGGAGTGAACGCCATCATTAAAACTAAGCAAAGCACTTAGTCAACTTCAATTTTCTGTTTTTGTTATAATCATTAACAGATTATGGGCCACATTCTCAGTTCATGTAAACTGGCCTTGCGCTTCAATGAAACACCAATTTATACCTACTAAAATAAGGTTCCAGCATGTATCTCAGATACATCTGTTGTCTGAAATGGTTTAAAATTTAATTTTCTGTTAGTTACTGTCATAAGTATTAGGAAGCTGGAGAACATTAATATAGACATGAATGAAGGATGGGGAAAAGTGAGGTGTGAGGTAGATGACTTTAGAGATGAAGCTGGTATTTTAAAAAAGACTGTTATCTAGAGGTGAGTTAACTACTGTAAAGACTCCTTGAGCTATAGAAATATTTATTAAATCAAAGGTAATTTTTTGGTTTATGTTCATGTTTAAGAGAGAAGAAAATTTGTGATTAGTTCCATATTGATAGCTAGAAAGAAGATAAATATATATTTCCATCCACCTTCCTTACTCTCTCAAAAAAAAAAAAGAAAAGAAAAGAAAAAAAAGCAAAAACATATTTCATTATATCTCATCCCTAGTTACCTTCATAACTTTCTTTTTATGGTATCAGGAAAAAATGTACTTCTGGAAAATGAAACGAAGCTCAATTTAGTGGAGATGAGCTCTCTAGTTATCAGTTAGAAAGGAAAACGCCAAGAAGTTGTGAAATAAGCTTATTACAGAAATATTATTTCCCTCTTAAATATATCTTTGTCCTCATAAACTAGAAGGAACAAACCAGAAATAATATTTTTACATTCACTTATTTTTACTTTGAAAATTTATATTTTTGCTATATAAATATAATTTCATTTGAGTTCTTAGAAATCTTATTAATTGCCTTTATAAGGGTATTTTTTTCTGTTTTCCTACTGGCAGCAGTTTGAAGAATCTAGGCAAAAATGGGAAAGTCTATTTATCAACAACATTAAATGCATTTACGACTACTTAATGTCCCTCTCTGAATACCTCTCTTTCTGTGTATTACTGGACCTATGTTCAGTTTCACTTTTGCTGCTTTTCTAGAAAACCGTCATCTTCATGGGTCTCAGGAACTGACTATAATTATAATATCATCAGCATGGTGCATGAGGAAGAAATTGCAATCAGCAGTTAATATTACTTGTATTCAGTTAACTGACAAACACTTCACTCTGAATAGAGCTTCTGTTCTGGTGGACAAAGCTTTAACAACCCCCTTTGTGATTTCTATGCATCAGGTCATGCATACCAAGAAACCAATGAATCAGAGTATCCAAACTCGTATGAAAGAAAGAAAGAAAACTGAAAGACAAAGGTGTTAATCAGAGGTGAAAATATACATACAAGTGTTAATGGATATCTTTTGTCTATCCTTTCTCCATGGTTGCATGGAACAAACCTATTTTGTTATATCCTTTTTCCCTAATCCACAAGCAGCCTTATAAACAGCATGAAACACCTCTGACAGCAAGACTGCTATTGATGCAAGATACACCAGAGTCTGAAGCATGTATTTTGAGCTGTCTGTGGAGGACTGGCTTGTCTGCACAAAGTCAGACACTAGGTCCCTTCGTTGCCCCAGCATTAGCATTTCCTGGTGCAGTGTGCATATCTGTCAAACCTCAGACAGTGAGAGTCAGACTCAGACAACCAGCTCTGTCTCAGACAGTGCTGCAGCCAGACCTCTGACTCATACATTTTCAGCACTGTGCTCTGGCTCTACCTCCTCTCACCATCATTCCATATGTCAGGAGTATACGTGGTTGGCCTGATATGCAACTGACCAGTAATGAGTAGATCATGAAATGGAAAAAAAATGACTTGTAAGACTTCACAGTAAGCTCTACTCATAATCTGCAGCCTAGTTTTGCCTTCCCATTTTCTCCTCAGATGGCCCCTCAGTCACAAGACAAAAGGATGTTAATACATTCACCAAACAGAAGTGGAAAATGGTCATGCAGAAGAGGTGATCATAGAATCATAGAATATCCCAAGTTGGAAAGGACCCACAAGGATCATCAAGTCCAACTCCTGGATCCACACAGGACCACCCAAAAATCAAACCATGTGTCTGAGAGCGTGTCCGAATGCTTCTTGAACTCCTGCAGGCTCGGTGCCGTGACCACTGCCCTGGGGAGCCTGTTCCAGTGCCCGACCACCCTCTCGGTGAAGAACCTTTTCCTAACACCCAGCCTGACCCTCCCCTGTCACAGCTCCATGCCGTTCCCTCGGGTCCTGTCGCTGTCACCAGAGAGCAGAGATCAGCGCCTGCCCCTCCGCTCCCCTCGTGAGGAAGCTGTAGGTCATGATGAGCTCACCCTTCAGTCTCCTTTTCTCTAGGCTGAACAAACCAAGTGACTTCAGCTGTTCCTCTTATATCTTCACCTCTAGACCCTTCACCATCTTTGTTGCCCTCCTTTGGACACTCTTAGTTTTATGTCCTCCTTATACTGTGGTGCCAACAACCACACACGGTACTCGAGATGAGGCTGCTCCAGCACAGAGCAAGGTGGGACAATCACTTCGCTTGACCGGCTAGCAATGCTGTGCCTCATACACCCCAGGGTACGTTTGGCCCTTTTAGCTGTTGACTCAGATTTAACTTGCTGTTGACCAGAATCCCCAGATCCCTTTCTGCAGGTCTGCTCTCTTGTCCCACAGTCTGTACATATACCCAAGGTCGCCTGGTCCCAGGTGCAGAATCCAGCACTTGCTCTTGTTAAATTTCATACAGCTGGTGATTGCCCAGTCCTCTAATTTGTCAAGATCTCTCCGCAAGACCTCTCTACCCTCGAGGGAGTCAACAGCTCCTCCTAATTTAGTACCATCTGCAAGCTTACTTAGTATGCATTCAAGTCTTGCATACAGATCATTTATAAATACATTGGAGGAAAATGGCCCTAAAATGCATCCCTGGGGAACCCCACTAGTGACTGGCCACCAGCCTGATGTAACCCCATTTGCTATAAGCCTTCAAGCCTGACCTATCAGGCAATTGTTCACCTATCGTATTATGTATTTATCTATCTGTATGGTGGACATTCTGTCCAGAAGGACACTGTGAGAAACAGTATCAAAAGCTTTGCTGAAATCCCCCCAAAATTACATCAACTGGCTTCCCTTGGTCAACTAGATGGGTAACCTTATCGTGAAAGGAAGTTAAGTTCATTAAATGGGACTTTCCCCTTGTGAACTCGTGTTGGCTATGACCAATGACTGCATTGTCTTTGAAGTGTTTTTCAAGAACTCCCAGAATGATTTTCTCCATAATTTTTACCAGGCTCTAAAGTGAGACTGACAGGCCTGTAACTACCAGGGTCTTCTTTCTTGCCGTTCTTGAAAACTCGGACATTTGCCAGCTTCTAGTTGATAGAGACTCTCTGGATTCCCAAGACCACTGAAAAGTAATTGAGAGAGATCAACTGAGCCAGCCAGCTCTTTGAGTACCCTGGGATGAATCCCATCAGGCCCCATAGACTGATATGCATCCAGCTAGAGCAGCAAATCCCACACAGGTTCAGGGTTGGCTGGAAGTTTCATTCCTGCAGTCACAGTCCTGCATCTCAGGGTCCCAGAGATCCCAGAGCCCATCATCGGTGTTGAAGACAGAGGTGAAGAAGGCATTAAATGTCTTTGCTTTGTCTATGTCCCTATTTGTGGAGTGACCATCCTCATCAAGTAACAGAACAATGTTATCTCTGGTCTTCCTTTTGCTGTTAACATATTTTAAAAAAGCCCTTTTTATTGTCCCCCACAATACTGGCCAGCTTCAACTCTACTTGGGCTTTGGCTGCAAAAATTATCTCCCTACAATGACGAACAGCATCTCTGTAGTCCTCCCATGTCACCTGACCTCACTTCCAGTGGCCATACACTTTCTTTTTCTGCCTAAGTTCTAGAAGAAGATCCCTGCTCAGCCAAGCTAGCCTTCTGCCCCACGTGCTTGACTTCTGAAATTTTGGAATCGCCTGCTCGTGTGCTTTTAAGAGGTTGTACTTAAAAATGCAATGGTCTGCACAGTACCAAATGTCCAACATCATTTTGATTTAAAACCAACCTTTTGTTGTTGTTGTTGCTTTTGTTTTTGTTTTTGTTTTGTTTTGTTTTGCTTCCGCTAAATATGAATTCCTTTAAGGTATTTTCCTTCCATATTTTATTAGCAGCTAGGAAAATGACTGCTGAGTCTACAAACATCCTATATTTGTCCATCACTGGTGCCCTCCTGTATGCAGCACTGGCGAGACCGCACCTTGAATATTCTATTCAGTTTGGGGTCCCTCACTAAAAGAAGGATATTGAGTTGCTCGAGCATGTGCAGAGAAGAGTAATGAAGGTGATGAAGGGACTAGAAAACAGGATTATGAGGAGTGACTGAGGGAATTGGGGTTGTTTAGTCTGGAGGAGAGGAGGCTGAGGGGAGGCCTCATCGCTCTCTACCTGAAAGGAGGTTGCAGCGAGGAGGGTGTTGGTGTCTTTTCTCAGGTGACAAGTGACAGGATGTGAGGAAACAGTATCAAATTGCACCAGGGGAGGTTTAGATTGTACATTAGGAAGAATTTCTTCATGGAGAAGAATTGGTCAAATATTGGAACAGGCTGCCCTGCTCCCAGGTTGTGGAGTCGCCATCCCTGGAGGTGTTTAAGAGATGTGTGGATGTGGCTCTGAGGAACATGGTTTAGTGATGGGACTTGGTAGGTCAGGTTGATAGTTGACTCGATAATCTTGAAGGTCTTTTCCAACCTAGATGATTCTATGATTCTATACTATGAAAAAGAATAGTCTGGAAAAGTATCTGTGGGCCTGAGCCAGTTCCTACTCAAAGCCATTTATGGAACAGAAAACTGTAAAATGTCAATGTCATTCTCTGATCATTGTTGGAAGAACTCTGGGGATTTGAATACCCTGTGTTTATGCATGCTAATCATTAGACAACAAAAAGATACACCATTGCATATGAAAATGGTAACAAATATAACATTTTAGAGCTCAGGTACTGCATCAGACTGGATATTTTTTTTCTTTAAAGTGTCACTGGCTGTCTTTTTAATTTATCAGATATGACCCTTAGATAATGGAAAATTAGATAGTAAACTTTCCATTATTATTGCAAGCTGTAAAAGACTCCTTGAGGACTGTAAAAGATATTTTCACTTCTCTGGCTGTCATCATTGTGCATCAGGGCTGTTCACAGAACTGAAGCACTGAGATTTAAAAACTGGAAGGACCCGACATTCTCAGTAATATTTTAAGAACATTCAAAGACCAAAAACAGGAAAAAAAATATTTTCTAAGCTAATATGTTAAAATGTGCTTGGCCTTTGTGATTTATATGTTGTTTTTAAACTATGATCATACCTACTGTCTGGCCTTTTGAATTCTTTTTAGTAAGTCACACATTTCTCTTTGTTGCCTCTTTGAGTTAAACATTTCTTTGAAATGCCTAAATGGCCCACTAGGCTTTTCTACACTTTGTATTGAATGGGTAGCAGAAAAAATGTCTTTTATCTGCTAATCCAGTTTATTAGTGATAGCAAAAGTGGCTGTCCATTGGAGTTTCATGTGTTGATCATGCCTTCTTTTTTTTTTGTACTTGTTCTGATGTGAAATGGAGGAGTTAATACTAAATGTTATTATCAGTTGTTATTATCAGTGAGCATAAAAGCTACTGGACCTAGAGATAAATGGGGCATTCACACTTTTTCAGAGCCATTATTATTGAATCAGCTGTCCTAAAAATGCGAGTCAAATGGATCTGAGCCACAAAACAAGAGATTTAGTTAAAATAAATAAATAAAAAATAATAAAATTAAAAAAAAAAAAACCACAACAAAAAAAAATACACAACATTCTGGAGAATTAGAGAGCTAGCTGAAAAAGATGTGCTGGTGCTGGTTTGAATAAAACAGATTATTTATAAACTATGTGGGATTTACTTCTTTATGATTTGTGACATGTCTTTGCAACTGCTGAGTTATCTGGTCCTCGTAAAGTCCTGTGTGTGAGTTCTTTATATCAGTACAGCCAAAATTGTTTAGAAGAGTTTATTGGCAACATTGATGTGAAATCATTGGAAATATTATATTTATCACACATAAATTAAGAAGAAAAATCAGATAATTCGCAATGCTAATTTAAGGTTTTCTGAAGTTTATGTTTTTAAGCCCTTTTTTAAAAGGAAGATCTAAAAAACTTATAAAATTATATCAAATCCATATATACTTTATAAACAGAAGTGATGCTCAGAGTGAGCACGTGCTTATATCTATGTAAACTGAGTAGAAAAGGAAGTTCACTCTTCTGGAAAGGATATGTTTGGTGAATGGAAAAGTAAATATGATCACAACAAAGTAACAGTCCATGATAACTGCAACAGCCATGTTCAGCTTTGGATGGTAAACTGTTCTAGAAGTTTGTCTTCATCTGTGACATGAATAATGATGAATACAACAGTATCATTCATCATATTGATATTAGGAAAGCTCATATAGACTAGACTTGACATTCATAAGGTAAACGAAAAACTGTCTGGACTGTTGGGTTCAAAGCGTTGTGGTGAACAATTCAAAGTCTACATGGCAGTGATTCTCAAGAACAGATCCTAGGGTTGATGCCTTCATCAGTAACCTGGACAGTGGGGCAGAATGCACCCTCAGCTAGCTTGCAGGTGGCACAGATTGGGGGGATTGTTCAACAGAGTGAATGGCAGGGCTGTTTTTCACAGATATTGGCAACCTGCAGGCAACACAAACCACTTGATGTTCAACAAAGACCAAGGTAAGGTCCTGTACATAGGACAAAGCTACCTGCCCATCACTACAGATTGGTAATGCTGGGTAGAGAGCAGCCCTGGAGTGAAGGACTTGGATGTCATGGGGGACAACAAGTGGAGCATGAATCAGCTGTGCTCCATTGTGGTTGCCTCAGGAAAAACAAAACCAGCAGGTGGTGGTTATTTGCTGTTTCTCACCACCACTAAATGGAATATATGTCTAGTTCTACCATTGCTTCCAGTACAAGGGTCTGGCAAACTGGAGAGAATCCAGCAGGGGGCTACCAAAGTGATCAGGGGCTGAAGATTAGGAGCAGAGGCAGAGGATGTTCAGTCTGGAGAAGAGAAGGCTCAGAGGGGACTTAATTGCAGCCTTGCACTACCTTCCATTCTAGGAAAGTTATATATACAGTTCTAGAGAAGATGACACCAACTTTTCAGAGGTGCACCCCAAAAGGACAAGCATCAGTGATCATAAGTTGCAGCAAGGGAAATTCTCCTTAAATTTAGCAAAACAAAATTCTGTATGTGAGTGGTTAAATGTTGGAGTAAATTGCTCAGAGAAATTGTGCGATCTTCAAATTTCATCTTGACTTGAGTTAAATTCGAGCAACTTCATCTGGCTTTGGAGAATGAGCTCCTTCTCTCTTTCAGAGGTTCTTACCAACCAAAATTGTTTTGTGATTCTAAATCGGTAATAAAACTACTATGGTTGCCAAAAGTGGTTGGCCAAAACAGTTTTTTGTAAGAGGAGAAACAGCTGAGGTAGCGAGGAGTTCTTGGAAACTGCCCTGTATATTTACCTGGTATGCAAATCTTCTGAATGCAGTGGGATCATACAACAGGAAATTATTTCCTTACTATGTTTCATGCCTTTTATTTTATTCTTTCCCTTCCCAGGCAGGATTTATCCCAAGATGTTTTTTTTCTTTTGATTTTCTCCTAGGGGCACAATATCATTGTTTCCTTGGCAACTTTTGATTTTATGCAGCTTTTTATCTGCCTCTGTGTAATTCTTTCTGCTACTGTTTTTACTTACACACTCTATAGAACAATAGCTAGCCTTTCAATTTATGTCTCCCTCCCTGAAACTGTCAAATTTAGATTGTTTGGTGAGTCCTCCATGTTTTGGTAATGGTTGCTACTTCTTTTAATCTATAAAGAAAACGAACTGTTATTCTTTGATTTTTTGTTGCTGTTTGTTTCCTAAACACAGAAATTTCTTCCACACCCTACTTAAGGGTTGTGTGGTGCAAGAAGACACACTTCAGGAAATAATGTTATAGAATAGAGAATTCTTTTAGGACCTCTTATATACAACATTTTAAGACTCTAAATATTCACATACTTGCCTGAAAGTAAAGCTAGAAACAAAGACTATCCTTAATTTGAGTTCAAAATTATACATGAATTGTTCACATAGCTTGAATTTTTATCACTATTGTGAAATCTGTGAATATATATTATTAATCATGCAGCTTCACTTTTTATAGACAGGAATTAACCAGCAGAGTAGGTAAAATTGAATTTGCCTTTAAAACAGCACCATAGTGAATGTGTAAAATATACTAGATGTGTCAATTTCACACCTTATAGTATGGATATAAACCTGGTAATCATCCACTGCAGTGTGTAATTAAGAAACATTTTGTTCAAATATTAGAACTTACAGAGCACATTTTATCTCTTTCTAGAGATTACTGACAAACAAGCTTTAAAAGGTTTGGAAACTCCTTTGAAACAAACACCATACCTGCAGTTTACTAAGGCCAGTGGTGGAAAGTCACTACTGAAAGAAATGAAGGACATAAAAAGAATGAAGAATATTTAGGAAGGATGTAGGAGGTAAATAAAACCAAGCAAACAAAGGGAAAAACAACCAAGCAAAAAATCTTCCTAACTTTCTTGACACTGTTTTTTGCAAGGTGAATAATTTTCAACAGTAATGTTACAGCAAAAGAGGATATGAAAATTTGTGCAAAGCATAGGTAAAATAAGGTTAAAATAAGCGGTCATCTTAGAAATGATAACTGTTCTGGAAGTATGATGCACAGAAGCAGTAAATGCACAAATATTGGCTATTTAGCAAATTATTTTATGTTTTCAAGTATTGTGGTATAAGACTATGCTGGAAATTTCATAAAGTCATACTGTATGACACTGAAGTTCCCCTGTTTTGTCTCACAGTTAAAAAAGAAATGGAAAGAATATCATTTTGGGGGGATAACAGAGTACTATTTCAAAACATATTAGTGTACAAAATTTGCCAAAACTTACTAAACATCTAAAACTTTTCAAATCTTTTTTTTTTTTAATAATTTTGGGTTAATTTATATATTTTCCTGTTGTCATAGAATTTATTGCACATGTAGCCAGTTCAGTGGCATAGACAAAATTTCTGGTAGGCTTACAGAGTACGGTAGCAGAAAAATGTTGTGGTTGTCTGTAGAGTCCCTTGTGAACAAAAATTTCAGTCTGTTTTTTTTTGAAACATTGTCACCCTTACTTTCATGCTGTAAATTAGCAGTCATTAAAACATGAATTCAATAATTCAATAAATAAATAAAGGCACTGACCTCTGATTTTTTTCAATTTACAGAAAACATGATTCAGGTTCAGGCTCAGGATTTCAACTGGTACAAATTATTTGGCACATATTTGTTCATAGTGAATTTTGTTTCCACATTCTTTAGTAGCAGAAACCTCCCTATACAGAATCATATTATCTACAACAGCACTTACTTCCAGTTAATGTTATGCAAAACTGATGTGCATGTGCATGTATGACATAAGTGACAAAAAGTGGTAGTTGGTTTCACCCTTTTCAACTTTCACTTTTAACTGTAGTGCTGGTAAACAATACTCTCTTCTGTCAAAACCAATAATTGCTGTTTCTCTTTTACCTTTAATCATTAGTTTGTCATTGTGGCCTCTATTGTTAAAATGATTGTGTGTATGTCTTAAGTGCCTTAAAAGATATATTGGTATGGCAAAGTGATGTAAAAGTGTGAAGGGTTGATTTCATTTGTTATCTCCTACCTCCCTTCTGACATGATGGACTACCCTGATTGAAGTTGTCAGTATTCCATGCCAATCATCTGCTACGCTGCATATCATTACTTTGAGTCTGGCAGCTACAATGTTTATAAAATCTGTTTGATAGATTTGGAATTACTATTCACGTATCTGAGACATCCACACACTTCCTGCAGTTGAAGCCTTCCCAAAAGTTACTGCTTGTAATTCCCCTTTCTCTTCTAGTAGTCAGATACTTTAAAATAATATGGCAACTAAATCTCCCAGTATTACCTAGCTGTACCATTCTAACTTCTAACAAGTGTCTCAAGAGCTAAATAACAGACAGAAAAAGCAAGATAATGATTGTGCTTACAGCAGAGGAATCACCAACAACTAGGAACTAATGATGTAGTCAATGGAACTACATCCATGGAAGCCAGTGACTCAGCCTGTATTATCTTTGTATTAGAGAAATTCTATCTCCTCCTTTAAGTTTTTGCCCTAAAAGTATTTATCAAATCTTTCAGATTAGGAGTTTACAAGCCCTTTCTGACAAGCTTAAAGCGTATTCTAAGAAAGCCTGTTGCTTTAGAACAGAGGACACTAGTGACCTATGTCTTGTAATACGAACCCCAAACTGCATTATTTTGCATTGTTACTGTTGGTACAAGCCTTTTCCATCCATTATTTCAGCTTGGCATTGAAAGCACTTCAAAGATGGTCAGCACTGACTTCATTCATTCTTCTACTCCTTGAAATGATTCTCATTCATATCAACTTATCTTCTCCCCGCTTCACTGCAGGAAGAAGTTGTCTTAGTTCTGGACTCTAACTTGGAAGACTTTGACATACTTGTGTAATACAATTTGTGTAATCCAAGTGTAATCTTGTACTTGGAACCCACATGTTATTTTGCATGTCGTAAATGTGGCAGATCAGTTCACAGAGATTCCTTACAAAGGGATCACCGATAATCTAGATAGCTGCTGTTTGTTCTTTATGCTTATGCTTTAAGACTTGAAGCTTTCACTCCTTTGAACTTCCATTTGTCTGTATTTGGCCTGTTCTTAAGGGAAAAAACATAGGACTTGTAAGTTAAAAACAAACAAACAAACAAACAAAAACTATGCAGATGCAAGTTGATAGCATTTGTTTGTTTGTTTTAATATATATTATTAGATATTTTGAGGTTCACCTACTACAGAAAAGATTTCAGATATGTACCGGCCAGTACATCTCCTGAGTAAACTTTAAATTTTCTCAATATATTGAAAGTCTAAGTCACTCTGGCCCAAACTGTCAGAGTTTTTTAAGTGTCAAGCTCCTACTTGCTTCATTGACCAAATGAGACAGTAAATGCCTTCACAACCAATTTAGTAGTCTTCTGTAAATTTTACTCCTAAATTTTTCAGATACTGAGATGAAGTATATTTTATGGTCATAGACAAGCATGCTCAGACCTTAAGAGTGAGAGAGAATACCAGGAGCAATATTTATGAATTCAGTGCACCATTCTTTTTATGAAGATTGAATCATATAAATTAAAGGAAATGTGCCACTACAGGCCTCATCCTTTATGGCTACTTTCAAAAATAATATACACTTACTTGTTTTCAAGGAAAGCAACAAAATCATTGTTTCTGTTACTCTTACTAACTGTGCTATAGATATTTAATGAAGTATTCAGACACATTTTGTGTTATATAAACTGTGTTCTATAAAGCTTCTCTTGGGGAACATAATCAGGCAAACACAATTTAGGTGCCGTTTGTGTTTATTAAGAATAATGAAAAAGAAACAAGCTATCTCAGCAGTCAATTACCCTTCTTCAGCATTTATCCTGTAATTCTTATAATAATTGACTCTCATAACATATAACCAGAAGAAAGGATACATTACGGATTTTCAAATTTATTTTTTGTCTGACATATACTCTGTTTGCACAAGTGCATAAGTGAAAAAAGTGTTTCCTTTCTTTCTATCTATATCTATACACACACACGCATATACATATATACTTATATACAGATATATATGCCCACACATATACATGTAAATATGTCCATATAACACTTAACACTGTAGTTCACGGTAGCATAATACCATATTCAAAGAAAAAAAAACAACCACATAACTTTATTCTAGGTGTATGTGTACATTGATTAAATGAAAATAAAATGATAACTGATATATTAAACAAAAAATATGTATCTTTATTATGATGCCTAAGACTTATAATCCACTGTCATTGCAGAGAGGATACACATCAACAAATGAGAAACTCACAGGTTATGCAACTATCAAAATAAGATTGTCTCTACACTGGATGTCTCTTTGTAAATAAGACTCCTTTGTTGTAATCACCTAATTAATATAATAATAACAAATCAACTCAACTATTACAATCATTTTAATAATTTAATGTTATATATAATATTTCAATAATTTAAATATTTAAATATTTAAATATTAAATTGTGCTTTCATATTATAAATGACTATATTCATAATAGCATTTTTATCAGATTTACAGAAAAGGAGTTTTAGAAATGCTTTATAAGGTTAACTTTCACATGTAAAGTTTATAGACTTCACTACCTTATGTAAGAACTTCTTTGATGTGAATTCAGCAAGATGCCAAAACCCTTCATTGCAGTTAGATTGAATTAGAAGCTTCCCATCAGACAAAAATAAAGAAAAAAAAAAAAGAGAGAGAAAAAGAAAAAGAAAATAGAATCAGAAAAAGCTGTACAAAGCATTCATTTATTTAACTTTGTAGTGATCATATTAGTATTAGTATACAAGTATAAACTGTCCAATAAACACTGCAAATTGTAGTTGGATACTCTAGCCACATCTCCTGATTGTTATTTATCACAGCTGCAAGGTCTATCAAGTGCTTTTACATGAAATAATATGCAAATCTGACAGTTTGTAATTTATGAAGAAATACTTCTGAAAAAGCAAGAAAGGGTGTTCCAAGAGGTGATTTCATATGACAGTAGCATGGCTTAGAATACTTGGTATTCAAAGCATCTTCCTTTCAGTTGGATGACATTTGTCCTACACAGATTTGTTTTTATTTTTAGTCCATTCTGTCTTGAAGAGACACTAAACCATCTATCTTAAGCAATATGGATCCTATTATCAGCACCCTCTGGTACTTAAAACTATTCTTGCTGAAGTTAAATTAGCCCTAAAAGACATAAGAAATATTAGGAACTAGATGCCAGTTAGGAACTAGGATAAAAATGTAAATTGATCAGTAAACACTTACAAAGCATACAATTTTCTCAAGCTAGATTGCATTATTGCTTTAGAGACTTTGAGCTTTATGAGTTGTGGCAGAACACTTTGCAATATGTAGCTTTCACTGGAAGTGTAGAAAAAAAAATCTTGCCCTTGAAAAATAAAGAAAGTCAAATCAACGTGATGTCTAAGTATTATACACTTTCCACTTACTCATTAAAGTTCTTTGTTGCGTTGATCTGATTGCCAAAAATTATGTTTAAAGTAAGTTGTTCCTGTGTAATTATTTCATGGCATGGATTTGTGTGAGTA